>CM070693.1:34213707-34641207 GCA_036346265.1 Melocanna baccifera
TATTTAAACTTTAGAAGGCTATAACTTCTTTATTTTAACTCCAAATTGACCCGTTCAAATTTCTAAATTTTTCTAAAATCATGAACTTTCCATTTCTGCCCTCATTTTGAATTTTTGAATTTTATTTGAAGTTTGTTTTAATTTCTTTTGAAGTGGTTCTATACGTTAGATTTTGACGATTCGGGAGGTTTCGTTTTCGACGATTCGCAGCAGGACTTTGAGCAAAGCAAGTTACATCTTTGATCATGTTGACCCTATTATTTTAAATTTATTTATATTATTTTACTGTATATGCATGCGTACTTTATTCAAACGTAATTCAAGTTTGATTTAAATGTTAGTTATGCCCATGATCCTTTGATTATAGACAATTTGAATCTTGAATTCATATACCTTGTCACCCTAGCTGAAAACTAGTCAGTACCATAGTATTGACTAGAAACTTTATAGAATTGCTTAGCCTGGCTTTGTATGATTTCAGGTGGGACCAATTGTTTCACATAAAATGACGATTTGAAAATGAATTCGTGACTTCGGTGAGTCAAAGATAGTTTATGAAGTGGTTTAAAAATAAAAATAGAAACTTATGATTTGGGCTTAGGCTATTGGTTAGGTGGTGGGTGCCGGCATGCTTCGTGTTTGGTGACACATAGTTGCTGTCGTGTATATGGGTATGTGGATTGAGCCTAAGTCGAATTAAGGACCGTTTCTGTGATTCATTTTACAAAGTCACTTCGTACTACCACAAGTTCGGTATGGGACGGATATGGCTAAGTAATTTGTGAAGTTCCAAATATAGTTTCGCTATAGGCTGAATGTGAGCGTGGCGTAGGCTGCGAGAAGTCTCACATGGCACCGGAGGGGGCTCCAACTCGTGGATTCGAGTTGTGGTGAAACCTTAGTGGCGGCGTGACTGTTTTGGATATGGATCATTAGAACAGCCTTGTCGTGAACTCTCCGCCGCACACCTAAGGTAGTGTGTTTATCGCGTGGCTCAAGTAAGAGGGAATGTCTTGTGGGTAAAGTTATACACCTCTGCAAAGTTAAAAATTTATCCTGGATAACTATGTTCACGGTCATAGACATGCTGAGTAGAGTATTAATAGATTAGACTTGGAGTTTATAAAACTTGTTTTACGGACAAAAATGTTGGTTTAGAAAATGGTTCGGGTGGGATGCCCGTGGTTTGCTTAGTGTAGGTCGGAGCCTACACTAACGATATCACTTTGTTAAATCTTATTTCTTACGATGTGTTAAAAATTTGGCTTTTGTACTTACGTTATTGTATTTAAAATTTAGTACTACTTTTCCGCATATTTACCCTATTAAGCCTTCCTTTGAAATCCATTATGCATGCATTACTCTGTTATATCTCCCGGTGTGACTTGTGGAGTATTTTAAAGTACTCACCTTGCTAAAATCTGTTGCCAAACTTCGACGGCGACTACGACGGTGAGGACTACTTCAGCGAGTAGGATCGTCTTCGATCGATTCGCTTTGTGGGAGGCTGGATGGCTATTGCTACCTTTATTGTTTTTCCGCTGCTTTTATTTTTAGTTGGCCTCGTGCCATTTTATTGTAAGACTTGGCCATATGGACGCAAATTTGCTTAATATAACTGTGGTGATTCTGCGTGATATACATCACTGTTTGCCCTATGTGCACTAGCTTTCTCTGGGATAGTGCGGTTTACACAGAGGGACTTAGAGTGTTGTTCCAGGTCCCAACAGTGCCCTCAAAAGAAGTAAGGCAAGGAAGCCAAATGTGGAGAGTGTGGCAACACAGGACGCTATGCAAAAAGATGCCCCCAACAGAAACAACAAAAAAAACCAAAAGGTGCCATTGGCACCAGCCTCAACACTAACAAAGAAGAACCCAACAACTCCAAGAAGGTACAAGTTGCGCCCATTGAAGAGCTACTACTAGAATCGGGATATTCGCTAAGTGCTACATGTTTTGAGTGCAGTAAAACAGGACATGTTGCACAATCATATCCTCCAATACAGCAAGTTACATGAGGAGCATGCTTCACATGTGGGCACACCGGACATTACTGCCCAGTTCCTAATACTGCAAGAAACACCATTACCTGGAAGATTGCCTCACAAACCTAATAGCATGTAGGCATTGTAGAGAAAAGGGATATGAGAAAAGTCAATGTTCCGTAAACTGCCCCAAATGTGAAGAAGACCACTCACAGAGAGTGTCCAACAAGCAAGGTCACCTGTTTTCTCTGCGAAGGACAAGACCATTGCCCCAAGGATTGCTCCATGAGCCTGTTACTGACCAAGGCAACCAAGATACAATGGATAAGCCTCCAAATCTCCATAGGACTCATCACGCCCGAAGTAAGAAGAGACAAATAATGATAATTGACATTTAATTTAAGGAGGGTAGTCAGAATACACAAAAATGTTGGAAGACTACTATGATATATAATTTCTTTTGGAGGTACAACAACTTATAGTAAGACTAATTAGACCAGTACAAGAAGATTCGCAAAGCTAAGAATCTTAGGGTGGTGATGATTTCAAGTGACTAAGCACTTAAACCACCATAATAGGCAAGCTGAAGAATAGGAATCAAGATTCCAGTGAGGACAAAAGAACACCATATAGACATGCCAATCATTACATCGACATCCCCCAAAGCCATCTATTCCCTTAGATATAGGCCATCATTATCAACCTATCGATAGAAAATTCTTGACCCTTCAGAGACTAGCAAACAACATAGCTATCCCATTATATAATGATGTGAAGATGATGATGTAAAGGAGCAAGCATCTGGAAGCCTATAACCTATCCAGATGATCAAGATCTTTCTCTCTTCTCTTTTGTCTTCTCTTAGTGCAAGCCTTTGCTCTGAGCAAGCCTATCACGCACGGTTGGAACCGTCATCACGAGCGGTTTTTAGCAACCGCTGTTTTTATGTGTCGATGATAATAGGTGGTTATCACGAGACGGCTCTCAGCCGTGCTCGTGATAACTCACATTCTGACGGTTTTGCAAACAACCAAATGCGTGATAGTAGACTTTCACAGAGCGATTTACACACAACAACAAATCGCTGTGATGAACACTATATCACGAGCCGGTTCTGTTTCGCATCGTCGTGATGCAGAAATATCACAGAGCGGTTTGTGCAAACCGTCCGTGATATTTCTGTATCGCTGAGCGATCGCAAACAGAACCGCTCGTGATATAGTGTCCATCACTGACGGTTGTTGTGTGTAAACCGTCTGTAACAAAACCGTCTGTGATATTTCTGTATCACGCAGGCGGTGTAAACGAGAACCGTCTGTGATATAGTGTCCATCACAGACGGTTGTTGTGTGTAACCGTCTGTAAAAGTCTACTATCACAGACGGTTGTTTGCAAAAACCGTCTGTGATACCAATTGCAACAGCGAGTTTTATTTGTCGCTTTTTGGCTAGCCTCGGGATATGCTAGCCATGCCCTCTCGAAAGCAAGCAACAAGGTTACAACATATATATACTGTGTAACAAGATCACATACATTGCGGATACACGATCTAACAAAAGAATCACATACAATTTTGCAACTAAAAGTTACATGATAATAAGTTAATTGCAAGCGATCGTTGAATTACAAATGTAACAAGCGTCCAACGGATGACATACAAATATAGAATGAAAATCGTCACATTGTTCTGACTAATGTTTGATTAAGCACACAACTGAGTGATTTGTACAATTGCATCTAATGTTTCAACATCTAATGATCACCATTGCCGGGGTAGAACTCTCCAGCCTTTTTTATACACTGTGCTAGTAAGAACCCGGAGAGTGTTGCACGAATTTCGACGAGTTGTTCAAGATCATATGTACTTACGTCGAAGTCCACCCGCTGTCGCTAGGAGCAATAAGTCATTAATTAGCATGTGTGTGTATATATACATATATAATCAAAAAATAATAATTATTGCAAGAACATGACAAACCTCTGGATCATCGATCTTACTATCCACGATTTCCTTCATATGGCGGCAAACGTAGAATCCACATACGTTGCCCTGTAGTTCTTGGTGACCTTTGCAAAAATTGCATTACGTACATAGGTATTGTCAATTCTAGAGGCATTATAACAATGTGTGATATAGGATTGTTGTGTTATAGCAGGTACCGGAAATCGCGTGTTGTGTCGCAGCGTGTCACTAGATTTGTCGTGTCTTCCTCTCTGGGCAACATAAGCGGCAAACGACCTACGTGATTCAAAAAAGTTAGCCTCGGCGTTGCAAGCAGGAAATATTACAATAAAGTTATGTATGGAGGAAATGAGTTTACTTGTTAAGTACTTCTTGCACACGACTGAAGTCATGGTTACTTCTAAGTAGGGAATCAAGGTATATTACCTTGCTCCACTTTGGTATAATCACAATCAGAATACAGTGTTACCTAGTCATGTACACACCATAGTGATTAATCCTAAGTTCATGCTGCATGTAAAGTACAAATAAAACATATGTGGCAACTAGTGAAGCACTTACCCTTGGTTGAAAGGAAACATGATATACTCCTTGTCGATGTGAGTAAGCAATCCCTTCGTTATGTAATCTTGCACGAAGGATTCATTATCTTTGATAACTGGATCGGAGACCAAGTGAGAGTCGAGGAAACCCACCGGTTGTTGCGATCGCCGAACTCCTTGGATCATGCATCTATACAAAAGGAAAGAGTAATGATATTTATCGGTATAACGTGAATGTAGAACTTCATTGTACGAAGACACTTACGTGTCAAGCGTAGAAGCGAGGCGTCGAGTTAAATCGAGATTGAATAATAAAAATAAGTCATCGAATGTCACGACGATGCTTTGTGTCGTGGAGGAAATGCTGCTCCGTATATTTCACGATGAATGCACTCTGCGGTTTGGCTTCATGTTGGACTTCTCCATGTACGGGCATGCAATGTATTGCAAATCATGCCAAGCACAGGTAATTGTGACTCGAGGACCAACGACACTCCTAGAGTGAACTTCCATGGCACGGAGGCTTATTTTTCTTCCCTTGAGTCTTATAGCCTCGCTTACGATACGTTCTCGGTGGCGTCTCGGTGGGAGCCGATGCAATAGACTTCCAACGGAGTGGAGGTGGAGCCACCGGGCCGATGTGACAGTCCAGGCAATGTCCTCTTGCGACCGAAGGTGGAGCCACCGGAGCCGATGTGATAGGTCCAGGGCGATGTCCCTCTTGTGACACTGGAGGTGGAGCCACCGGAGCCGATGTGATAGGTCCAGGGCGATGTCCCTCTTGGGACACTGGAGGTGGAGATCGTGGCACGGACAAGTCGAGGCAATGTCCTCTTGGGCCTGAGCGAATGTGTGGATAGCGCCCCTAATGTCTTAATCTCTTCGTTTGGGGCTTCTCAAGAGGGACGGTGTTAAAAATATCATTAATCATGTCCACTGGACCTTTATGAAACCGGTCTCTACTTGTACACCGTGCACCAACGTACTTGTGACAATGGATACACCATCCCCGCCCGAGCGTCAGCGGGAATAGAGCCAATAAGCGACTCTAAGGATGCAAGGCATGGGCACCTACATAACGACACAAGATGAGTTAAGGCGTCCACGAGAGAGATCTATGCAGCATTCTAAAGAAGTGCATTACGAATGTCATCGATAGGTAAGTGGGCGTCGCTATGTTCAAAGATTTGGTGTGGGCCTTGCCTCTGCGACGTTGAGGGGACCGTACCGCAGTAGGAGTAGTAGGGGTGGGTTGCGATTGGTTGCGGACTTGTCTCGCTTCTTCCCTCAATGAATCTATCTCTCACGAGTGAGCGATGCGCTCTTGAAGTGAGGCGGATAGTTGTTCTGAAGTTGAGCACGAAGCTCTGTTTCATTTGGTCGTTATGATGCGCCTTGGATATCTTCCTACTCCTATATGTCTCGAGTAATCTGAAATCCGTGCTTCCAAGATCGTAAACCCCAAGCCTCGTGTGCGACAGGTGCTCCTTGTTTCCTGGGGCTGTGATAGTAAATCTCTCTCCTGTATTCTTGAAAGGTTCCACGAGAATATTCGGTAGTCAATGATTGCTGCAAGAGGCAATTAATCATGTTATTTTGAACCCATTAAGTTCAAGAGGTGTTAACAACTATATAGTTTAACTTATCTTACCAGCGTTGGGACACTTCCTCATCTGCGAGGTTTTGAAAGAGACACCGAAGATGTGGTTGATGACCTCGCTCTTAACGATTCGAGCACGCTCGTTTGCGATCGGCAAATGGCGGAAGCCTCCCGTCGGAGAGCGACCTCGCCCTGCATCCTCCATCAGGATTTTACCGTGTACCAGCGGTGCCGAGTCCGTGAGGGTGAGTGTTTTGTGATTGGATAGCCTTGTGCGCCACACTTTGTTGTTCAAATTCAGCCGTTGTCTTCATACGCACAAAGGCCTCCCATGCTTCCGGCGACACGAAAGGATACTTTGTGAAGGCGTAAGATCCTTGGCCACGCGCGTCACAAGAGTGCTCTTAAAATTCTTCCATGCTTTTCCCATTGCGAGGAGCGCGTGCCGCCACACGAGTCCTGTACCTGTTTGGGATCTCGAGCGAATGTGTAACTTCCTCCCATAGCTGATTTTTACGATCGTTTGACAAATCTCTCCAGCTTGCTATGGTGATGGGGACCCGTTCCTTCCAATTATCCCGCAGTACTCGAAATGATGCAATTGCTTTCTTGGTTGTAGAGGACCCCATCGGAGAGACCGCCGTGATGGTCATTCGCCATCTGGCCTTTTCGATACTCCTCGGCCACGCTTAATTTTCCCAATCTTGGGAGCGTGAGACCTAGATAGCGCACGACGGCTCGTGAGGGCGCCATCTCTCTTCTAAGAAAAAAATAACTGCAGTGTGTCACTAGCCTGTGAGGTGTGGGCCTAAACAAAGTGTGTCACTAGCTTCATGCCCTTTGAAGGTCTCTGTGGTATATCTCTAGCTATAGCTAGCTGCTAATAATTCATATATAGCAATATAATTCTAGTATGATTATGTGAGCACAAAGATGACATCAATCGAAATACAAATGTCATAACATGTATGTAATCAATATGACAATGTAGCATATATGACAATGTATCAATATGACAATGTAGCATATATGACAATGTATCAATATGACAATGTATCAATATGACAATGTATCAATACAAATTTCCAGCATGTGTAAATTCGGCCAGCATATATATCAATATGACAATGTAGCATATATATCAATATGACAATGTAGCATATATATCAATATGACAATGTAGCATATATATCAATATGACAAATCTAAAACCTAGCTAGAGTGCGGGAGGAGGGCACCGAGTCGGGAGGAGGAGGCGCCGGGCTCACAGGGGAGGAGGGAGCTAGAGTCGGGGTGGGAGCCGGGCCTAGGGAGGGCGGCGTCGGGAAGGAGGGCACCGAGTCGAGGAGGAGCGGCGTCGGAGGAGCATCGGGCGGCGGAGGGGCGTCGGCGGGAGGCGCGGCGTCGGGAGCGACCGCGGCGGGCGCAGCCGTCGGGAGGGGCGTCGGCGGGAGGGCGCGGCGTCGGGAATGACCGGCGGCGGCGGCGTCGGGGGAGCGTCAGCGGGAGGGCGGCGTCGGGAGCAACCGGCGGCGTCGTCGGCGTCGGGAGGGTAAGGCGGCGCGAGATATCGGGCGCTAGAGATCTAGAGTGCGAGTGCGGAATCGTGCCCTAGTTGGGGGTATTTATAAGGAACACTATCACGCAGCGGTTCCCTTAAGGAACCGTCGTGATATCTCTATCATGAGCGGTTCTAGAAATAAACCATCTGTGATATGATACTATCATGAGCGGTTCTCCACTTATAACCGTCGTGATAGTATCATATCCTGCGCAGTTCTTACCTTATAACCGCTGCGTGATAATATAATATCACGAGATGGTTATAAGTGGAGAACCGTCGTGATAATCTATCATAGACGGTTCTAAGTGTATAACCATACGTAATAAGCCTTTGCCACCGCTTGTCGATCTGTAATAAACCTTTGCTACCGGGTGTTGTAACTACACTACCGGCATTCAATAGGACTCATCACGAGTGTAATGAATATAACTACTCCTACCAGCATGCAAATTCACAAATCTGATTCGAGTCATTTTACAATTGCAATAAAACATATATAGTTACATTTATTACACATAGCTATTTTATTTTAAATAAAGCCCTTCACGATGATCGACACGCATGTAGCTTGTTTCATCGCCTTGTTCTTCCTCGAGCTCGATGCCGTCTCGAATGGAGGCAAATCATCAAATTGATTGTACTCTTCCTCATCCACAACATTCTCAACTCCGACAATCCTTCTTTTTCCTGAAGAACT
The DNA here is from genome assembly GCA_036346265.1 of Melocanna baccifera. Taxonomy (NCBI): domain Eukaryota; kingdom Viridiplantae; phylum Streptophyta; class Magnoliopsida; order Poales; family Poaceae; genus Melocanna; species Melocanna baccifera. Next base: position 34,222,059 of record CM070693.1, read on the forward strand.
ACATGGCGCTTCTTATTTGCGGGTCGGTTACATAAAATACTTGAACAACTTGCCTTGCAGTACGAATGGTTCGTCTTTGTGTCCTACACATTCGATGTCCACGGTAGTGACACCGCATTTGTCGACCTTTACACCCCGTGGAGATGGACCCAACGGCACGAAATAGAGGTATCTTGAAAATTACGTAGTCAAGCTCCCAAATCTCCTCTATAAGCCCGTAGTACGAGCTTGGGCCAGTGATCGACGTGCGCATCATAGGCATCTATGCGGACACACGAGTTACGCACGATGCTCTTTTATCGATCCGTTGTATAAAATGTGTAGCCATTAATGTCGTATCCTTACCATGTCACAATTGTAAATTTTGGCCCTTTTGCCAACCATTGTAGTGTTTCACTTGACGACCTCCTAGTCAATTGCGCCTTCAACTATTCGTTGAACTGACGATTGTGTTGTCTCATGATCCAAACTTCTGACTGGCCTGCATTCTCTTGACGTAGCATGTCCTTGTGCTCTTCAATATATGGGGTCACTTCAGTCATGTGTTGTAAAACTGTGAAATGGGCTTGAGCATACGTATTTTGATCCGGAGTTATTGCTTTTCTTCCGATAGTCCCGATACCCTCTAACCTCCCCTCGTGACGAGATACAGGTACACCTATCGGATCGACCTGAGCCATGTAGCCGATGCAGAATTCAATGACCTCTTCTGTTGTATAACCTTCGATGATGCTACCCTCCGGTCGAGATCGATTGCGTACATAGGACTTGAGAATTCCCATATACCTCTCGAAAGGGTACATATGACGTAGAAACACGGGGCCGCATATTTTTATCTCTTTCACAAGGTGGACAATGAGATGGACCATGATATCAAAAAATGATGGAGGGAAATACATCTCTAGATGACATAGAGTTGTCACCACCTCGGTTTGCAGAGCATCTAGTCCATTGGGATCAATGACCTTCTGAGCAATTGCGTTAAAGAAATAACATAGCCTTATGATTGTCACTCGAACCTTGTTCGGCAAAATACTTCTAATTGCAACAGGTAGCATTTGTGTCATTAGCACATGGCAGTCGTGGGACTTCATTCCAATTAATTTCAAATGTTCCATGGAAACAATTTTCTTCGTGTTGGTGGAGTGACCGGATGGAACTTTGACACCATGTAAGGATCGCGCGATTCAGCTTCTCTCGGACTTAGACAGAGTGTAGCAAGCTTGGGGAAGGTATGTCCGGCCTTTATCGGTCTCTATCGGTGCTAACTCGGTCTTGATGTTCATAGCGACCAAGTCACGTCTTGCGTTAACACCATCCTTAGTTTTATCAGGAATGTTCAATAAGAGACCAATCAAACTGTCACATACATTCTTTCTCGTGCATGACATCGAGCGCAATTGCGAACTTCTAAGTGCTCCCAATAAGGCAAGTCCCAAAATATTGACCTTTTTTCCACATGTTCTTCCTCAATTTACGCCTTTCCAAGCACAACGTTTATATCCTTGACCATATCATACACCTCTTTCCCGCTAAAAGGTCTTGGTACTGAGTCATCTTCTTTTTTCCATCAAATTGTTTTTTCATCTTGCGGTATGGGTGATACTTTGGAAGGAACCTACGGTGACGCATGTACACAGTTTTACGCTAGTTGTTCAACCACACACTCTCGGTATTGTCTAAGCAGTGCGGACACGCTTTGGCTCCTTTTGTGCTCAACCCTGACAGGTTACCAAGGGCAGGAAAATCATTAATGGTGCAGAACAACATAGCGTGTAGAGTAAAGTTCTCTCGTTTGTCCGCATCCCATACATGTACCCCTTCGTTCCACAGTATTGCAAGATCTTCTACCAATGGTGCTAGAAACACATCAATATCGTCACTGTAGTTCCCTTCTGCATCACGTAACATCTGATCCAGATTGTCATCCTGCGATCCATCCGTGGCCTCATGATCAAAACCACAGTCCACAACAGGCATATCGTTGTCCCCATCGACTATGTCATAACTACCAGCTTCTTGTGTACACTTCTCTTCACCGTGACTGGTCTAACATTCGTACCCTTTTCTGAAACCCCTTCGAATCAAGTGAGCTTGATCTGCTATTTGAGTTGCTAAACATCTTGATTATCACAGTCAATACATGGACCAGTACATATATTTTATCCCCTTCTTTAACATATCCATTTCGGCGCTCTTCTAAAGCAGATACGCCAATAATGTACTCTTCACTCACACGATTCTCAATGTACATCCAACTTCGATCCATTTTTGCTAGCTACACAAGTAACAAATGGTTGCCAAAAATGATTATTACCGCAACTAAGAAGATCCATTATCATCTCTAAGCCATCCATTACAAAAACATATATGCATAATTAAAAGTAATTGAGTACTAACCTCTGATTAGATCACTAATTAGAAGATAGCGATATATTTTCACCCCCGAACTCCCAAAAGCCGGCCGCCTTGCTCCACCGACGCAGCGCATGCAATAAAAAACAGATCATCGACCCGTCCAAGTCCAAGTATTAATAGGGCAATTATCACAGACGGTTATTAACACGTACCGTCTGTGACAATTCTTATCAAAGACGGTTTGTTATACGAACCGTCTGTGATAGTAGAGACATTAAAGACGGTTCGTGTTAATAACCGTCTGTCAAACCGTCTGAGAACTATCACAGATGGTTATTAACACGAACCGTCTTTGATGTATCTATTATCACAGACGGGTCATGTTAATAACCGTCTGTGATAGTATCACAGCCGGGTGGCAGTATGAGCCGTCTGTGATAGTTGGGCACAGACGATTTCGTATGAACCGTCTGTGATTTACCCGTCCAGTATAGCCTGTTTTGTAGTAGTGAAGCCCTTGTTGTGTAGATTCCCTCCCTTCCTGTCTCTGCAAACTAAAAGACGATACATCGAGCAAGACCCTAGAACCTATTGCGAGCTAGATTAACCCCACCTCTATTCTTTCTATTCCCCATAATCTCAAGGTCGAGATTCATTTAAGGGCGGTAGGTTTGTAACATCCTAAATTTTGGATGTTCAAAATCTCAAAAAATTTAAAACTTTTTCTAGCATTTTGTTAGCATTTCAATTTCTTCTTGAACTTTTTTTCAAATCTCTAGGTGTTTGTGTTATGAAAATTAACAATCAGGAATAATTCCCAAGTGCTAACGGTAATCATAATAATAAAAGGGCAGAAAACTTGGAAGCAATGATCTATGAATTAAAAACATGGAAGCCTAAATTTGCATCAATAAATTAAAACTAAATTCAAATTCCACTTGTTAGCACAAAGCCCTACATTCAATCCAAAATGGGAAGAAGGAAATCCTTACCAAAAAACAAACTTAATTGATAGTTAAGCTAAACTCTTCAAAATAACAACAAGCGAAAATTCAAATTTAAATCTAAAGTTGAATTACCAAAAATCTAAAATTGAAATGCAAATTCTTATTCTACAAACATAAACCTAAACTGAAAATCCAGGTTTCAAATTTTGCTTAAACCCTTCCTTTTCCCCTTCTTCGTTTCCTTCTTATCTTTCACTACCAGTGGGCTCAGCCCCAAAAATTCTTTGGCCCTTTTGGCTTGGCTAGGCCAGCCCTAGGATGGCTCCCTCCTTTGCCGGTGCTCAGCCACGGCAGGGCTTTTCCCTGCCAGCCCGTACCATGGCAGCCTGTATCTGTACCGTGCTCCCCCTTGAGACTGCTAGACATCGGTCCGGTGTGCCTCAGCGCCCATGTCGCTGCGTCAGCTGCCTACACTACCAGAGTTCTCCCCTCATCACCCAGCTGAAGGACTGGCTCCCCCCTTTTTCACTTGCCACTCGGCTAAATGACGAAGAGGCGCCACTCGGACCGCTGCGCCACACTTGCTCGGGTCAGTCACTGGGTTCAGTTTGTCATCTAGACCACAGCTTTGCTCGGTGCATGTCACCACCGTCAGCCGCAGTGTGCGCCTTGGCCCGTCGCGTCCTCTTTTGCCCATCTCCCCTCTGTTGACCGTAGGGTAGCGCCGTGCACCGACTGAACCATTGCCCATTCTCTTTGGTGCGCGCGCCCCGCCATTATTGCGACAGCTACCACCATACCCAGTAGTGTGTCGCCATCATGAATCTGAGCTCAAATCACTGGGCCCTATAGCCATACCGATGCCATGCCGTCCATTGTGACCCATCCAACAACCCCTCACATGGCCAACCCTCTCCGTTGGCTATAAAGCCGCACCCATGCCCCCAGCAACACCGCACCACCACCCTCCCCCTCCCACTGCAAAGAATTGACTCGTAGCCACCCGTAGAAGTGCCGGTGGCACTGTCTTCTCCAACGCCGACTATCAGGAGAACCACCGATTGGAGCCATGTCAAGCCAATTCCGTCAAGCCAGAGCATCCTCGAAGTAAGGCGATACCATCCCCATCCTCGGTCGGACTCATCGACGCATGTACCTCACCGGCACTATGCACCTCCTCCACTCATTGCCGTCTTACACCGCCAGACCGCCACTGCCACTCCCAAGCTGCGCCGACCACTAAGGTAGTCTCCTGTCCATACCTAGATGCTCTCCTGCCAGCTAATTGCTCTTCGGTGCAGCATACCGCCATGGTCACCCATCCCCTATTTCGCCACCACCTATGGTCACTGTCGACAACCACTACCACCAAATCAACCGTTGGGACTAAGCCCGAACATGTGTTCAGGCATGAGCATCCCATTTTTGAAATGCTCACATCCAGTTGCCACCTCTACCACCAGCAACGAGCCCCTCCATGCCAGCAAAAGGGGGCAGGTGCCCTGTTAACAAAGGTGGCCGTTCAGACGGTCCGAACATTTCCCTTTGGACGATCGGACGGTCCGAACGACCCCTTAGCCCATCAGACGGCTCGCATATCCAAGCCATTCGGACAGTCCGAACGTTCCCATGGATGATCGGACAGTCCAAATGACCCCTCAGCTGATCGGACGGTCCAAACATCCCAAGATAATCAGACCGGTCTGAACACCGTAGACCCCACCTATTAGTGAGAGATCTCTCTCACTCCCTTTTTAATTTTTGAATTAATTCAAATAGAGAACTTTGAATCGGCATAACTTAGTCACCATAGCTCCAAATTTCATGAAACAAATTTCTAAATTCATCTAAATTCAAGATCTATGCAATGGAATCAAAACCATGAATTTTGGATCTCATTTGAATTTTTGTAAGGATAGTTAGAGATTAAATCTAATTAATTGTGTGCTAACAGTGATTTGCAAGATAGTTATTATTTAAGACTGACTAGTGTAGGAATAAGCCTTATAAAAGGAGTTATTATTGTTTCTATAATCCAATTGTTAATAGGACCCATTTCAAATAGTGATTAAATAATCAAGAAAAAATAGTTTAATATTAGCCCATTAATCTTTAATACTAAGATTTAATTAAAGATTTCATTGCGTGAAAATAGTAAATCTCAAAAATGATTAGCATGCCATTAATATTCATCTGAATAATAATATTAAAGGTTGTCGTAAATATAGTTAAGTATTCTCCAACGACCATCAATATTTCAATAAAGTATCCACTTTAATGAATAATCTATTCCTAGAAAATAAGTTAGATAGAACTAGGAATTATTTGTAGAGCCATCAATATTTGTGCTAAGAAATTCATAGGTCAATTGAAGGCCTAAAATATAATCCCTGTCATTAACATGCCGCAAATAATTAAATCATAACGGTAGATCTAATTAATAATGATATTGAAATATAATTGTATATATAGAAAGCAAGACCCACATACATAGATTTTTAATTAAAACTTAACCAAACCAGATAATAAAGTGAAGGTATGTAAATATCAAATTTTACTTGGGCCGTCTGACTTTGGGCATCTATTAAAAACGAAATGACTCTTGGGCCATCAAATATTAAAAATAATAATAAATCCCGAGCCTTAGTAAATTATTGAACTAATCATTTAATCAATCATGTGTTTATTTGGCAACTAAAACTCAAATATTAAAACACTGTGAATTCCCATGGAATAAGAATTAAGAAGAATAATATGAGTGTACCGATGATTTGTGAATATATAAATCCATAGGTCCACCCTAACTCAGGGAGCTCTCTTAATGAATATCAAATAATAAAGATTGAGCCATGGCGTTCCACAATCGGCTATGCCTAGCCATTTTTGAACTTGAAGCAAAATATTCTCGTGAATATTCCTTTTGTCATGAACCTTTATTGACATCCATCTCGGTGGATTTTCCTCCGTCATTTCTCACTACACTCAAACCCCATTTAGCTCTATCAATACCCTACACATCCTAAAACTCACCTCAATTCACACACTAAATCGTTATAAAATATGATTGAATTCATTTGGATTTATTTGGGCTTTAGAATTAGTTGGATTTATTTGGATTCAGTTGTTTATCGCATAATTAAAACACAGAGTCTCGAAGAAAGTAAATGATCAATTGGGATCGAGGGTCAGTTAGAGATGAAGACCGAGATTGCAAGACCAACAACTGAGAAGACTATGAGTACGATCAAGGCCACGGTAAATTGAACAAGGCAAGTCATTGGCAGCCCATTTCCGTTGGGTCTCACTGCTGCAACCGCCGATTGTCAGTGTGCTCCCCTTTCACTCGTGCTGCTACTAACTGCTTACGTTGCCATATCTCTATTGCCGCATCACCACAGGAAAGCCATCGCATCTAACCTCGTCCTTTTGACTCTCCGCTCAAAAGAAAGGGCAAGGAGGCACCGCTTGGTCCACCGCGACGTATCTGCTCGAGTCAGCCATAGCATGAACTTACATCACCACAACTTGATGCCACATCTGCCCCCATCAAGCTCCTACTTAGTGCACGTTGCTCCCATCAAGCTCCTACTCAGTGCACATTGCTCCTGCATGTCGCCATTCCTCATCATGCACCGCAGGACCGTCATCGTATCATTAACCCACGTGCATGCCATTCCTCCCTCGTAGTGCTGTAGTCCTCTGCAACTTGTCACATGTCCCCTCCATCACTCCTCCCCGATGGCTGTGCCTAGCCATGCCACCCCACGCCTCGCCATACCGACCGTATCAGGTCGTACGTCGTCAGGCCACTACGCCACCTATAAAAGCCATGGTAAGCTACCAACACTCTCCTCACACCCCACTCCTCCTAACACAGCTAATTGGCCTCCCGTGCCTCCATCATTCATCGCCGCCTCCATCTTCCCTAACTCCAGTATGTCAGTAATCCGGCGACTAGAGCCACCACGAGCAATTTGCACCGAGCCAAAGCATCCTTGGGGCAAGATAACGCCATTCCCACCGTCGGCCAGACTTATCGACGCCTGTACCTCACTGGCACTATGAGCCCCCACTGCCCTGCCACTGTCTTACACTGTCAAACCGCTGCAGCCAATCCTGAGCTACACCAACCCCCGGGGTAGCCTCCTATCCACACTTAGATGCTCCCTTGCTAGCCAATTGGACTCTGGTGTGGCGTACCTCTAGGGTTGCCCCTCTCTTGTTCTGCCATCGCCACTGGTCGCAGCTAATCGCCACCACCATCAAACTAGTTGGCAGGACTAAGCCCAGACATGCGCTCAGTTATGAGCATTCCATTTTTTGAAATGCTCATGTCTGGCCACCACCTCTATCGCCACCGGCGAGCCATTTCGTCGCCGGCCAACGAGAGGTAGGAGCTCTATGTTGACGAAGGTGACCATTCGGATGGTCCGAACGTTCTCCTTCAAACGATCGGATAGTCCAAATAACTCATCAGCTGATCAGACAGTGCACACATCTCAACCATTCTAACGATCCAAACTTTCTCGGGCAGATCCAAGCTGTTCATCGCTGATCAGACAGCTCGTACATCCTAGCTGTTCGAATAGTCCGAACCTTCCTACTCGATCGGACGGTCACTATAAGCATGGCTAAGTAAATTAATTGCACAACCCATGTGACAACTAGTATGGCATCACTAAATAATTTTTCATCCTATGGTGATAATGGAATCATGGCATTCAAATTATCAAGATGGAATTAATCAAACCGGCCAATATCTACCATATACAAAGATTTATAATTAAAATAGCAATGCATAATAATTTAAAATAAAATAAATAAATAATAGAATAAAAATTAGATTCAGCATGATCAAAGGACATGACTTGCATTGGCCTTCCTCAGTTATGAATTCTTAATCTTCTGGTGGTGCTCCTACTCCTTCGAAGACATGATCTAACGAGAGAGAAAACAAACAAGATACAAAATAAATTCAAAGAAAATACAAATGAACTTCAAAAACTTTAAAACTAGAATCAAAAGATATAGCTCAATTTTAGATATAGCTCAAATGAACGTCAAATAGAGCTAGGATGAAGGAGAACGAGCTCTTGAAGAATTAAATCTAAAAAATGCTAAAAATTAAAAAAGGTTATTGTACTGTGGACTCAGTGCATAAAATAGCTGGTCTACGATGGACTCAGCTCATGGAACAGTGAACGGGTGACTGGGCTTGCTGACGTGGCAGCTGACTAGGCTTTTAGGGCTGATGTGGCTGGTGACGTGGATTAACATGTGGCATGACACATGGCGCTGATGTGGCATGAAATGTGCCTTCCACGTGGATGCTGACTCGGCGAGACTGCCATGGTCAAAGCGGCTACCATGATCACGGAATACTCTGTGGTCGAAAGGTTGGTGGTCGTGGGTAGTGGTCAAGTGTCTATCGTCGTAGTCGAATACGATGTGGTCAAAAACAGCTGAGTGGTCGAACGATCGTGGTCGGAAGGTTGGTGTTCATGGGTAGTGGTCATAGATGTGGTCGTGCATGTGGTCGAAGACGTTGTGGTCATAGCCAAGATGTACCCCGACGTGTTCTTGTATTCGATTCACCCGGGTAGTTCCAAGATGTACCAGGATATTAAGGACAAGTATTGGTGGTCGAGCATAAAGCGTGAGATCACTGAGTATGTGTCACTTTGTGATGTATGTTAGAGGGTAAAAGCCAAGCATCAGAGACCAGCAGGTTTACTACAACCATTAAAAATCCCCGAGTGGAAGTGGGAAGAGATTGGCATGGACTTCATTACAGGATTGTTAAAGACCAAAGAGGATTATGATTCGATTTGGGTCATTGTGGATCGTTGGACCAAGATTGCTCATTTCATTTCAGTCAAGACAACTTACACTGGTGACAGATTGGTAGAGTTGTATATGTCGAGGATTATCAGTCTTCATCGAGTACCAAAGAAAATAGTGTCAGATCGTGGATCGCAGTTCACCTCTTATTTTTGGGGAAGTTTCCATGAGGCTATGGGAACCCACCTAAATTTCAGCACAGCATATCACCCCTAGACAGATGGTCAGACTGAGCAAGTCGATCAAATTCTTGAGGATATGTTGAGAGCATGTGTGCTAGATCATGGAGCCAAGTGGGACAGTTGTTTGCCTTTTGCAGAATTTTCGTACAACAACAGTTATCAGGCTAGTTTACATATGTCACTATTTGATGCACTTTATAGCAGAAAATGCAGGACCCCTCTCAATTGGAAAGAGACGGGGGAAGGACAGGTGTTTGGTCCAGATTGTTTAAAACAAGCTAAGGAAAAGGTCTGTTTGATTCAGGAAAGGTTGTGGACTGCCCTGGTCAGGCAAAAGAGCTATGCAGATACCAGACGTCGAGAGTTGAGCTTTGAGCCAGATGATTTTGTGTATCTCAGGATCACACCATTCAAAGGTGTGAACAGGTTTCAGTTAAAAGGAAATCTAGCGTCGAGATATGTTGGACCGTTCAAAATTTTGAAACGCAGAGGAGAGGTTGCGTATCAGTTGGAGTTACCTACATCCTTCAGTGGGATACATGACGTCTTCTATGTGTCCCAGTTGAAGAAGTGTCTACGAGTGCCAGAGGAGGTTGTGCTAGTTGAGGCTATTGAACTTCAGGAGGATCAGTCTTACAAAGAGCTCCCAACCAGGATTTTGGAAGGTTGTCCATTTTTGCAAGGTTCAGTAGAGAAACCATTCAGAGGAGGAAGCCACTTGATAGCACAAGGACCTCAAAGCCGAGTTCCCAAACCAATTCTCTTAGTGAGCCCGGATCTCGGAGTCGAGATCTCATTTAAGGGAGAGAGGTTTGTAACACCCTGTTTTTCAGAGTTTTTAAAGTTTTTGAATTAAAAATGAATTTTTGGGAAATTTTCTGGAATTAATAAAGCTTAATATGAATTTTTAGAAATTAAAAAGGATTTAACATAATTAAAATTAACATTAACATAAGCTAAAAATATTTTATTTGGATTTCTGGTGTCTCAAGGATTTTTCTAGAATTTTTGGTGAATTCTTGGGATTTATTTGCTATTTTCTAGAGCTCTTTTTAATTTAATTAAATTTTTGAAAAAGAAAATTAGGGAAAAGTCTTATGAACAGTGTTGGGCCAAGCCCAACACTATTCATCAGCCCAGCTTCCCTTAGCCGCCCGATGCCGCCCCTGCCACGTGTCCTTCATCCACACAGCCGCACACCGCCCTCACGCCAGAGCTGCGCACTGTTCATGTGTGCAATATTCCGCGACCGTCAGATCTCCTCCCTCGCTGCGTGTCGCCCATCCAGACATGCCACATGTTACATGTTACATGTGGGGTTTTCGTCTCTATTCTGGATTCCGCCACTGCGTCGTGCCCTAACCGGCCATCTTCGGTTCGCATGCCTATTTAAAGCGTCGCCGCCTCACCGCCTCCTCTCACCCTCGGCCTCACCGTCGCTGCCGTGCACCCCGAGCCCACGGAGCCGCCTCCATCCTTGCCATCGCTCCTCACCGCCCCGCCGTGCACCCGTGCCTGTCGCCGGAGTTCCACCATCGCCCTCGCTACCGGTGAGCCTTCCCAACTCCTCGCTGTGTTGGCCCGCGCCACGCCCAACCTCGGTCCCCGCGCCGTACCCCACATGAGCTCGTGCCCGTGCCCGTGCTCAGGTCCATGCCACGCCCGCGACGCCTTGTACAGCGAGCCACCACGCGTCGAAGATCCCACGGTACCCCGCCTAGATCGCGACCATAGATCTGGATCTGGATCTACAGCTGCGATCCCGCCATGCGTCACGATGTCAGCCATCCGATCTCGCCGCCGCCGCCGTGCCTGAGTAAGCCATGTCAGCCCTAGCCACATGTCAAGCCACATCAACCCTAGTGCCACGTCAGCACCACGTCAGCAAAACCCACCCCTAGTGACACGTCAGCGCCAGTCAACATGCCACGTCAGCAGTGCCACGTGTCAGCCAGCTGTGTCACCATGTCAGCAGTCCGCGTCTACTGTGCCGTGGACCGAGTCCACTGTGAACCCTCTCTCATGTGCGCTGGTTCCATAGCACAGTAACTTTTCTGATTTTTCAGTATTTTCAGTAGGTTTAATTTTTCGAGACCCGTTTTTCTCCGTCCTAGCTCCGATTGACCCCGTTCTTTTTTCTAAATTCATCTAAAATCGAGTTCTATCGGTTGGTTCTAGTTTTAAGGCTGTTGGAGTTCATTTGAATTTTATTTGATTTGTTTTTGTTGTTTCGGTTGCTTTCCCTCTCGTTAGATTCCGCCTTCGAAGGAGCAGGAGCGATGCCAGAAGATCCTGAGTGCCTTGCTGAACATAAACAAGACAAGTCATGTCCGTTGATCATGTTGAACCCAGTTTACAATCTATTATTTTGTTATTTTATTTTAAATTATCTTGCACCGCTATTTAATTACAAACCTTTGTACATGGTAGTTATTAGCCCAAATTGAATTACCTCACCTTGATAATTTGAATGCCATGATTCCATTATCACCTTAGGTTGGGAAAATTACTACTGATACCATACTAGATGTCACCTGGGAGATACAAGTAGTATGCTTAGCTGTGCTTATGTTACGTTGGTTTATTATCGTATGTGAATAATTTATTTGATTTTATGATATATGGAATTGTGGTTGGTGCCACCATCATAATAATTTTGCCATGTCATTGTTGTGTCATCGACGTGGGTTATACAAACTTGATTTTGCACTTGGGCGAGTGATTGTGCAGTAAAGGGGGAAGTGTGGATTCACTTCATGAGATGTGGAAGACTCGCCCAGACAGATTTAAGGACTTAACTTTGTGCGCCATTGAGCTGAGCTTTATCATGCAAACCACATGTATAGTATGGGACAGACCTGGCTGATTAATTTGGGATATTTCAATCTCGCCATTGTGATGAACATGGTTGCTGATTTCCATGAGGCGCAAGTGGGGTGTGATGTGAAACCCTAGTGGGCAGGATTGAGTTGAGATAGAACTTTGTAAAGGTCTTGTTATGATTTTCATAGATCGAGGCCAATCACATCGTGTGGATACAGTTGTGCAATCTCTACAGAGTGAAGAAATATTCGAATAGCCGCGTCCTCGGTTATAAACAATGCTCGATGATTTCACACGAGAGGTAGTGATTTCATAGAAACTTGTGATTGGAAAGTGAACGGGTAGTTCACTGCTGGTTAGCTTGTGGATGGGGTGTTCACAAGTGGTTAAATTTCAATTCCGTTGATTATTTATTTATTATTATTCATTAAAGTTTGCTTTCAATCTATTTACCATATTTATCTTAAAATGTCATTTCGTACAAATTAACCTTACAGCCCTTTATTGGTAAGCCTTTCATATTATATTGCATTCAGTTGTTATGAATGACTTGCTGAGTACCAATGCACTCACGGCTTTACGCCCAATGTTGCTCAGTTGAGGAGGAGTATTACCAGCAAGAGGTGCCAGAGGAAGGATACTTCAGCGACTTCATGGATTAGGATTTCGCTCCCCAGTCGATTGCCTGTGGGCATGTCGAATGGCTACTACACTTGTTTTTGGTTTTCCGCCGCTAGATTTTAAGCCCTTCCGGCTAGAGATATTGTAAGCTTGGACATAAGGTCGTACCTTTGAGATTTATTATTATTTGAGCTTTTCCTTTTATTTTAGCGTATGTAAGGTTGATATTGCATCTATGTTTAACTGTGTGTACTAGCTTGATCCTGGACTAATGCGGTATACACAGAGAGTCCGAATTTGCAAATTCGGATCTCGACATTTTGCTTGCAACAAAGAGAGCTCTTCTCTTTTTAAAAGAGAAGTATCACATAATATTCATAGAATCGTCTCGTTCCTACACAGCAAAGTCTTTCATAAAGGTAAATTCAATCAAGTATCAACCCACACATCCACAAGCAACAAAGTGTCGGATTCGGATTCAAAATCTAGAATCCTCCGTGATTTTACCGCACTATTCTCTAGATCAGTAGATAGTGCTCATAATACATTACTGATATCATCTCATACATCGCATGATGATCATACAGTCAAAATATAATTTGCATATATCAGAGTTTAAAATATGCCACGTCGGGCAATTGTTCTACATGACAGGCCACTCAGGCCAAATAGTTACAAAAAAAGAAATATAGCGGAAGATAAAAGCAGCAACGGAACCATAAGCCACAGGCTGGCGACTGGGGGTAAATGTGTGCATATATATTGCTGAGCCTTAGGTAATATAGGCGCACACTCTTACAGCAAGCAAACTTGCCTAGGACTAAACATTTTAAAATCCGCCCTAGTTGCCATCGTTGACTCGTTGACTTGGCGCATCCTCGTAAACATAGTGATCTTGTCCTCCCACTTCTTTATTTTGATGATGTGAGTGTGAGTACACTAACCACCGTGCTCAGTGAGCTAATACATAGGATGCAATTATATATCATGCATAGCTTAATAAAGGATAGGCTCGGGTTATTTTATTTTGCTGGGAATTGCATTTTAAAAGCCTTAAGATATATGTATAGGAAATTCCTAGACTTAGCCATTTGGACTAAAAATCATAATGCTTTTGAATAAAACATTTGTGATAATAGTATTGGTACAGATTATATCCACCGTTACATGTCACCTGCACCATATATCTAGTTTCCAGAGTTATAGTTGCTTAACTTATCACTGGGACGACACCCAGGATAACACAAAGCAGGACAGTCCATCGTCCTTCCTTTTTCCATTCCAGGTCCCAACTTTCAAAATTATTTTTGAAATAGAACTATATCGGAGTTAAGTTCCCATGTCCGCCCTTAACTATGGGCACGACTATTCGAATAGTTTTGACTCTGCAGAGTTTGTACACTTTCACCACAAGAGACAATCCGCTCGTTGCCCCGCATGATTCCTTAGTCATGCAGTTGAGTAGATCATCACAGTAACATTTCAAAACTACCTGGCCTCGGGGTCTCATCTCACCCTATGGGATGCTCCCACTTGCGGTGAGTCCTATACGTTGCATGGGATGTTAATCACTATACTAGCGCCGTCGGGCTCCCCTCTCCTCGGTGTCCCTTTAGCCACACTAGGCCCTTGCATTCCGCTTCATTCTCCAACCTGTGAGATGAGTCTGAGGTTCGATAGGTTTACTCAGCCAAGTTGCACTTTTCAGACTTGTGGCTGTACTATTTTACAATGAGAGGTCCTGACCCGATTAAGTTCTTAGATTATCTGGGCGGTTCTACCACAAACTACACACTCGTGCACTCCAATGCACCATGCCCCCCTCGAACCATCTGCCCAGACGTATAGGCAAATTTTGGGGACTTTTTGGGCATAAAAATAATTATCACTATAAACATACCCAACCATTGTCAACAAAAACTTTCCCCAAACTTGCTCTTTGCACTTGCATATGAGGTTGGAATATTCTAAATATCCCCGAAGACTAAGCAATGCTAGGCCACGAGATATAATCGTAACTTAATTTTGGAAACACTTACATTTATAAATTTTCCTGTGGATAGCAAGGTTCACAACACAATGTGCCGGGAAGGAATATTAGTGGCAAATATTAATAACGGCAGCTAACTAAAGTATAGAAACAACATAATGTAGCACATGAAATAATAGCATGCATTTGCTAGTTCAAATATAAATAATTGCTAAAATGGGAATTCAAAAATGATCAAAGTATTGACTCACCTAGATCACAGGAGGCTTGGTCTTGTTGATCTTGGACTGCGTCTGCCTCAGCTTCTTCTTCCTGGGCCTCGCACGCTAATTTTACGTCGAACGTACATTTTAAAAGAATTAACATAATTAACATAACCAAATAAAACCTCGTCAAAAATTCAAACAAACTCAAAAACTATGACTTTGGTTCCACTAGACAAATAATGAATTTAGATGAATTTAGCAAATTTTCTCACTAAATTTGGAGTTAAAATGAATTAGTTATGAATTTTTAAAGTTAAAAATAATCAACATAACCAATTAAGTTTTTTTTATCATAAATTCAAATAAGCTCAAAAATTCATGATTTTGGTTCCACTAGAAAGTGGATGAATTTATATGAATTTTGCAATTTTTCTCACTAAATTTGAAGTTAAAATGAATTAGTTATGGAGTTTTAAAGTTTTTAGCCGATTTAATTAAAAATCAGAAATTATTTAAATAACCAAAGGAGAGAGAGTGTTTGAGGCTGACAGATGGGGTCCACTGAGTATTTTATTTTTCTTTTTCTCACACTGACAGGTGGGAGCCACTAACATTTATTAATTCTTTAAACTTTACAGTGACTGACACATGGGGCCCACTGGGATTTTAAAATCCTTAATGCGCCGGCAACTGACACGTGGGGCCCACTATGGGTTATTAACCGTTTCATTACTGCCATTAACAGATGGGGCCATAGGTTAATTATTTTAGGCCTGACACTGACACCTAGGGCCTACGGTAATTAATTAAAGGAGAGGGCCCACATGACATAGACACATTAGCTTAACCGTTAACATTAACGTTAATTAACCGCTTCCCTAACCATTATGCGCGAGGGAACAGTAGCTTCTTCAACCTCCCGATTCCGACGAGGCTTGCCGACGGCGGAGGAGGTGGTGATCACACGTTAACATTCCAAAAATGGGTTCTGCATACTTGCGCCCATCTCTGGCCGAGCTCTTGCCGGCCAATTTGGCCAAAGCGTTGGCCAGTGGTGAGCCTGAGTGGCGGCAGAACAGGGCGACCATGGCTACGGTGATCTACTATATTGCAATTCAATTAAATGCTCATGGAGTACCTTGGAGTGGTCACGGTGAGGAAATTGAGGTTGCCGAGGTTCAAGGGAAGGCTGAGGTGGGCTGTCGATGTGCGGCGGTGGTGATCCGAGAAGGCGCACAATGAGGTTGCCACTCAGGCACGGTGAGCTTCGAGGGAGGGCCGAAATGGCTTCACCGAGCTACTAGGATACTCCCGGTGAAGGGAATTGGGGAGGTGGATGCAATCGGCGGCGATCCCGATGACTGGACTTGGGGAAGAAATGAGCTCCAGCGAGTTATAGCGCAAAGGGGTTCAATTGCTTGCACTGGGAGAGACTAGGAGGTGCGAGGAGATCATTGCGGGCCATGGAGGGATTTTATAGGCAGCGGGGGAGGCTGTTGGTGTGGAGGGGGCGTGGGCGGCCATGGTAGTGACAGCGGGGAAGTGTGGCCACAGTGCGCCCGATTGGAGTTGAGATGTGAGTGAATGCGACATAAAAGAGTTGTAGCTGGCGAAGCTTAGTGTCCTTGGTGATGTGAGGTGGCTGTGGCTGACGGGGAGGCATGGCTTGGCGACGTGGACGCGGTCGAGCGTAGGTGGCGTGCTACGGGCGGGATGGCCGCGGTATGGAGTGAAGGAGGTACGCGAAAGTCTACTGGACTGAAGGAGGGTGCGGAGTGGGGCCGGCTGCGAGTCCGAGCACTGGCGTGTGCGCAAGGAGCAACTAGGCAGAGGGAGGCCACGAGCGAGTGAGGTAGAGAGAGAGGGCGCACAGCGAAGGTAGGAGGGGGAAAAGCTGGATGGGCCGGCCAAGAGCCTGGCTGGCTCTCCCCTCCCCTTTTTATTACCTTTTTTTATTTCTTTTTCCTTTTTCATTTTTATTTCATTCCTATTTATAATTGAAATGCAATTTATAGTTTTGGGACTTGGGTGCACATATATATAGTGACATATATTTTATGAGTAGATCCTCAAACTATTATTTCAACGTTTCTAAATTTTCTTTCTATACTTCCTACATTTTCCATTTTTCCCTTCTTAATTTTAGATGACTTTGGGATTTGGAAGTGTAGGGCATTTTCACATATGTTGCTAATTATTTTTATGAATTCTTGGACAAGATTTAGGATCATCTTTTCATATTCATAATTTCTTTTGAAACTTTCTGTTATCAACTATATTCTTTCTTTTTGGATAATACCTCCATATTTCATGTGCTTTAACATTATATATATATACTTTATTTTGTTTTAATGGAACCTCAACCAAAATCCAATAATAGCCTAGAAATTCAAATACCAGAAAAAGCCAAAATTTCAAAAGGCCCCCAATTTACACAATATTTATTGCATAAAAAATTGGAATGTTACACAAATCTTTTCTCAAAACAATTGGGGACTCATTTCCCCACAAAACATCACTTCACAACAACAAATCTACTTAGAGAGGAAACCAGACAGGAAATCAATCCTCGTACTAATAAACAACTCTTTGCCGCATATATCATGTGGGAAAGAGAAAAAAATCTCCATTCCCCAAATCAACTTTTCTTTTTAAAGAAAATAAAGCAATTCTCTTAAAATTATAGATAACGCCTTAGTGAAAACCACATATGTATCATGGTAACCCCGCAACTTCCTACTTAACCCACTTTCCTTCAAAGTGGACCAGAACAAATTCTCAAATCAAGGGATCCCAAGATAACACATTAAACATCGACTAATTATTCCAATTGATAACACGACGGTCATTTTACTTCGTGTCATTTTACCAATTATTTGGATCCACATCAATCACACATCCATGTGACTAAGCTTGCAAATAAAATGTTGTAAATTCCCATGTTTCGACATACCAAGACATTCCAAATCATCATTAGATTGCCATTCGACAATTCATTCTCCCAACACCCATTATGAGCTACAAGGCCAATTCAATCTTGGGGTAATGTCTGTACAAATCTAGGGAGGCTTTAGTACACAACTCGTCAAGTACCCCAAGCAAAAATCCCTTTACTAACGACACATTGTCGACAGGTAACCCCACATGCCCCATAAATATCATATTGAATCTCATCACTTTAACCCCTCCAATACCCTTATCACTAGGGTTTGAGCTCCCACTCTATCGGCCTTGCGATAAATGCCATCTAGAGTCAATTTTAACTCATGAAATAAATTATTCCTCTATCTACTTCATTAGGCTCATATACCAAAATTTCCAAAATGAGGTAAGTTCCATTAGGATTTTACTTAGCATTAGGTAACTAAATCATTCGAAAGCACTATTTTAACTTTACCCCAATCTTTTCACTTTCACAACTGTCAACAAATCTGAGGCTCATATACCAAAATTTCCAATACTCCGGTAATATTGACACCTTCGATCCATATCATAGGAATCAAGCATTCCAAAACAGCAACACCTAGTGGTGGTACCCACCACAAGACATATCTACATAAATCAACTGTAAGTCATGCGGATCTTCTACCGCAACTCCAAGCATTCATCATCATCAGAATAGAACATGACTTCTGAAGTCATGAACTCCAAATGATAATGCACGCTAGAAGACAGCATTTCTTCCAAATGCCAATCATGAAAATCAATTACAATTCTTTACCCCATAACAAAGATAAGCCAGTACCTCTTGTACTGCTTACATAAATTAGCAAACATCAATTCACTAATACATAAATCATTGACTTTCAGTATCTCATCTTGAACCTCCTCAAGGCTCACCGGATACCTTATTCCTCCAAATTTACTCTATAGTTCATCGAATTCTGTCACCTTACTATACAAAATACCACAATTATAATGACTATCAGTGCGCATACCACAAGGTCCATCAAGGCTCTTTGATCAAAAGATCCACTATCAATAAATAATCTCTCAAGCACCTCATTCCAAGGTGCTAACTAAATTCCACTAGCTCAACTTTAAGGATGATCAATCACCTAGATTTCAACACGCTTCACATGTACTCCTGTGAACCACATTTACTATTATCTTAGGTATTAGATCCAACTGTACTACTTCCGTAGGCATGCACAAAATTTTTTAGAAATGCAATGGCAACTTCACCAACTCATGCTTAGATATTGGTACCCAGTCCACTAGAACTTTACCAACTTCATCCCTCTGAATTTAAGTCTCACACAACTCTACCACAATTCCTCTTTATTCGATTTAGGTAGGAGACTATCCAACACTGAAATCACCATGGTAGCTCTCCCAACTAATTCCAATTGAGTTCTAAAATTGCAACTATTGGAACTCTCCAAAACATTGGTTTTGATTATAACAATCAATCACGGTGCAAGATTGATAGCTTTAGCTTTATAGTCATTCGCCATTACCCAACGAAAGGATAACTCAATGAGGGATTTTCTACCAAAATAATAGATTAACACACTTCGTAGCATGTCCAAATCACATGGCTTGGTCCATCGATTGGGGCCATAACAAATCACATCATTCAATGGGCTCAACAATCTAAACAATCTTGACGACCAACTGGTTCGTTAATATTCTAGATCCCACTGTTAAGCAGAGATGGATATATCTTGCACTGCTACTCCTCATGTAAATACTAGACCCTCATTAAATTCAATTCAATCTCAACCCCATGGGCATAACAAGAGTCAATTACTCTCCTCATATCCTGCAACCTGCGGTTCCATGCTCTACCACTCAATTACTTTAACCACAATCTTTCACATGAGTCTAACCCAATTACCACAACTATTGGATATGGTCCTCTCAGGAAAAGCATTAGGCCTCAATACGCAAGTTACTCAAACATTCGCAGGATCAATTCCCACCAAATATTGGACTTGCTAAGGACACTCCCAGTATAGGGTATTCGTCAAACAACTGAAAGAGTTACTAGCCAAAGGGAACTTACTTCTCAAACTGAAGCAAAACATTTTATGAGCAGCACATCCCTACCCATTATCAACTATATTTCAATAACTCAAGGAGTCATTAACACCAGGGTGCTATTGCCCAAAATTAGGGCGAAACACCTCATGAACAACACATTGCTATCTCTATACCTCGAATGGCAACATGACCTAGCCACTCCAGTGCCCACGGCCTCTGCCACTTTTGCATCGCCAAGTGATACAACCATAGCAAAGTCCATTTAGACTCACAAGTGGCAAATTCAATAATTTCCCATCAACCCACAAACATTTATCAAAAAACATTGCAAATCAACAACATGACTTGCAAAAATGTAAATTGTAACATTCTATTTTTCTGGAGTTTATAAAGCCCAGTTTTCAAAAAATAAATTTTCTAGAATTTTCTGGAATTAATTCAAGCTTAAAATGAATTTTTAAAATTTAAAATAATTCAATACAATTAAAATATATTTTAACATAAGCTAAAAATATTTTATTTGAGTTCTTCAAGTCTCAAGGAATTTTTTGGTATTTTTGATGAATTTTTGGGATTTGTTTACTATTTTCTAGAGCTTTTGGATCATTATTTGAGTTTATGGAAAAAGAAAAGAAAAAGAAACCCAAAACCCCTCCCCCCACTTGCCGCGTGTCAGCCCGGCCCGCCCTTCGGCCCACCGCTGCTACCACGCATCTCGCGTCCGCCTCAACCCAGCCCACCTTCTCACCCCGCTCGGACCGCGCCGCCTCTCGGCCGCCCGATCCGCCCCCGTGCCACGTGGCACCCATCCCGCGCACGTCCGCATCCACCCTGCGCCCGCTCGCTCGCAACCGCCCGACCCCATCTCAGTGCCATGCATCGACCTGGGCGTCATCGTCCCCGATGCGAACCCCGTGCGCGTGATAAGAACCCCTTCGCCTACGCTCTCGCGCCACCGTCCCTGGCCGTGCAACCCCACCACCGGAGCTGCGCCGCCGCTGTTCCCTATCCCGGACCACGTCATCCCCGGAGCTAGAGCCGACTCGCCCCATCGCCATCGTCATCCGCGCCGGTGAGCACTGTCGCCTCCAAACACCCCATGCGTCGTGCCTCTGTCGCCACTCAGGAGCTGTCACCTCGAACCCGACCGCGCCGTCGTCTCCACCGCCGTCTCCATCGTCGTCGGTAAGCCGCACCACCGGACCCCCTTCCCCTCCGCTGCACACCGCCGCCATCGGACTCCGCCAGTGCCTGTTGAACCCCGTGCCCCTCCTTGGGCCGCGTGCCAGCGCCCGCACACCCTCGCGCCCGCTCCCTCAGTCGATGTGCTCACGTCCGCGTGCCCGTCCCCGCGACTGATCCCGACCGCATGTCTAGATCTAAACTGACCGCTCAGATTGCGCCGCCGCCGCCACCGCACCCGACCGCCACATCAGCCCTACCCATGTGGCAAGCCACATCAGCCCTAGTGCTACGTGGTATGACATGTCATGCCACGTCAGCAAAAACCTGTTGCCCGTGCCACGTCAACCTGCCATGTGTCAGCACCAGCGCACGCCACGTCAGCACCCGTGCACTGTTCCATAGACCCGGTCAACCGTGAACCCCTCTCCCCCGTGAACCCGGTCCACAGCACAGTAACTTTTTTGATTTTCAGCCTTTTTCTGTAGATTTAATTTTTTGAGAGCCCGTTCTCCTCTATTCTAGCTCTGATTGACCCTGTTCTTTTTTCTAAATTCTTGTAAAATCGAGCTCTAGCTTTTGGTTCTAGTTTCGTGGTTTTTGGAGTTCATTTGCTCATCATTTTATGTGTTTTTTGCTGTTTTAATCGTTTTCTCCCTCGTTAGATTCTGATTCTGGAGGAACAGGAGCTACGCTAGAAGACCCCGAGTACCTTGCTGAGCATAACCAATGCAAGTCGTGTCCTTTGATCATGTTGAACCCAGTTTGCAAATCTATTATGTAATTACTTTGTTTTAAATTACACTGCATCGCTATTTAATTACAAAATCTTGTATTGGTAGTTAATGCCTCGTTTGGCTTATTCCTCCTTAATAATTTAGAACCCCATGATACCCTTGCCACTATAGGTTGGGAAACATACTAGTGATACTACGTTATTTGTCACAAGGGTTGTACGATTAGTATGCTTACCCTTGCTTAATTTACGATTGGGTTTATCATCACATGTGAATTATTAATTTGACCTAATGAGATATGGAACCGTGGTTGGTGCCACGTTTATTAAAATTTGGGCCATGACATTGGTGTGTCACTGGTGTGGTTATACAAACTTGGTTTTGCACTCGGGCGAGTGATCGTGCAAGTAAAGGGGGAAGTGTAGGTTCACTTCGTGGGATGTGCCAGTCTCGCTCGGGTAATGTTAAAGACTTAACTTTGTGCGCCATTGGTCTGAGATTTATCGTGTAAACCACATGTCTAATATGGGATAGACCTAGCTGACTTATTTAGGATGTTTCAACTTTAATCTCACCATTGAGATGAACATGGTTGCTGATTTCCATCTGGCGGAAGGGGGGTGTGATGCGAAACCCTAGCGGGCGGGATTAGGTTGGAATTGAACTTTGTAAAGGCCGTGTTGTGATTTTCTTAGGCCGAGACTAATCACATCGTGTGGGTACAGTTGTGCAACCTCTGCAGAGTGTAAAACTATTCAAATAGCCGCGTCCTCGGTCATGGACAATGCTCGGTGATTTCACACGAGGGTTATTGCTGTCATTTAAACTTGATGATTTATGTTGGAAGTGGACAAGTAGTTCATTGTTGTTTTAGCTTGTGGATGGAATGTTCACAAGTGGTTTTGTGGATGGAATGTTCACAAGTGGTTTATTTCAATTCCTTTGATTATTAATTTATTACTGTTTTACTTAAAGTTCGCCTTCAATCTATTTATTGTAATTACCTTCAAATATCATTTTATGCAAATTAACCTTTCAGCCATCTATTGGTAAGCCTTGCATACTATATTGCATTCATTTGTTACAAACGACTTACTGAGTACTAATATACTCATGGCTTTATGCCTATGTTGCTGTAACATCCCAATTTTTGCTTTTATTTTGAAGAAAAAAATTTTAAATTAATTATTTCCAATTATCTGGAATTTTCAGAACTTAAAGTTTCTGTTGAAAAGAAAATTTAATATCAAAATAAGTTGGAAATATTTTTAATATGTTTAAAACATTATCGATGAATTATGTGAATTTTTCTGGAATTTTGGAATTTATTTGGTATTTTTTCGAGTATTTTAAAGTCTCCTACTGATTTTGAAATATATAAAAGATTTAAATATCAAAATCTCCCTCGGTGACACTTGTCAAGCATCAGAGCCTTTCCTCCCGGCCCAACCGATCCCAGCCTTGGCGCCTCATCCCGCCTCCCTCTCTCGCGGCGCCAAATGTCGCTCAAGATCCGACAAAGAAACGGCCATCCCGACTAATACTCAAAAGGGTTAATCGCCCTTATTGGGTAGGTGAGCCTCCCGCCCGTTACGCCGCCCGCTCTCTTCCCTCCCGCTCCTCGGCGCGTTCGAGCCCGCTCGCGCGAGGTTGAGTTTCTTTTTGGATTTGCGACAAGCGGGCCCCTGTCATAGATCGGTGCGTGGACTCACCGCCGCCGGTGGTCCCACTGTCGAGCCGTTGTCCCCGACGGCGTGTCGTCATCTTGACCATTCGTGATTGCCGTATTAGATCACGGCGCGTTGCCACTTAGTACACCTCATCGGCCGATTTAAATCCGATTGCGGATTGAATCTCAACCGCATCTTTTCACTTACCCCTTCACTCATCATCCTACGGCCTTGATTACTTTCCTTTGCCGCGCGTCGTGCATCCGAGCCGTAGCCGTCGCCTTCTCTCCTTTCCTCTCTCACTGACATGCGGGGCCCATCGGCCAGTCGTCTTCCCCGCCACCTTCTTCCTCCGCGTCTCATTGCCGCCATTAGTCGAAAAAGCGAAGCTTTAAAAGCTTCGGTTTCTTGGCCAATTATTTCCCCGCACTAATGCACATTCAAATAGCAGCCTTCCCGCAACCGTTTCTGGCATTATTTCATCTAATTATGCACTGTGCGCCGTCGCCTTCATTCTCCGGGAAGTTCCAAGTCCGCGAGCTTCGCGCTGCCGTTACCGGCCTCATCCCTCTATAAATCCTGCCGCCCGAGCCGTGTTTGATCCCCTTCGCTTTCCACCTCCAATTGCCCCTTTGCCGAGCCGAGAGCCCTCCCGCGCTTGATTTCCTCCGCGGCCACCTTCAACTCCGGCGAGCAATCGCCGCCGCCTCAAGCCTTCCGAGATTCACCGGTGCATCCTCGGCGTTCTTTGGTGCCCGAGCGATCTCGGCGACCACTTTTCGAGTTATTGCGACCGGAACCCCTCCGCGCCGTGAAGCTCTCTCCGACCGCCGCCCCTTTTGCCGTCTCGTCGATCCGACCATCCTCGATAAGCTGCGCAAGGTACCGAACATTCCTCGTCTCTCCTCTTGCTTTTGCGCGCACATCGGCGCCGCCGCCCGCGGAATGCCGGTGACCCTCGGGTCCGCGGCGCCTCCGTCGCCGGCGTGCCACGTCGGTGGCTGCGTCGGGTGGCAACAGACGTGGATGCCACCGGATGCCGTGTCGACAAAACCCGCCACGCCAAACATTCCACACACACTCGCCTCGGCCACGTCGGTGCCGTACACACGTGGCGCACCGGTGGCGACCACGTGTATGCCACGTTGCCGGCTGGCCTCCCGATAATCCTTAAGAGGATTACCTACCCTTATGGGGTGGCGGTGCCTCCCGCTCACTTGGCTAACGCGCTCTCTTCCCCCTCCCACTCCTCTGCGCGTTCGAGCCCGCTCGCTGTGGCGAGGTTGAGTTTTCTCCGTTTTAATCGTGGCATGTGTAGGCCCCACCCGTCGACCACCCTCTGCGCTAGTCACCGACAAGTGGGTCCCGAGTTCAGTGGGTCCCACATGTCGAGACTGATTGTATTGCGGACTTCTTGACCGATGGACCCCACATGTCAGAGATTTCCGAATTTCTGGATTTATTTAAATCTGAGAATTTCAAATAGCCATATCTTTTTCATTTTAGCTCCAAATTGGTCCATTCAAATTTCTAAATTCATCTAAAATTTCAATCTTTCAATTGGTATATTTATTTTCAATTTTTGAATTTTTATTTTATTTTATTTATTTGGATTTCTCGATTTACGTGTAGAGACCGATTTGTCAGAGCAACCTCAAGATCAAGTTCGGAAGATTTCAACCCAGCACCAGAAGGCAAGTCTCCTTTGACCATTTTGCTCCTATGTTTTGCAAGTTTCCTTTGACCAACTTGCTCCAATGATTTATAAAATGATTAGGTAGTTATTTTAAAATTATTGCATGCTTATGTTATATCAAGTGATAATTTGATTTAGAAAAATTTAGTTAAATACCCAATTTGCTATACCTTCCATTGAAAATTGTTTATCTTGTACCATTGTCAACTTAGGATATCCCTTTGACTCAATAATGAGTTAGTGTTACAATTGTTGAATGTTTAAATGCTAGCAAATGCTTAGCGTAGCAAATAAATATAATAATGTTCAAATGAGTAGCATGTTTATCAAATGTTTTGATGAATGATTTGTTTGAACATTGGTAATGGATGTTACCATTGTTAAATATTTTGTTTGAACATTGGTAATGGATGTTACCATTGTTAAATTTTTTTGTTTGAAAAGTGGTAAGGGATGTTACCACTGTTAAATTGAAAATAAAAATGAAATTCAAAGGGAAAAGTTGACAAGGGTGGATGGAAGGTTTGGCTGGTGTAGTTAGCACGAGAATTGTTGGGTTTGTGAATGAGCCACCCTGGTCGATTAAGGACCGACGCTTGTGTTTGTCCAAACTGAGCAAAACAGTACAACCACAAGTCTATATGGGTACGACCTAGCTAACTAACCTATAAAAGTTTAGCTTAGATATCACCGATGGTGTATTGGGTGCTAGGGTGTCTTTGGTTACCCATAGTGAGGACGGGGTTTCTTGTACTCACATGGCGCAAGAGGGGCTCCAACTCGTGGATTCGAGTTGTGGTGAAACCTAGCGGGTGGTATTTAAACTATCTTTGGAGTAGGCGAAAGGCTTTGTGATAATTTATCGGTTCTCATGCCAAAGGAAGCGTGTTGACTATTAAGATAATTTATCTCTTGTGGGTAAAGTGTACAACCTCTGCAGAGTAAAACTATTCGAATAGCCGTGCCCACGGTCAAGGGCGGGCAAAGAATGCATTCACATGGTAGAAGTTTTTGTTTTGATTTCAAAACAAAATGAATTTGAGAAAAAAAAACTTGAGAGCAGTATAACTACCGTGATGTTCAGATCAGGGGGTGTAACCTGAGGCTTTTGAAAATTTGCCGTGATGGCCTGAGATATTAGTGTTGGTAGTTTAACCTTCACTAAAGTACTTATCCAATTTCAATTATTAAAAACAAGTTGTTTACAAAATGGCTTTTAAAGTAATTATGTAGATTTGAAATAAAATGCTGAATTTTGCAAATAAACCATATAGCCTTCCTTTGTGAAACCTTACATCTATGCATTTTTCCCAAGACTTGCGTAGTACATTTTTGTACTCACCTGTTGCTCTATAAATATAAAAGCAGAGAATGGAGAAGATCAAGCTGGAGAGTATGACTTCTGCGCCGAATGTGGATGCGGTGGATTATTCTCGGATACCTAGGATTCGTTTCCCCAGTCAATTGCCTGTGGCAGATTGATGGGTCGATCAAGTTATCTTTTGCTTCCGCTGTGTTTATTTTTGCTTGAGGTTCTGTGAACCTAGTAAGGCAATGGCCTTTGTAAAACTTCAGTTACTATTGTAATAAAGCGTTGTTGGCAATGTATCATCTTTTCTGTTTGAACTGTGTGTACTAGCTTTGATCTCTGGGACTAGTACAGTAATACACAGGGGGTCTAGGAGTTTCTACTCCGGGTCTCACAGTTGCTCAGTTGAGGATGAGGAGTATTATCAGCAGGAGGTTCCAGAAGGAGAGTACTTCGACGACTTCGTGGATTAGGCTTCGTTCTCCACTCGATAGCCTGTGGGCTTGTCGATTGGCCGCTACGCTTTATTTTGGATTTCCGCTGCTACATTTAAAGCCCTTCCAGCTAGAGATATTGTAAACTTGGCCATAAGGTTATACTTTTGAGATTTATCGATATTTGAGTTTTCCCTTTTATTTAGCATGTGTATGGTTGTGATTACATTTATATTTGACTGTGTGCACTAACGTGATCCTGGACTAGTGCAGTTTACACAGAGAGTCCAAATTTACATATTCGGGTCTCGACATAAATGCAATACTTTGGCCCAATCCTATCCTATTGTGCACCAAAGTGTATCCAATTTTACCAATTATTGAACCTAAGCCAAGTCTTAATTTAATACCCAATCCTGGGTCACATTTTTAATTAATTAAGATAAGTTAGATTACTAAATTATCCACCAAAGACCTAACGTTCGCTCTGATACCAATTGTAACACCCCAGGAACTACATTACCCCATGATGCTACCAAACTACACTTCGACCAGTTGGATTACATAGGAAATCCGGCAGCACTTTTCCAGAAAGTGGGACTCTGCGAAAGCATGACAACATAACATATAATGAGAGCTCGCATATAGCATAAGAATATATAACTACACATCAATAACCTTTACCAACCTAGCTTGATTGCTCAAACCTCATTAAAAGCATCCACGATTTAACATCATTAAGGGGGCGTTCGGAATAACGATGGCGTTTGGCTTTTGCTGAAATTTTATTGTAGCTAGCTAATTTTTTACTGTAGTTGAGTTGACTTTTTGAGCATAATTAAATTTAAAAAATATAAAAAAAATAAAAGCGGCATGCTAATCTAGAGTGAGCAATGCAAAGGAATACATGAAAAAATAAAAAATAAAAATACAAAAAAAATAAAAAAAAAATGAATAACGCCAAAAGTGCTACAATCGCTAGCTACAGTACTACAATCGCCGAACGCAGCTTCTTGTCGCTACTCTGAGCAGGACCTAAGTTGTATTGCTTAACGACTGGGAGAACAAAATGATTAATAAAATCCTCTAACTTATTGTAGCAAAATGCATGAAAACTAGTGTGATGGTGATGTGCTACTCTACCCTTCCTAATCATGCTCAAGGATCACCTAAGAGAGAGAAAATAGAAGTGAGATAAAATCTCGTTAAGCAAACTGTTTAACAAGCTAATTAAGCTACGGTTGTTTGAGCATCAATTAACCACTCATAGTACGATTATAAAGCATCAATAATTAGATTCTCAATAACCACAAACATATCCACTACCACAACTAATATCGACAGCAGTAAAGTAGTAACTGTTAATCACATTCAGATCCACAACCACATCTACTACCAACAATGGTAAAGCAATAACCTTTAGTTCTCATTAGCCTCATTCATGTCCAAAACCACAACTACTACTAATAACAGCAGTTCTCATTAGCCTCATTCATGTCTACAACCACAACTACTAATAACAACGGTAGAGCATTAGCATTTAAACCTCATTAGCCTATTCATATCCACAACCACAACTGCTACCAACAACGGTAAAGTAATAGCCATTAGTTCTCATTAACCTCATTCATGTCCACAACCACAACTACTACCAACAATGGTAGAGCATTAGTATTTGAACCTCATTACCCTATTCATATCCACAACCACAACTGCTACCAACAAAGGTAAAGCAATAGCCTTTAGTTCTCATTAGCCTCATTCATGTCCATAACAAGAACTACTACCAACAACGGTAGAGCAATAGTATTTGAACCTCATTAGCCTTATTCATATCCACAACCACAACTACTACTGACATTTGTAGAGTATTAGTATTTAAACCTCATTAGCCTATTCACATCCACAACCACAACTGCTACCAACAACGATATAGCATTATTATTTAAACCTCATTACCCTCATTTATATCTGATGAGGACATCACTTCGACTGATATGAACACTCCTCTTGCTACTACCTTGAATGATGTCCAAGGCCCAACTACTCGGGCACGTGCTCATCAACTAAATTGTAACATCCTGATTTTCTGAGATTTTTAAAACCTGAAATTTAAAAATAAATTTTTGGGATTTTTCTGAATTTTAATCAAGCTTAAATTGAATTTTTAGAATTTAAAAGAATTTAATATGATTTAATTAAATTTTAACATAAGCTGAAAATATTTTATTTGAGTTCCTTGTCTCTAAAGGATTTTTCTGGTATTTTTGGGATTTATTTGCTTTTTTCTACAGCTTTTCGAAGTTTATTTGAATTTCTGGAAATAAAAGAATTGGGAAAAACCCTCTACCGCCCGATCCCTCCGCCTACCACGCATCGGCATCGCGCCGCTCCCCGCGCCGTCGCCATACCTTTTCCCGCCCGCCTCCTTACCCACCCGATGCGCCACGCGTCGCGCATCCACCCACACCCGCCGCCGTGCGCCCGCGCCCGCAAAGACCTAACCCTAGCGCCGCCCCACGCCATTGGATCTGCCACGCGGTAGCACCAGCAAAGCCGCGCCCCACCCCTTCCACCGCCACCCGATCTCGGCCTCCTGCCACGCGGCGCCATCCCCACCGTCCGCACCACTCGTGCTGCCCTAACCCTAACACTAACCCGCCGCCGCCCGCGCGCAACCGCGTCCGTCCGATTCCCTCGCGATGAATCCTGGCCATCCACGTGTCCCGAACCAACCCGCCCCCGCGCCCGCGTCGTCTCCGGATCAAACTCATCTCGGTTCGCATGCTTTTAACGCCACTCATCCCTCGGTTCGCGTGCCTCATCGCCTGAACCCTCGCCTCCAACCTCGCGCTCGCGCCGCCGTTCCCGGAGCCGCCTCACCGTCGCCCGTGCATCCCCGTCCTCGCCCGTCGCCGCCGTCGTCGTCGCCGTCGCCGAGACCCCACTAGTGAGCCGTCGCAGCCTCCCTTCTCGCCGTCGCCCACGTCGCCCACCCGGTCGCCGCACCCCGCGCTCCTGCTCCGCCACTCGGTCCCCGCGCCCGGACCCGCGTCACGCCCACGCGCCCGTGTCCGCACCCGCGCGACGCTTTGCGCGGCGTGCCCCAAGCCACACGTCGGCGATCCCCGTCGTCCCGCTCCGCCCGCCTCGCATCGCGCCCATCGGACTCGAGCCGCCGGATCTCGCGCGCCGCCGCGCGCCGAGCCCGCCACGTCGGCCCAGGCGACGCGGCGTGCGTCGACCCTAGTCCACGTGGCACGCCACGTCAGCCCAACCCGGCCCCCCCGGGGTGCCACGTGTCGCCACGTCAGTTGACATGTGACAGCATCAGCGCGCGCCACGTCAGCACCGCCCCGCCGGCCGCGCGCACTGTTACATGCGCCGAGTCCACCGTGGACCTGGTTCCCCGTGCGCCCGGTCCACAGCACAGTACCCTTTTTCAATTTTCCTGAATTTCCTTTAGGGTTGATTTTCCGAGAGCTCGTTCTCCTCCGTCCTAGCTCCGATTAACCCCGTTATTTTTTTAAAATTCATCTAAAATCAAGCTCTAGCCTTTGGTTCTAGTTTAATGATTTTTGGAGTTCATTTGCTTATTATTTTATGTGTTTTTGTTATTTCGGTTGTTTTCTCTCTCGTTATATTCGAATTCCGGAGGAGTAGGATCTACGCCTGAAGACCAAGAGTACATCCCTGAGCATAACCAAGGCAAGTCGTGTCCTTTGATCATGTTGAACCCAGTTTATAATCTATTATTTAATTATTTTATTTTAAATTACATTGTATCGCTATTTTTATTCAAACCCTTATATTGGTAGTTATCGTCCCAATTGAATTCATCCCTCCTTGATAATTTGGAATGCCATGATACCATTGTCACCATAGGTCAAAAAATATACTAGTGATGCTAGGTTATTTGTCATATGGATTGGTACGATAGAATGCTTAGCTTTGTTTATAGTTACGATTGGATTTATCATCACACG
Source organism: Melocanna baccifera (assembly GCA_036346265.1). Classification (NCBI taxonomy): domain Eukaryota; kingdom Viridiplantae; phylum Streptophyta; class Magnoliopsida; order Poales; family Poaceae; genus Melocanna; species Melocanna baccifera. Next base: position 34,253,027 of record CM070693.1, read on the forward strand.
TGAATAATTAATTTGACTTAATGAGATATTGAACCGTGGTTGGAGCCACAGCAGATCGTGGTTGGTGCCACAGTATTAAAATTTGTGCCATGACGTTGGTGCGTCATCGGCGGTGGTTATACAAATTGGTTTTCACTCGGACGAGTGATCGTGTAGTAAAGGGGGAAGTGTTGGAGCACTTCGAGGGATGAGGTAGTCTCGCCCGGGTAGACTTAAGGACTTAACTTTGTGCGCCATTAATCTGAGCTTTACCGTGCAAACCACATGTTTGGTATGGGACGGACCTGGCTGACTAATTTGGGATGTTTCAACTTTAATCTTGCCATTGAGATAAACATGGTTGCTGATTTCCATGTGGCGCAAGAGGGGGTGTGATGCGAAACCCTAGCGGGCGGATTGAGTTGTAACTGAACTTTGTAAAGGCCTTGTTGTGATTGTCTTTAACGTGAGGATTATCACATCGTGTGGGTACTGTTGTGCAACCTCTGCAGAGTGTAAAACTATTCGAATAGCCACGTCCTCGGTCATGGACAATGCTCGGTGATTTCACACGAGGTATAGTTATTTCTGAAAACTTGTGGATTGTGGTTAGACAGTGAATGATTAATTCACTATTGGTTTAGCTTATGGATGGGAGGTCCATACGCGGTTGGTTTAGCTTGTGGATAGGATGTCCGCAAGTAGTTATGTCAATTCCTTTGATTATTTATTTATTATTATTTTATTTAAAGTTCACCTCCAATCTATTTATTGTATTTACCTTCAAATATTGTTTTATGCAAATTAACCTTTTTAGCTATCATTTGGTAAGCCTTACATGTTATATTGCATTCATTTGTTACAAATGACTTGCTAAGTACCAATGTACTCACGGCTTTATGCCCAATGTTGCTCAGTTGAGAAAGAGGAGTATCACCAACAGGAGGTTCCAGAAGGAGAGTACTTCGACGACTCCACGGATTAGGCTTCGTTCTCCACTCGATAGCCTGTGGGCTTGTCGATTGGCCGCTACGCTTTATTTTGGATTTCCGCTGCTAGTTTTTGTTAAGCACGGCAGGTGAAATGTCTGATGCGCAAGAGTGTGTTGCAAACGGAGAGCTCATGACGCTTTTGGATGAACAACGCACTACCATTAATGAGGATATCAATAGGAAGCTTCAAGCTACGACGGATACATTGTGGCGCTTCATTAATGAGAGAATTGCAGCACTCACTACACGCCTCGAAGGGATGGTGAATCAACTACCAAACAACGGACGCGAGTTTGAATATGATGTAGCCCAAGATCTTGAGATGGGAGATGATAATGAGAGGCGAAACCGTGACGCTCAAGACGCACGTGTACGACACCGCCTACAACGCAACCATCGCGGTATGGGAGGTAATGATTTTCAGCACCACAATACTCGTGCTAATGATGACCCATTTTCTAAAGCTAAATTTACCATACCATCTTTTGCGGGTGTTTATGATGCTGAAACTTATCTAGATTGGGAGATGACAGTTGAACTAAAATTTAATACCTATCTAGTTCCTGAAGTGTATAGAGTCAGACAAGCTACTAGTAAATTTAAAGATTTTGCTATCATTTGGTGAAGTCAAGTAGTTAATTCCGGTTTAGCACCGGATACATGGGATAGATTGAAGGTTGCTCTACGTGCTAGATTTATTCCTCCTGCTTTTAAAGTGATATGCGTAAGAAATTGCAGCGCTTAGACTAAGATAATAAATCTGTCGAGGAATATTATCAAGAACTACACATAGGCATGCTGCGTTATAATATTGTAGAGGAATAGGAGGATAAGATGGCTCATTTTTATAGTGGCTTAAGGCATGAAATTTATGACATAGTTGATTACAAAGAGTATAACGATATCAATAGGTTGTTCCAGCTTGCTTGTTTGGCAGAAAAAGAATTGCAGGGAAGACAACAATGGAGTAGGAGCAACTTTGGAAGTACGTCTACATCGAGATCGACGACGGGGCAATCCAAGATAGCTCCACCTCCTGCTTTTCGGTCTGTTGCCCCCGAGACAAGCAAATCTACTAGTGTGCAGGCACCAGCGCAGAGCTCTTCATCAGTTGCTTCCACGGGTTGTACGATGGGGATTATATGCCACCGTTGTAAATGGATGGGACACGTCATAAAAAAGTGCCCAAGTCAGCGAGCATACATTGCGATAGAAGACGGTGGATATGTAAGTGCTAGTGATGTTGGGGATGAATATGCTCTTGCAGCTAACCTTTCAGGTAATAATTATGATCCAGAGGAACATAGCGAAGGGGAGGAGATTTTAGGTACCGCTGCTACGGAGACTTATAGGACCATAATTGTGCAACGAGTGTTGAGCACTCAAAGGGAGAAAGCGGAGAAACTACAGCACCATAATTTGTTTTAGATGTTCCTCATCGTCAAGGAATGTCGTATTCGTGTCATAATTGATGGCAGGAGTTATAATAACTTGATGAGTTTAGATTTGGTCAAGAAGCTTGGCTTGACAACACGTACACATCCTCATCCATACCACATTCAGTAGTTCAACAACAGCGGTAAAGTGAAGGTAACACAGTCTGCGAAAGTATATTTTTCCATTGGTTCCTATCATGATGTAGCTAATTTCGATGTAGTGTCCATACAAGCTTGCTCACTTTTATTAGGTCGTCCATGGGAATTTGATACCGATGCAACTCATCATGGTAGAAGTAATAAGTATTTTCTTATACACAAAGGAAAGAAAATAATGTTGCTACCTTTGACACCTGCTGAAATTCTGCAATGTGAAAAAGAACTAGCTGCAAATGAGAGGAAAGAATATGAACATGAGTCTAAAAATCAGCAAGTAGTGAAGAATATTTTTCCACTTAAGAAAGAGAAGTTCACACCTAATTCTCAGACTGAGGGAATTATATTAAAGGGTTATGTCATATTTGCAGCCAAATCTGATCTTACTGAAATTATCGATAATGATATGCCATGCTATGCTTTGATATGTAAAGACGCTTTATTTTCACTTGATGATGTATCTAGCTCTTTGTCGTCTGCTGTCACTAACCTTTTGCAGGAATATGAGGATGTGTTTTTAGCTGAAATACCTCTGGGATTGCCACCTATTAGAGGGATTGAATACCAAATTAACTTAATTCCGGGAGCGACTTTGCCAAACCGTACGGTGTATAGAACCAATCCGGAGGAGACCAAGGAAATTCAACGATAAGTCTAAGATCTTTTGGATCGAGGGTATGTACGAGAAAGTCTAAGTCCTTGTACTGTTCCTATTCTTTTGGTTCCTAAGAAAGACAGTAGTTAGCGTATGTGTATTGATTGTAGAGCCATTAATAATATCACAATACAGTATCGTCATCCTATTCCTAGATTGGACGATATGCTAGATGCGTTAAGTGGTTCTACTATTTTCACAAAGATTGACTTGCGTAGCGGGTACCACCAGATTAGAATAAAATTAGGAGATGAATGGAAAACGGCGTTTAAAACTAAATTCGGGCTATATGAGTGGATGGTGATGCCTTTTGGTTTAACTAATGCATCTAGCACTTTCATGCGTTTAATGAACGAAGTTTTACGTGCTTTCATTGGAAAATTTGTGGTGGTTTATTTTGATGATATTTTGATATATAGCAAGTCATATGAAGAACACCTGAATCACTTACATGCTGTTTTTAATGCTTTACGAGATGCACGTTTGTTTGATAACCTTGAGAAGTGCACCTTTTGCACCGATCGAGTATCGTTTCTTAGCTATGTTGTTACTCCACAGGGCATTGAGGTTGATCAAGCCAAGATCATCGCTATCCAGAGTTGGTCGCCTCCTAAAACGGTTACACAAGTGTGGAGTTTTCTCAGGCTCACTAGCTTCTATCGACGTTTTGTTCGAGATTTCAACACCATCGCTGCACCGCTGAATGAGTTTACATAGAAAGGTGTTCCTTTTACTTAGGGCACCATACAACAACATGCTTTTGACGCTCTCAAAGATAAGTTGACACACGCCCCTTTGCTTCAACTACCTGATTTTTGCAAGACTTTTGAATTAGAATGTGATGCTAGTGGCATAGGTCTTGGTGGTGTGTTAAATAAAGAAGGAAAACTTCTTGCTTACTTTTGTGAAAAATTAAGTGGGTCTAGTTTGAACTATTCTACCTATGATAAAGAATTATATGCTCTAGTTTGAACTTTGAAAGTATGGCAACATTATTTATGACCCAAAGAGTTCGTAATACATTCTGATCATGAGTCCTTGAAGCATATTCGAAGTCAAACCAATCTGAACCGTAGACATGCTAAGTGGGTTGAGTTTATTGAGTCCTTTTCTTATGTCATTAAATATAAAAAAGGCAAAGAAAATATAATAGCTGATGCATTATCAAGGAGATATACCATGCTTTCATAACATGATTTCAAAATCTTTGGATTAGAGACAATAAAGTAGCAATATGTGCATTATGCTAATTTTAAAGATGTGTTGCTCAATTGTAAGGAGAGAAAGGGTTGGAATAAATTTATGGTGCATGTGGGTTCGTGTACCGTGCTAACAAGCTATGTATTCTAGCTAGCTCCGTTCGTCTTTTGTTGTTACAAGAAGCGCATGGAGGAGGATTAATGGGTCACTTCGGCGTGAAGAAGACTGAGGGCATTCTGGCCCACAACTTTTATTGGCCCAAGATGAGGCGCGACGTCAAACACTTTATTGCCCGCTGCACCACGTGTCAAAAAGCTAAATCACGACTTAATCCTTATGGTTTATACATGTCTCTTCTTGTGCCAAGCACACCTTGGAAAGATATTTCTATGGACTTTGTTTTAGGTCTACCTAAAACAAAGAAGGGGAGGGATAGTATTTTTGTTGTCGTGGATAGATTTTCTAAGATGACTCATTTTATACCATATCATAAAAGTGATGATGCTACAAATGTTACTGATTTGTTCTTTAAGCAAATTGTTCGCTTGCATGGTATTCTGAATACGCTAGTTTCCGACCGTGATGCTAAATTTTTTAGTCATTTTTGGAGAACTTTGCGGGCTAAATTGAGGACTAAGCTGTTATTTTCCACTACTTGTCATCCCTAAACCGATGGACAAACTAAGGTAGTAAATAGAATTTTGTCTACTATGCTTAGAGCTGTGCTTAAAAAGAACTTAAAAATGTGGGAAGAATGTTTGCCTCATGTGAAATTTGCTTACAATCGCTCGCTGCATTCTACCACAAAGAAATGCCCTTTTGAGATTGTTTATGGTTTCATATCTCATGCACCTATCGACTTGTTGCCTCTTCCGCTAGGGAGAAGGTAAATCTTGATGCTCAACAACGTGCTGATTTGATACTTAAGATGCATGAGACAACTAAAGAGAATATTGAGATTATGAATGCTAAATATAAAGTTGCCGGTAGTCAGGGACGTAAGCATGTTACTTTTGAGCTTGGTGATCTTGTGTGGTTACACTTGCGTAAAGTGCGATTCCCTGAATTGAGAAAGTCTAAACTCATGCCTCGTGCAGATGGTCCTTTCAAAGTGCTTGAACGTATTAATGATAATGCATATAAGTTAGATTTGCTTGTAGATTTTGGGGTTAGCCCCACCTTTAACATTGCAGATCTACGACCATTCTACCGCACGAAGGATGAGCTTGAGTCGAGGATGACTCCAATTCAAGAAGGGGAGGATGATGAGGACATCACTTCGACTGATATGAACACTCCTCTTGCTACTACATTGAATGATGTCTAAGGCCCAATTACTCGGGCACGTGCTCATCAACTAAATTATCAGGTAAATTCATTTATAGGGCTGGGTGTATTACTTAAGAACTCTATGATGCTGCCTAATGGAGATAATTTGCTTGTGCTTAGGAATCTAGGACGGGACAGCGAGGAGTTGATGATATACATTAAGGAAGGAGAAGGCAATAACAATGGCCAAAGAAGATGAAGAATTTATGGCCTTTTAACTCAAAGAGCTTCGACCACCCCTTTACTTGGTGTTGTGTCACCTTTTGGGCTAAGGGCCTTGTATCACCACTTAGACTATTTGGTGCGGCACTGTTCATGGGCCGGTACTGTTCACATGAATAGTACCATAGCCGTACTGTTCATGTGAATAGTATCTATGAATAGTACCACACCCTTTTCATTAGATAAGTGCGGCTTCCCCCTTCCCTATTTAAGGAGGTCGCACACCGTTAGTTTTCCTAGGGGTTTTCTTAAGATTATTCTGCTTAGCAGTTTCACCGCACGTCCGGTTGAGGAACCCCAACTTATGATCTTAATCCTTATTCATAATACAATCTCATATTTCATCTTTTACTCTCTTGCTTGTGTCCTCGATTCACTTGTAGGAGATAACTTTCTTGGCAAGGTCAACCGCGTTCGGCATGGTTGATAACCATCGGAGCAGTGGTGTAGTGATTGTGAGGGGTTCAATCTGTTTTGATCGGAGCCTTTGGATCATCAACGTCGAGTTCTCCACAATCGACTTATCAGTACCTCTCAGAAGATCGGGCCATCATCACATTAATATCCTTATCTACAACCACAAATACAGTAACCTTATGAATCTCATTCATATCCATACCCACAACTACAACCAACAATGGTAAAGCAACTACAACCAACAATGGTAGAGCAACCATAACCAACAATGGTAAAGCATTAGCTTTTTGCCATCATTAATCCCATTCATATCCGCACCTGCAACCACAGCCATAGTAATCATAAGGGAATCACTCTCTGCCACAAGTGACTTTCAAGAGCCAATAACACTTAACATCCCAGAAAAAGGATGATCCTTATGAAATGCATATGTATGCAAATGATCCACAGCACTCTTACCTAGCAATGTAAGAGTGTACATCGTACTATGACAATGTACGATGATGTACCGGTATGGTCGCGACTAGGTGTGGCGACAAAACTTCTATGCAAATGACATGCATGACATGGCCACAATTGATTCATTAGAAATATAACCACATGAACCATAATGTGTGAGGATAAGCATATAGCACAGCAAGGCATCTCAATTTAATGGTGTATTAATAACAAAATAATTAACAATTATAGTGAAGGTAGTAAAATTAACAAGTTAAATTGTAGCAACAACCGCTACGTTTACTTGCCTCCACTAAAGAGCGAAGGTTTCAAGCATAGTTAGGAACAAAACCACATGTTCATAAGTCACCACTCAGCACAAAACCACAATATAATATTTGCAACTGAAAGATAAAGTGCCACTACGTCTGAAACCTGACAACTCCCTCTCGAACTGCCGTTCCAACGCAAAGTCCACTGCAGCAGTTCCCACGCAAAGTCCACTGCAGCAACACTGCTTGTCTTTTTCGTATCTTTTTATCCACTTAATAAAACACAACAACAAATAGCATTTTTGAAGTCTATAGAACGAAAGCTATAACTTTTATGAGCACATCATAATTTTATTCTATTGTTACCAAGGCGTAATCTGCAACGGAAAACAGGGGACAAAAACTGTATCAGAGTTCTTACTAGCAAGCTTCCATAGATCACCACTGACAGTACATTGCTCCAAAAATTATAAACTTTTACTACAAGCTAGATCACAATATTATCTACAACTTTAATTATTATTAGAAAATTCATAAAAATTATTAGGGCCTCTGAATCTGCCCACGAGCAGAAACTGAAACCTGAATCCAACTGTACTACATAGCGGACTTCCAAACTATACTGTACCCAAACCACTAGTCCAAAAATTCTAAAAAAATATAGAAGCTAGATCTCTATGTCTTCTACAATTTTCATGTTCATGGGTTCCACGACAAAAATCATCTTGGTCACCTAAACCACCCCAACAGACGCGTTGCCCAAACTGACCACGCACAAAATAACGATCAAGCGCTAATCGTCGGATTTCCCTAAATGAGCACCCTCTAACAATGAACCAAAAGCCCAAGAACACTCTAAAATAGAGAGAAATAGAGGGAAAATCCTTACCTAGGTTGCCCACACGAGAATCTCTTTCCTCCTCCCTTCTTCCTCTCCTTCCTTCCCTTCTTCTCCTCCCTTCCCTTCTCGTTCCTCTCTTTTTCAGCTAACAAGATGATGAGAGGAGCAAATGGAGGGAGAAATAAGTGAAGCATGGGAGGCGAAAAGGGGGCTAGGCTTTAAATGGGGAGCAGAGAGGGTAGAGGTAGGGGTAGCGGCGGCTAGGCATTGATTGAGGAGGGTAGGGGTAGGGGGTGGCTAGGCCTTAATAGGCCAACCTAGGGCCAAAGTGGCTGGCCTCCCTCCCCAGACAGCCTACAAACAAAAATTCCTTTCTCTATTATTTTAAAAAATATCGCAGCCCCATACCCGCCTTCCGCGAAACCACCCAAGCCAAGGACGCTGAAATGACGTTTTAGGGTATTATACTACAGCAGTTGGCACACCGACAAGGATAGTGAACGGCGGCCAGAGCTGAAGACGACAGCGCTTAGTCGTGGCGACGGCTGCATTGAAGGCGCACAGGCGTTACTTCGACTGCGGGGTGCAAAGGATAAGAGAGGTGGTGGCTTTTATGAGCGCAGATGCTGACATATCCGGGATGGACATGGGCATCATTGGCAGTGGTGGGAACCTTGTTGCACATGGCGGCGAGGAGATAGGCTCGAGCATAGAGCCCGAGACGGCGGTAGAGTCCCAGACTAAAACAACGATGAACAGTAGCCCCATGGACGGATGGGCGACATGTGGCAGCTCAGGAGATTAGACAATTGATACAGGATGGCACAGATGAACAGTAGCTAGGCCTCCCGATGGTTGACATGTGGTTAGGAACAAGATCTAACGATCAAGGTGAAGCCAATTCAGATGGGCGACACATGACATTGAGGGAGATGAACAGCTCAGGCTTAATGGGCTGAGATGAACAGTAATGCGCTTAGCCCATTACTATTTAAAGATTTTTTTTAGGATTTTTTATTTTCAAAAATTCAAACAAAATCAAAAGAACTCTAGAATATAACAAATAAATCCAAAAAAACACAAAAAAAATTTTTAGAAAATTCCTTGAGACACAAGGAATCTAAATAAAATATTTTCATCACATGTTAATATTTATTTTAGTCATATTAAATTCTTTTAATTATTAAAATTTTAATTTAAACTTGTATTAAATCGAGAAAAATTCAAATGATGAATTTTATTTTTAAAGGCTTCAAAAAGGCTCAAAATTAGAATGTTACAGGTTCTTCTCTTTACTAGGCATGATTCCATCTCCTTCCTTCCAAAGCCACACACCTTCACTTACAAAACATTCTTACTGTTCCTTTCATCATCAAAAATCTTGTTTTCGTTTGGCGTTTCACAATTGATAATAATGTGTCTGTTGAATTTGATAATAATCTCCCAACCAAAACCAAGATTCTTCACTATAGTAGTTCTACTGATCTTTATCCACTTTGATCATCATCTACCGCATCATCTCCTCATCGCACCTTTGTCACCTCCACTCCCTCCATCAATGTCTGTCATCAACATCTTGGTCATTCTGGCTCTCCTACCATGCAACACTTTATTAGGGCTAAAATAATTTCATGTAATAGGTTACCTACTCATATATATCATGCTTGTCAACTAGGTCATCATCTTAGGCTTCTGATTCAGTCCTCTATATATGTTACTTCTTGCCCTTTTGAACTCATCCATTATGATCTCTAGACATCTCCTTTGATGAGTGCATCTGGTTTTCAATATTATTTGGTCGTGCTTGATGATTTTTCTCATTACCTATGGACTTTTCTGCTTTGTCGTAAATTAGATGCTCCTTTCACTTTATTCTCCCTACATGTCCTCACATAAACACAATTCTCTTTTCCTATCAAAGCACTCCGGTGTGACAATGGGCACGGGTTTGATAACCATACTTGCCGGCAGTTCTTCCTCAATCATGGAATTCAACTCCGATTGTCAAGTCCTTACATGTCTCAACAAAATGGTAAGGCTAAATGAGCCATTTAGACTATTAACAATGTCATTCTTTCTCTTTTGTTTCAAGCACCTATGCCTCCATCTTTCTGGGTTGAAGGCTTACATGCTGCAACTTATCTCCTAAACAAACAACCTTCCAAACCTATTGGCTCTCAAACTGTACATGAACTACTCTTTGGCTCCCCACCTCACTACAAACACCTTCAAGTTTTTGGTTGCCTATGCTATCCTAGCATCTTATCCACAGCCCCTCATAAACTTGTGCCACGCTCCACACCGTGTGTCTTTCTTGGTTACCCATCTAACCATAAAATCTATTGGTGTTATGACATTACCACGCGTTACATTATTATCTCCAATCATGTAGTATTTGATTAGCAAGTTTTTCCTTTCACCACAACACAATCACCACCCAAACCATCAGCCTTAGATTTTCTAATTGACCTAACTGCCACTAACACTTCCTCTCTTCCCACAATTCCACCTTCCAATTCCTCAGCTACTTCCTCGGCTGCTGACATCCCCTTTGTCGTCATTGATGCCCTTCCTACTGCATCAGCCTTCTCTTCCACCGAACAAGTGCCCACTACCACGTAAGTTGTGTTTGCTGTCATTCCAGCTCCAGCTGCTACACTAACTACCGCCTTAGTGCTTTCCTTTGCCGCGCCAAACAACTCCTCTACCGCAGCACCATCTTCTACAGCACTGTTGCCGGCCGCTTCCTCTACTCATCCAATGACAACACACACTAAACATGGCATTCAAATCAAACCTCATGAGAAACTAAATCTCTTTGCTTCCACAGCATCAGTTTCTCCTATTCCAAAGACATATTGTGCTATGCTAAAGAACCCAAACTGGTATCATGCCATGCGTGAAGAATACAAAGCCCTTATGCACAACCATACATGGTGTCTTGTTCCTCACCCTGCTCATGCCAATATTATCACAAGAAAGTGGTTATTTTGACACATATTTAATCCGAATGGAACTGTTGGCCGTTACAAGTCACGCTGGGTTGTTCATGGTTTTTCACAACAACCTAGCGTTGATTTCACCAAGACATTCAATCTAGTCATTATATCCTTGACCATCCGTGTTGTTTTGACTTTGGCTCTCTCTTCAGGTTGACCTATACATCAACTCGATGTTAAAAATGCCTTCGTACATAGTAACCTATCCGAAACAACTTTAGCTAATAGCCACCAGGATTCATTGATCCAGCCAAGCCCAAGTTTGTGTGTTGCCTTTCCAAGTCTCTCTATGGCTTGAAACAAGCTTCTCGTGCTTGGTATCAACGTTTTGCCTCTTATGCCTCCTTATTGGTTTTCTTCCTACCTGTTCCGACACCTCTCTATTTGTTTACAAATATGTGATATACACTGCATATCTTCTACTTTATGTAGATGATATTATTCTTTTCGCTTTGAACACTTCTTTCCTTCAGCACATTATCCGTCTTCTTGCCTCTGAATTTTCCATGACTGATCTTGGTCCTATTCACTATTTTTTGGGCATTGTTGTTCCTCATTCGTCTCATGGCATTTTTCTCTCTCAATAGTAATATATCCTTGATTTGTTGGACCGTGCCGATATGAACGGTTGTAATCCTTGTGCCACACCGATTGATACATGTTCTAAGCTTGGTAGCTCAAGTGTACCAATTCCTGATCCATCTCAGTACCGAAGTATTGTTGGTGCATTTCAGTACCTCACGATCACTCGCCCTGACATCAGTTATGCTATTCAACAAGTTTGTTTTCATATGCATGATCCCAAAGAGTCGCACTACATTCTTGTGTAATGGATTCTACGATACCTTAAGGGCACTCTTTCTCAAGGATTACTACTATGACCTTCTTCATCATTGGCACTCATCGTATACTCAAATGTTGATTGGGCTAGCTATCCTAACATACGACACTCCACTTCTGGATATTGTGTTTTTCTCAGTGACAGTCTTGTGTCATGGTCTTCAAAATGTCAGGCTACTTTTCTCGTTCTAGTGTTGAAGCTGAATATAGAGAAATTGCTAATGTCGTCATGGACTCTTGTTGAATTCGTCAACTTCTCCCCAAACTTCATCGACGTATCTGAACTGATACGATTCTATTCTACGATAATGTTAGCACCGTGTATCTTTCATCCAATCCGATGCAACATAGAGCGTCGTGTATCTTTCATCCAATCTGGTGCAACACAGACACACGAAATACATCAAACTTGATATTCATTTTGTCCATGACAAGGTGTGATTTGGTACAATTCGGGTGCTTTGTGTTCCCTCATAGCTATAGTTTGTGGATATATTTACCAAAGGACTGTCAACTCCATTGTTTTTGGATTTTTGAGATAGTTTCAATGTTCTACATGTTACCATTAAGGGGGATGTAAGACAACTATCTTGCCGACCATGTTACATGCCACGTACGAGGAGTCCTTACTGTGCTAGACGCCATGCCTACCGCTGTGCCAGACTAGATACAACGCCATCTCCTAGACCTGCCAACCGTGTGCATCATGTGTATGAACTCCTAGTTGATCTCCACGAGATATTCTTCTTGTATTTGTTTCTATGTATATCTCTTGTATAGATTGGCTTACAAGCAAGGCATGTAATCTATATATTGCTGTCAATACAATGAATCAAGTGTGAGGTTGTAACCCTTTCTTCAGTATTGAGTTGGAAGTTTGGAAAATTCAAAATTGAATGTTTTGAATTTCAAGTTGAAATTTCTTTAATTCACGTTTGAAAGATGAACTTTCCAAGTGAAAGCTTTTGGATTCGAGTTGAACGTTGCAGATTAGGAGATCTAGTTGAAAGCTTAGAGGGGAAGGTGAGAGGACTGAAGAAGAAAGGGGATAGGAACCGAGGAAGACGTACCCTTACTTCAAGATATCAATACTATTGTCTATCAGCTATTCAGCTAGCTCATGTACGTATGGATGCATTGCATTTTGCAATTGTGCTCAGGGATCACCAGCCAACATAATTCCCTTCCGTGTAAAAGGGCTAAGGCCATGCTTCAAATAACTTTTGTTTTTGGTTTTTGAAACATGTAGTCTTTTTTTTTGTTTTTTCTTTATTTTTTTACATTATCTGTGACTGTGATGGTATAAATTTTTTATGTATTAAATTTAATTACTCTAAAAAAGCTAACAGCTACTATAGTGTATTTTCAGCTGCTACAGTGCTTTTTTAGCCGTGATCAGCATTGAGCACTACTAAAACTATGGGTATGTACACACTCTGTACGTACTAAAGCTAGATAGATAGAATTTCTTGTGACCATCGATCCAAATGCAGGCATGAAAGGCATACATACGATCGATCGAGTTCGTAGGTAGCCAAAAAGAAATACAATAAAATAAATAATGAGGCCAATAGGGCGGCCTCGAGGTGCGTGCCAGTGGCAGTGGCAGAGCCCTGAATCATAAGGCTGCGGTCGAGTGGGCACGAGCGCGCCATGGCCGGGACACCGCGAGTTGACGGCTAATTATTTGGCTATAGAGCCGCGTACATGCTGATGAGACGGAGCAGAGAGCCCGGCCGGCCGGCATTCGATGGCCATTGATCCATTACCGCATGCCAGTTAATTACTCCGACATTGATCCAGTTCATCAGCCCGGCCTAGTGAGCGCGCCATATCACATCCAGTCTGGATCTTTCCTGAGGGCCGAAAACCGTCAGCAAAAAGAAAAGTCGTCAGAAAAAATACTTCCCGTCGGTTTCCCGCCAGGCAGATATCCTCAGAGTAGGCTGATGCGGAAATTAAAAATGCCTGCGGGTTGCCGTCGGAAAAATAATTCCTGACGGTTAACACTGTTGGGGTAACACATTTGCTCATATGATTAGTTGATTATCCTGCATATTCAGCCCCTCACACATGTTTGCACCAATAGTTTGCATGAATCAAAGGCCTACAAATTTACATATAAATCTGCACACAACAATAAAAGGTTGTTACATATAAATCTGCACACAATAAAAGGTTGTTGACGTGATCAAAGCCCCGAGATTGTTACGAATATTGTGTGTATATTCATGAGGCTCAATGAGCAGTATATATAGCGAGTACAAATAGGGATATTACAAAGTAATATGCTATACACATATATGGAAATACAAAATAATTTCTATTCTAACCACCCCCTCAAACTCATGTTAGATCACACACATTGAGTTTGCAAAGAAAATACAAATGTTACAACCTAGTCTATGGCTTCGTGAAGAAGTCATCAATCTATAAGTCTGAGGGCACAAACTATAGAGCAAGAACTATCTCCTGCAACTGTGAGTAAGTGTATGAAGCATTCACATCAATGTACTTTGTGAGTACATACTTCACTGGGTTGCAGGCAATATGATAGCACATGTATTGTCAAACAAAAGAGTCATAAGTCCCATCACAAGCATGCCAAAATCTACAAGTAGCCACCTCAACTAGTAACCTCTGCTGTCACTGCTGCCATAGCTCTCAGCTCAGCCTCAGCACTAGAACAGAAAACTACAGTCTACTTCTTTATCTTTCAGGCAATCAAGGATAAGCCAAGAAAGACACAATAAGTAGAAAGAGAACGACGGTTAGGAGGATCACTAGCCCAGGTCGTATCGGAGTACACCTAAAGATGTAGTGAGTTGGAGATAGAAAAAACAAACAGCGAGAGATAGTTCTATGCAAATAGAGAAGAATATGAAGGTAGCTGTAATAAAGGTGAGTAGGACGAATTATGAACTGACTCAAGATATGAACATTATAAGCAATATCAGGACGAGTGCTTACAAAATATACCAAACTCCTAACAATATGACGATAACGAGTAGGATTCTCGAGAAAATCATCATCAGTGTTACAAAGCTAAAGAGATAGCTTCATGGGAGTCAGACCAGAATGATTAAGAAGATTTTAAACATACTTCTACTACGAGAGGTAGTAGCCCTCAGGCGTGGAAGTGACCTCAATCCCAAGAAAATACGTAAAAGAGTTAAGATCAGTCATCAGAAATTGTTCACTGAGATGCTTCACATATGTGATGAATGAGAAATCATCACCAATGATAAGCATATCATATATATACAGAAGTAGTGTCCGACCCTGAGGAGGACATGGACACAAATAGCAAGATCATAGGAACTAACAATAAAATTGACAGCGGTAATCACTGAACTAAAACATGCAAACCAGGTATGAGAAACTTATTTGAGGCCATAAAGAGCACGACGGAGATGACATACATGCCTGCATGTAGATCTTCTCATACAAAACACTATTAAGAAATGCATTCTTAACATCCAACTAAGAGATAGATCACCGACGAATAGTAGCAACCGTAACAAAAGTGTGAACAGTGGTCATGAATAATAGAGGAAAAGTTCTTGTTATAGTAACAACCATACTCCTGATGAAAGCTGTGAGCCACAAGATGAGCCTTATAGCACTCGATAGTACCTTTAGACCGGATCTTAATCTTACATCTACTTGCCAATGATATGACGAGCATGCACAGATATTGGTACAAGAAAATATATTAGATTTTCTGTCGGTAACTGGGTAACCATCAGAAAAATCGAATTTTCTTGAGGGAATTATAAAACCCGTCAGGAAAATATATTCTGCAGTCCATGTGGGTCCGTCAGAAAAAATAGTGGCCGGAACATCTAGCTTCTGGTGGTGCATGGTGGCCAGCTCACATGTCAGCGTAGGGCCTAGGCTATCTAGAGATGAGTATGTCTAGGTTCAGTGTTTTCTCTCTCTGCACATATTATATATAAAAAAATATATTCTTACTTTCACTCATGATATACTATGAAAACGAACATAATTCTTTTTTTAATATTTTACATATATTTATATACTAATTATAAGATACTTTAATATTAACTGCATGAAAAAATTAAAAGAAAGTATGTAGTTTTTGTCATATTTTACTAATACATTCATATTCATAAATAGGATACTCTAATATTAACTGCATGAAAAAATTAAAAGAAAGTATGTAGTTTTTGTCATATTTTACTAATACGTTCATATTCATAAATAGAAAAATATTTAAAAAAATTATACATACCACTTTAAATAAATAATATATCATCTAGATAGTCTTATATACTATATGTATATACTTTTTGTTACGCTTTACAAGAAACGGTATAAGGATTAACTACACTCTAGAGTATAAAAAAGACTTCTTTTATATGTATTTGTAGGGAAAAACATGTGTGTGTTTGTGGGGGTTGCAGCTTTTAGCCTGTGCGAACAAAGATGAATAGCACGCCAGTTTTGACCAGCCGCACCTGCGCGTCTGCACTAGCCAGGAGTCGAAACAAGCAGCCACGTCGATAGCTGCTGGTTAATCCAATGATATGCAACTGCTTCTCAGCTTCTAAAACGCGTCGACTCATTGGTTTAATTTTATTTTTTTTATTTTACTTTTTTTATATTATATTTCTTTGTATTATTTATGATGATATAACTTTTTTTATTTTTTAAAATCTAATTACTTAGAAAAAGCTAATAGCCGTTATAGTATATTTTCAGTCGCTACAGTATATTTTAAGCTATAAGTCAGAAAACACATCGAGAATTTATGGTTACCGCCGAAGAAGCTGAGCGGGAAAATACGGGAAAAAATAAAATACAAAAAAACATAAAATAAAAAAAGACAAAAAAGTAAAACAGTAGAAAATAAGCTAAAAGCTACTGCCGAAGAAGCTGAGGTTGCATGTAACTATTTTTCTCTATGTACTGTCTCTTATAAACCGTAAGAATTCAAAAAAAATTTAAATTATAAACACACAAATCTTAAAACACACGTATAGGTATTAATTTAGGTGTTTTGCGTCCTCGGAGTGGTTTGGAAGATTTCTTTCTAGCAACTACTAGTAGTTAGTGTGGTGGTGGTGAGGAGAAGGTGGCGAGGGAAAAGAGGTACGTCCCAGCTAGGCAGGCAGAAGGGAAGACCGAGTCAAGGCGCGGGTACGCGCACGAGGAGTGGGGCTGGTAGCTATGTAGGCAGCAGGCTAGCTAGCGCACGCGCGCACGGGCATCTCCGAACCAAACTGCTCACCTATAGCGACGTGAGAGGGTCCGATCCCCAGCTGCCGCTGCTGCCGCTGCTGCGAGAGGTACGAGCACTGCGCTCCCAACTTCCAGCTCGGAATAATGGTGCATTTGGTCGTGTCCCTCGCTAGCGAGCTCTAGTGCATGCATCTCGACCCTGTCGCCGCTGCAGACCCTGCGTAGCATAGCGACAACAGCGACGGACGGTGAGCACGTCACCCACCCACAGGAGCCGATCGAATGCAGTGCAGATGAAAAGGATGGAACGAGTATCTTTCGTATCAATCAACAAGTATACCATTTATTTATAAAAATTTTTTATTTATGCTTTAGTATATTTTAAATGATCTTTTATCTTGTATCATTACGTAGATTTACTGTAAAACATACGAAGCAATATAAACGATCAAGATAGAATTTGCCCCTCCTATATAACAGAAGTGATATCTCTGGGCTCATCGATGCGATTGGATTAAAGCGGTGTATGGTTATACCAGATGTGGTTGATGAGTCAATCACAATTGAGTAATCCACTACAGATTCGAGTGAAGGATCGAACTATCATAGGATGTCACGCTTCTCTCCTTGAATTTGATCTAGTATCATGAGGTAAAGATATCGATACAAAAGTACTATATAGGTTCATGCGATATAATCTTTATGTATGTTTGGGAGTCGTTATGTCCTGCGAGAGGGTCTAGGCATAGAGGCCTCGTCGGCCTGATTGAACTTCCACTATCTGCTAGAATCTCTGCTTCTTCTGTGTTTTTGCCATATCTTGTGATCTTATGATGGTGGATTCTAATCTTAATAAAAATGAAATGTATTGATGTGTTTACTGTTGTATTTGCTTATTTTCAAAGTGTATAGCTAACATTTCCTGAGGTTAACCAAAAAATAGAAAAAATTTAGGTATAGAATACAATAAATCACTGATGGTGAAGAACTATCAAAGACGGTTCAAATAAAAAATCGTCTGTGATACTCACACATCACAGATGATTCTATATACCAACCGTCTGTGATACTCACACATCACAGATGTTTCTATCTACCAGCCACATGTAATACTTGCCCATCACAGACAGTTGGTAGTTAGAACCGTCTGTGATGTGTGAGTATCACAGACGGTTTTTTATTTCAACCGTCTGTGATAGTTGCCCATCACAGATGGTTTTTGGTTTGAGTCGTCTGTGATGTGTGAGTATTACAGAGAGTTTTAGTTACAAACTGTCTGTATTATATTGATCGCAGCCCAAGGGGCTATATAAAGTTTTGTAATCGTAGCCTTTAGGGCTCAGACTACCTTTGAGAAAAATCAATCTACTAAAATTTGTTCGAGTTCATCATTGTTGCCGAAATTCCATAGGGAATTAGGAGTGTTCTTCAATCAAGATTGTTCACCTTTCCACTGGGAATTAGGTGCACAGTAGATCTTCGCTTGGCGGTTGGCGAAATCAATGCGAACGTATTTTGGTGGATTAAAGAGTGTTCATCCCTTGTACTGGCATTGAAGGATCATTAGGATTTATCAAGACTCCCACGAGTATCCATCCTACGTTGAGAAGATCGGACGACCCCGTATCAAGTGATGTACTTGACTACTTGGCTATGAATAATTCTTACTTTCGAACTGTGTGACATGTAGCTAGTTAGCTACTACTTATTTAACTAGTCACTATCATTTACTTTCTAATTTGCTAACTAGAATTTATTAGTTGCTTAACTTGTCCCTGTCATTGTGTGAAATTTGCTTGTTAAGCTACTAATGTAGTTTCATTATGGATATGTAGTACGGTGATTGATCCTTACACATGTGATATATATGATTTTTGTTTTCGTGCATTATCCGACTAAATATTTATGACCGAGACTAACCGTCTTCGGAGCGACATGTATTCGCTCCGTATTCGTGACCGAGAATATCCGTATTCGTATTCATATCCGGCACTATCTGTGTTCGATTCCGACTCCGACAAAAAAAAATATGAAAAATGATACGAAATAAGCAATATCTGTCAATATCTCTACGTAGAGTAACAAAAACTTTCTATCTTATCGGGCTAACTAGCTAAAAAGGTACGAAGTACAGATTAAAGCACTTGTGGTGACAAAATGCACTCGATTTATAATTACATAAGCACAAAAATTGCATAAAAAGGCGTAAATCCTACATCATGAATTCCATAGTGTTACACTATTGCACACACAATATAAGTCACCCACATCTAAAGTTTAGTTCAGCATTATTCCATTCGGCTAAACAAAAGATACAAAACTTTTTCCACTTGATAATGAATTACCTGCTAGTACGAGTACATATTAATTAATTTCAGACTATATATTTGCAAATTAGGATTTTTTTTAGCCAACTCACTTAGACCCTGATCGTTTCGGCTTTTTTTGGTTTCAGCTTCTAGCTTCAGCTTTTTTTTCACTATTCACTACACTATCCACTAACTCACACATGTTTTTTCAGCCGCCATGTGTTTTTTCAGCCAAAGCCAAAAGCCATCGCTATTCCGATCACCCCCTTAATTGGCAATATATTTGCAAATTAGGATTTTTTTTAGCCAGCTCACTTAATTGGCATAGGTCCAATTTCTATTTCATGGAGTTGACCCACTCAACAGTTGATAGCAACACGTAGTACAATTGTCTGTACGCTATGGTGTAAAGATGGGTCAGTTCTCAAAACGTGCAGGTCCAAAAACTATTGAAACTGTCAGTGCAGAAGGTTTTAGGTTGAAGCAGCTGCTATGCAACATGTGATTGTTGCAAGATTCTTTAACTGATATTGGCTCTCGTCACAAAGCGACACAGCCAGTGCTCCAACAGTACAAAACCAAAAGATTAGGGCAAGGAAATTATATAATCAGAACTCATAATCAACAAAGAGCTATGTAATTTTAAAGAACGTAACAATCAAGTCCTGGGAGATTTGTTGCTCAGCTAGCTTAGAGCATGTTCATATGTTTCTATAAGTCATTTCTGCTTTCAAAAGGTAAAGCCAATACGAATGTCCTAGTTTTTATAAATCATTTCTATAAACTACTACTATTTATTTTTCACATATTATAACATATTTTGTATTTTATTATATCATAATTCCGTAAGTTACATGACGGTCCGAATATTGTAATGCCTTTTGTTACACTGACTTTCTTACATACGCACTACTATACATCAGTCACTACTATTCATTAGCCGTAGCTAAAATATATCAGCAAAAGTCAATATAAATAAATCTTAATGCAAGTGCAAGTTCTAACTGTATAATTGTGCGCAACTTATATTGAAAAATAATGACAAGACTGATGATCGAACAGGCCCTATATCATCTGACCTGAAAAAGGTTAGTTTTGGTGAAGGTGCACTACATATCCCCGTCCCCACAAACATTACTACATTTCTAGGGTTCATGAGATTAGAACTCTTAACCATTTTAGAATTTGGCACAGTACTACTGTACATTTGCCCCAACAGATTCTTCAAATGGTCTCTACATTTCCGCTTATATTCGAGCGTAAATACAAAACAATAAGGTCATTCTTTCCTGAAGAAGGAATTTAAGGAACAAGCAAAACAGCATGAAAGCTACAGCTAACCATGTAGTATCTTCCATGAGAGCTAATATATAATTAAGGTAGTGTCTACGAAGTATTTGAGTGCATGAATCTTGAGAAAGATCCAAAGTTTAGAAATTCGAGTACTGTTAACCTAAAAAATACTAAGTACTCCTTAGCAATTTTCTATAATTAAACGCCTAGCCAGCCACATAAACCATTAATTGATCCCCTCTTATGATGCATGCATACAAACAAAAATTAAAGCTCCCCAAGAGCTAGCTAGGTCATCATATTGTTTCCTTGCTTGCATTCTCCTCATCAAATTAATCCACACTAGCTAGCTAGTTTTATACTCCATTAGCACCAGCCGGCGCACGCCCACACACACACATATATATATATAGAGAAACAGAGAGAGAGAGGAGAAAAAGCCTACTTTTCAACCCTTAATTATTGGTTTAGTCTGAAAATCAACCTCTAAATACAAAACATTTAGTTTTCACTCTTGAACTCTCAAAATCGGTTGAAAATACCTCTTTAGTCCAAAACCATCATGGTTTTAGCAGACGTGGCACATATGTGTAGAAATTTCGTTGACATGGCATCTAATCGAACAAACGTAGCTAATTCAACAAAGAAAAAAAATAAAAATTATTTAGCCCACATGAGTTCATGTCCTCCTTTCTCTTCTCTCTCTCTCTCTCTCTCAAGACAGAGTTGGTCGGTCTGGACTTAGGTGGTGATCGTTTCGGCTTTTTTCAGTTTCAGCTTCTAACTTCAGCTTTTTTTCACTATTCACTACACTATCCACTAACTTAGCTACAGTAAAAAAAATCCAACTACAGTAAAAAAAGTCAAAAGCCATCGCTGTCGACCTCCATCTGCTGGGCCTCGCTGCTAGTCGAAGCCACCGCCTTCTCCTCCCATCTCTCCGTCACCTCCTACCCTTGCTCATATCAGGATGACATAGCGCTATTAAGAAAATCATCAAATGCAAGTGGTGCTCACAATGGAATTCAAGAATGAATTTTCCCCCAATTCGAGTCTACATATATATGTATATGTATATGTATATATACATACGTATATGTATATTTACACGTGTATACATACACATACATGTACAATATATGATTTAGAGCTAGCTCGAGCGGTTAGCAGGCAGGTACTCACTAGCAGTCGTCCTAGCTGAAGGCATGTCGCTCCCTTCTTCGAGCCCCATGGACGATTCGTTTTACCAACAGCTTCAGCTCAGCCCTCCAGCTTCCCCCAAACAAGGCCACCACCCGGCCGCCTTGTGCTACTACCCTGCAGCTTTCCCTCCCCCTCCTCCTTTCGTCATGACGGACAACCCATCGCCGCCGCCAAAGGCGGACGGCGGTGAGAGGGTGGTGGTGGTGGCAAGGAAAGACAGGCACAGCAAGATAAGCACTGCCGGAGGGATGAGGGACCGGCGGATGCGGCTGTCCCTCGACGTGGCCCACCGCTTCTTTGCCCTCCAGGACAAGCTTGGCTTCGACAAGGCCAGCAAGACGGTGCAATGGCTCCTTGACATGTCCCGGGCTGGCATCAAGGAGCTCATGATGTCCGAGGACGGACCGAGCCCCTCCGGCTCCGGCACCACCAAGCAGCATGACGTCGAGCGTCAGATCACCATGGATTTCGACTCCGATAGAAAGAAGCAGAGGCCGATCAAGGCTGGTAAAAGGGCAGCCGCAGCTCCGAGGAAGAGCAACGCCGCCTCCTCGTCCGTCGACAAGGAGTCGAGGGCGAGGGCGCGGGAGAGGGCCAAGGAGAGGACCAAGGAGAGGAACCGCCTCAGGTCCATCTCCAACGAGGAAGCTCCTCCTCCCAACATGCCGAGCCCAGTGGAGGACGTGATTCCGGCCTTCGAGCATAGCAGCTACTGCCACCAAGACCAGTGGGAGCTCAGCGGAGTTGTCTTCGCCAAATTAAAGCACGCTTCCACTGATCGATGAAGGCCACGGTACTGCATGATGCTAGCTGCTCCTCCTCCTCCTGATCTTGTGTGTTGTTAATTTCCATTTGCCTTTCTCCTCCTTTGTCATGATCGGAAAACCGGCCGTGATGAGCTCGACCAGCCATCACAGGATGCTTTATGCGCGGTGTGCTGTTTAATTATTTCCCAACGAGTGCTTCTAGCAGCTGGTTTGAGTTAACTGTAGCCACAGTAACTTCGAACAACCCGTCTGTATCGAGACAAGAGAGATGATGTATCAATAGTGCTTGCCTTAAACAAATGCTAGCTAGGTGAATTTATTTTCCACACTAGTAATAAGAGAGAATAAAAATAGCTAGAAATTCCCACATTAATCTAGAATATCCTGACCATCCTACCCTCATGTAGCTTTAATTAAGGTTGCTATGATGCATCGTAAGTAATCGATTGATTTTCTTAGTTCTTGATTTATTCTGCAGTTAATGTAGAATTACAAGATCCATGGTTAGCCATAGCTCGACGTACGTCGCATGTATATGCTCATAAGTAATGGCTCGATAAACTCGAACAAATTAACCGAAAAGAAAAGGAAACCGTAGCATCAGATTAATACTAATGTTCATCAAAGTGGCCAATTTCCGGATCTTTCTTTTTCTATCTCTTGATTCTTAATCGTATGGATGTTTCAGCAACAAAGCACTATAATTAATCATGGGATTTACAAATTAACAATGATATTCTCAAACTACAAATGAACAAATTAAGGTATCTATCTATTATCTTATTTAAGCAAAGCAAAAAGAAGTCGTCACGATCGCTCTAAAGTAGTAGAAATTTTCTATATTAATCGATGAAGAAAGAAAAAGATACACGTTATGGACTGTGGTGGTGAATCCAAATTATAACAATACAGATTTAATCTGAAAAATAAGTCATATTTGTATATAACTAATGTTAGCAGAATAAAAGTGATTGCATGTGTCCGTGTACAATCCTAAAAATAGATTGGTTAAACAAGAGCTGGATGTTAAAGTCGGGGGCATACATTACGTTCTCCTCTTCGGCCTCTATTCGGAGTCCTATAGCCAATAGAAGAGTGCAATGTTGCAATGCTAGCTACGTATTGTCCCTTGCCGTTCGAAAACGACGAAAGCATAAGGTGCTGGGTGGGTTTTTTTTTTAAAAAAATTTGGTATAGTAGAAGTTGGTATAGTATATACTACAATCGACTTGTAAATTCTGTCTTTAAAAAATATCGTTTAAAAGCTAGTTACTGTAGCAAAAGTTAAAAGCCATAAGCATAAAATCCAAAAGAACTCAGTCACTGTTCGCATTAGCTTCTATTTTCCAACTTATGTTTAAAAAACCAAAAATCAATACGAACACTTGGTTTCTTGAAACTGCTTTTTCACTTCCCTCGTTATTATCTCACTTCGAGAATAAGATAAGGAGTCATGTGTGCATAACATACTCTACTCCTCTCGATCCTATCACGTGCACATCTCTACCTCATTTTTTAAAAACTACTCCTTTCAAATATTACTATTTACTTTAATAAAAAAATTATAAGCTGCAGTCAATATGAATTTTTTACGCGAGAAAGTAGGTCTAGGCCATCGGTTCCACGCGCATCTTATAGCGCGAACAAGCAGGTGTAGCCATGTGCCATCCATCCTACTCATACCATACACGCATATGTGCACGTTTCACACACTCTTGAAGTTTTGTGAAGACTTTTCAAACCACAGAACATAGATACATATTTTGTTTTACTGAATATATACTCTAATTAAATAAATAAGACACATCACGTCGATACTAGGGGTTGAACCTAGGTAGCTCAGAAAGAACAACCTCAATCCTACCACCAAAGGCACCAATAAATTCTACATGATCAGTTAACGGTGGATTCACGTTATAACGATACATTATTATTAGAAAGCGATATAAATTTGAATTGAAAAAAAGAGAGTAGGTCTACTTACATATGAACCAAATATCAGATCGGGCTTGCTATTTGTAAGTTGCATGATTTTTTTGTTAGCTCTAAGCCAATTTTTTGTTACCCAAAAAAAAAAAGAGAAATTGATCAAGATAGCATGCACGTTCAAATTAAGTTGGTGCACGGCGAAGATATCTCTGAACGTCAAGGTATTATGCACATCTGAAGTGATTTCATGTAAAGTTTGAGTGCCTGATTGGAACGTACAAAATTTCGTAGAAAATAGTATAATCCCCTAGGAATCATTTGGAACTCTCACATTCCAAACAGGATATAACTACTTACAGTGACAGAACCAGAAATCAGAAAGACCCAGGACGAACTTGGAACCAAGAATCACAACCAGTGCCGGCAGACGGGCGGAGTGGTGGACGCCTCACGGCCGTGAGCCCATGACCTAGTGATGGAGTGACCCTGCACACCGCAGCACCCGGCCACCCAGCGAGTCACCGACCGTTGCAGCCAGCAGCCCTAGCGTGCCGCAGCACCCATCCACCTGGCAACCAGGTCAACTGCCAGTGAGGAACGATAGCATGTTGTG
The DNA here is from genome assembly GCA_036346265.1 of Melocanna baccifera. NCBI lineage: Eukaryota > Viridiplantae > Streptophyta > Magnoliopsida > Poales > Poaceae > Melocanna > Melocanna baccifera. The sequence continues at coordinate 34,278,122 of CM070693.1, forward strand.
CACGCGGAGCGGTGGGAGCCCTGGGACGAGGACGGGAGCCCAGGGGTCGCCCGCCGCGGCCGTGATGGCCTTATCGACGCCGCTGGTACCACGGAAGAAGTGGAAGTAGGTGGTGAGCACGGAAGCTGGCTGTATCCAGTAGAGCGCGGCTGGCACATCGTGGTCGCACGTGACGTTGGCGACCCACGACAGTAGGAGCGTGTATACCACGAGGGTGATAGGGCGGCTAGCCGCGCGGAGGCGTGTGAGGATGACTTCCAGCGTGCGCAACCCCACGAGCTTAACCTGGCTCATGTAGTGTGTGTGGTCGGCCAGGGGAGGAGGGTCTTCCGTGGTTCTGCCCAGGAGATCCGAGGTAGCTGTCCTAGCTTATCCCAACGGTAGTTCTGCTACTGACTATTTAGCTATCATGGCGTTTCTTATGCACACACTTAAGGAGTTTTGAGATCGGAATAAACATGCTTGAAGTTGCCAGTCAATTCGACCTCAGCCTACACGAAGCAAACACGTTGACTATGTAGACGTACTGCCTGGGATCAAAGTCAAGCCTAGTGTGTGTGAGTTGAGATATTTTTCCTTGAAGGCGTATCTGAATACTACGTAATTAAGGACCATAAAACATATTGGGCTCTATAAAAGGGCTAATACTAGGCATCTCATCCTAGATAGTTGATCAAAACTGTTAGTATTAAATACAATTACAGACGGTTTTGATTTAGAAATCATCTATGTTGGTACCAGCACTAAAAACCGTCTATGAAGAGATAATATCACAAACGGTTCACAGTGAACACTGTTTGTGAAGTATCATAAACAGTTCGTATCAAATATCACATACAGTTTTTATTTAAATCATCTGCGATATTTCATAGACGGTTTGTATTAAAAATTATTTGTGATAATTAATTTATCACAGATAGTTTATATTAAAATTTGTTTGTGATAATTTTACTTATTAATTGCAAACTTATCAACCCTTGCAGATCAGTCTTAAATTGCAGATATGTTCTCACATGCTGCTGCTTTGAGGCCATTTGATAAAAGGAGATCACAAATTTGGCAAGAGTGATTGTAGATCCGTCTATTCTTAACTATTTATGGTTAGTAATTTGTTCCTAATTGCATTATATTTTAGATCTAACTTTTGGTAAAGAGAGAATTGAAAATTGTTTATATCTAGCTTGATGCAAAGAGAAGATTATTTACATCTAGCATGGTTTAGTGTTTAAAGTTTAACCAATTCATAGTCTATTTCTACTTAATTTAATTTAATTAATTATTCTTGCTATATATAATTACTTTAAATTATATATAGCTAGTATACTAATTAATTAATTTAACATTTAATACTAAATTATTATATGCATATCGTAGGATCGAATCTAGATGTACGCTAAGAATCGTGTGAGTGAAGAGTACATTAATGGGTGTCTTATTTTACAAGAGCTGTCGAGTAGGATATGTTGAATAAAAGAGTGAAATATATGTACTGTCTATATATTGACTGCGAGAATCTAAAAATGTTTAAGAATTGAGCGTAAATCAAAGCACACTTGATTTGAAGAGGTTTCAAAAATGGGTATACACATTAGACCAGTCATGCTGGAGTAGATTACACATGAAGGTAGTAATAATAACATCGCCAACGAAGTTAACGATATGTCACCAAATGATGTCGATTGTGGTTCTAATTCGGATAGGCTACATAATGACAATCTGGATCAGATGTTTTACTATGCAGAAGAGAACTATAATGAGAGAGTATGTTAAATTCCAGGGCTTAATGGAGGACTCGGAAAAATATTTGTTCATATGCTGCAAATTAAAATATACGAGGTTGTTAGCTGTGCTTGAAGTACTGAAATTGAATACAAGCAACGATTGGTCCGACAAGAGTTTCATGGCGCTGTTAGGTCTTTTAGTGGACATAATTTCAGAGGAAAACGAATTATGCAAAACCACCTACAAAGCTAAGAAGATTATTTATCTATTGGTAATAAAAGTAGAAAGAATACATGCATGTCTGAACAACTATATTATCTATTGTAAAGAGTATGCAAACATGCATATATGTCTGGTGTACAATGCATGTAAGAATCAATCAGATAACAGCGAGGGAATAAATGTGAAAAAAGGACCTCTTGTTATGGTGGCAAGTTATCTTACTGTAATTCCCTGTTTGAAACGGTTTGTGCGAACCCAAAGAAGGCAAAATTACTGTATTGGCACTCAGAGGAGCGTAAAAAAATATGGAATGCTAAGACAGCTTATTGATTCTCTCCAGTTGAGAAACATCGATAGGAGGTTTGCAGACTTCAGTGCAGAACCGAGGAATATAAAGTTTGGATTGAGTACAGATGGAATGAATCCTTTTAATAACATGAGCAGCCGACATAGCATTTGGCCCGTGACTCTTTGTATCTACAACTTTCTTTCTTAGTTGCGTATGAAGTGGAGGTATCTACAACCAAAGAATGATAATATCCCCTACTTACTGTTGGCCCAAAAATTCGGGCTAGGCGACCCGTTTGTCGTCCTAGAAGAGCACGTCCTAACCCTAGGTTTCGTTTGCCAGAAATTGCATTCATGGTACATGGAACATGCCAACAAGCCGGATGGACAATGGCACTCGGGTATCAACGTTAAGTTCAGACCGCATCATCTTCAACACAAGGTTCATAACTGTGTCTTCACGGTGACCTTTGAGGACTTGTTCTTTCTCTTCAACCTCTACGTCTTCGACGCCTCACTCATTCGATGTTGGACATTGTAAATGTGTACAATCACAATCTATATTCATGTAATATCGATAAATATCATATATAACTTCTTGTTTTGTATATATATATATACATGATGACTGAAACTAGATTAACAAAATCACTGATAAGTTTCCTCGACCCACAGTTGGTCTACATGGTTATCATTAAGGAGAATGCATTATTCGTTGAGGATTACATAACGACAGCATTGGTGGCTCACTGTAACAAAGAATTCATACTTATACCCTACAACTAGGGGTAAGTGCTGCACTACTGGCTATACTTGTTGATTTTTTTTACTTTATAAGCAACATAAACTTAGGATTAATGACCATAATGACATACCTATGTAGATTCTAATAGATTCTAATTTTAATTATACCAAAATGGAACAAACCAATATATCTTGATTCCCTAAAGAGTGTCAAAACTAACTTCATAGTTATTTAACAATTAATCGACAGGTGAACATATTTTCTCCACAGATAACTTTATTGTAGTCTTTCCTTCCTTCGTAATGACTAAGGCTAACTTTTTATAATCACGTAGGTTGTTCGTCAAGTACGTTGCTACTACACGAAAATTCAAGGGAGGTATCAATGTCTTGCGACACGATCTAGATTTTTTAGTATTCGCTAGTATACATTAATCCTATATAACAGTTTGTAGTAATGCCTCTCGAACTCATAAATTCTATTTTTGCAGTGCCACCAGCAGACGCCGGGCAATACCTGTGGATACTATGTTTGCCATAACATAGAACTACACGGTTCCGTGAAGACTAATCATCCTTAGTTTTGTTAATCTTGCAATAATAATGACTTTATACTTATCAATTTATATGTATGTATGACATTGGTCTTTCTACTGACAGGTTGTGACTATCGCTACAACTGTGTTGGAACAAACCAATCTTCAAAAAATTCGAGGATAGTGTGCGTACTTCTTGATGTCTTAGGTCGTAAACAGATGGGGAGTTTCACAATGTAGAATGAACTTGATAGGAATAAGATTGAACTTAATTGTATATGTGCGTATTTGTTATTTAATATGATTAATTTATTTCATTTGAGTTAATTGAATTATGAAATGTATGTTCTTGTTTTTGAAATGAATATGAATTGGATGTACACATGTACTTATTGTGTTTCTACATGTTTCAGATGGCATGGCTAACATTTCCTGAGACTAACCAACAAATAAAAATAGATTTAGAAATATAAAAAAATATCATAGATAGTTATTAACTCATAATCGTATATGATAGTTGACTATCACAGATGATTTGTAGTAGAAATCATTTGTGATATCTGATATATCACAGACAGTTATGAGTTAATAACTGTCTGTGATAGTATGTATCACTGACGGTTCAAAAACCGTCGGTGATAACATTATGTCATTACTAACTCGTTCACTCAGACAGTTCACAAAACTGTCTACGATGATATTTTTAAACCATCTGTGATAACCTTTTCTGTAATAGCGAATTAATTTTTCTTAATCAAACATGTCATTTAATTATGTTTCCTCAAGGCGTGATTTGTCATCAAAAGTTTATTATCGTTTTAAAATATTCATATTAAAATAGACCTATATATCACAAATATTACATAAAAAAGTTCTAAACCACGACATTGCATCTTTGGTATTAAAAATAACAAATCTAACCAGGCATTTGGGAGGGCCACCCTGTTAATTCCATTTGTATCACTTGGTACTTCTCACCACCTGAATTTTACATCACAAAAATCATAATCAATCTAAACAAAAAGTGCTGCTTTCATCAGGGAATTTAGTTTCATCGCACAAGAATGTATTCGAAGTACTGCACTTAATTTTTGTTCTTTCCCTTTTGATATTTATTTAATTATTAGGAACAAGTATTCTTATTTGTTATATTTTATGATCCGAATCTGATTGGTCTGACCACTCCTAGTTGGGTTTGATTACTATTCTGATCACTTAAAGAATTCAATCAGGAAAGCAATATGAATTAATCAGAGATTATGATTAAGATAATCTTCGAGTTCGTAAAGGAGTTGGCACCTACCCACATTAATATGGTGCTCTAAAGTGCATACGCTAACTGGAGTCAGACATGGTTACTTGAGGCGCTTTCGACTACAACTCTATATCGTTATGTTCTAAGACTCTCCGAGTGGGGTGTTGTTCCTGCCTACGAGAAGGTTAATGTTCTAGTTTTCGATATGTCTCTATTTCATTGTTGTCTAGTACTCTGTTCCTTCGTTATCTAGGACTCTCATTCTCGGGGCTATTTATACCTCATGTAAACCTCATAATAGAAGAGAGGCAGATCGTTAAATCTCTGTCTTATGTTCTTTATTGTTTTTCGTTGGTTTCATACTATCTTGTTGATTTCATATCAAGTGGCATATTCAATTCTAACAAGTGGTATTAGAGCTACATTCTTTGCCCAGATTAATCTAGGGCACTCTCGACATGACAACAATAAAGTATAATCTTCTGCTGCTCGACCGAGACACAAGATTTTCCCTGCGGCAGATTAAGATGCAAGCAATTCTAGCAAATCTTGATTTTTATAAAGTATTATTGGGGATCGATAAGATGCTCACTACATGGTTTGCTGAGGATAAGCAAAAAAGAGATCGTAAAGCTCTCTCAGATTATCTTTATCTATCAAATAATTTTCTTCGGGAGGTCACAAAGGAGACCACCGCTGCTAGATTATGGCTAAAGCTGAAACAGATCTGCATGGCTAATCTATTAAAGAGACAGGCTATACACGGAAACTCTGTTGGAGAGGATAACGCGCGTCATGGTTTCTATCTTTAACAGATCACAAAATCATGGAGAGCACATACAGAAAGAAAGATGGTAAGCAATGGGTAGGTAATATTAGAACAGAAGTAATTTGCAAATGAACTTTTGCATTTTCTGGACATCGCAACGCTTACATTATTCTGGGCCTAAATTTAAGTGTGGATGACTGTCATTTTTCTTCAACCAAAGTAAGGGATACTGAAAATTGTTCAGAAAAAGATACAATTTTTTTCAGTGAAGCAATATGACTAATGCCAATGTCGGCAAGTACGTGTTCCTTGGCACTCACCTGATCATGCCAACGACACTCATTTTCACACTAACAGCAGCAAGTTCAGTTAATTGTTTCAATAAGCGCACGATTAAATCAGAGATGACTATGCGACCTTGAACCACTGCTTAATAAGTGATTCCATGCAACCACTTCTTTTGGTGAATTATGTTAACTTTCCATTGCTAATTAATGTAATCAAAGAGATGCTGAGCCTTCAAATATAGTAAACATTCATTGGTAATAGTTAGGGATCTGCATCTTAATTCTAAAATTGTATACATTTTGCGGGACACCTTTGGAGCCACATTAGTCTTAACACTCACTCTCAAATTATGCAGCTACGATTTCCTAGCACATTGACCATGCATGCATACTATAATTAATCTACCCGTCCTTTCATTTGTCAATACAAGACTGTCTTGTGGTAGAGTCTTTCTTTCAAGGAAAAAGTAGTCTTATCATATGGTAGCTCGGAGAGGTAGATGGCTTACACCAAATCAATACTAGCCTTTCTACTGTCAATAGTAGTACTTTAGCTATCTGTCGAAAAGTAGTCTTTGTTAACTGGTGGGCTAAAGTCCTCTCTAATTTGCACTGAAACAAAGGAAATTGTTGCCATCACTGTAAAAACGTGTGTCATTGGAATCAAATGAGTGCCAAGGAACACTTCTACGAACAGAAAATTAATGCAAGTTGTCCAGTTGCAAATTACTTTCTAATATCGTCTCAGCTATTGCATGCATGCCCCATATATTTTTCTGTTAACTGTTATATGCTCTCCATGATTATGTAACCATGGAAAAGTGTTCTAATATATTATGTTCCATATATAAGAGTGTGTGCCTCAATTCCCCATGCATTTCTAGAGAGGTATATCCAGATTTCAGAAGTACTCATATGTATAGGATTTGATTTGCCATATCATGGTTAAATATTAAGCAAAATTAAGGAGGATATTGACACTGAATAATCAGCATGCTACAAACTAATTCGATGACAGTGTTAGTATGAAATATATGGGTTAACGATGTCAATGAATTTTCATCAGCACATATAGTAGAGATCAGATCAACTTAACAACCCTGGTGTAAACTAATGCGATCAGTGAGCTAGCTAACTGTTGGATACATATGCCGCATTCCAAATAGTTTTTGGCTTTTGGTTTCTAACTTTTAGAAGCCAAAATCTATTTAGAACATGTCGGTTTCTAAACGTGGCTTTTTTTATTTTTCCTTTACGTTGTCTGTGAAGATATAACGATATTTGTCATTTTTACTCATTTTCCTGTAATTGAACAACTCAGAAAAAGATAATAACTGCTATAGTACCATTTCAGCCAAAAGCAATCACAAAAAGTTGAATTGGATGGGGCCATAGTTGGATGACATACAATGTAGTAAATTAAGTGTCTTTCTCGTGTGTCTTGCAATCTAGTAGAACAGTACAGTGCATAGGCCCCGCTCAGCTTCGCTGCAGCGTTGGCTTCTAAAACACTGTAGCAATTTTGTTCGTTTGTATTTTTTTATTTTTGTTTTTTTGGTTTTTTTGTGTTTCATTTTTTTCCGTATTCCTTTGTATTGTCCATGATAGGTTAATATGTCGCTTTTATTTTTATATTTTTTAAATTTAATTATGTCTAATAAGCCAACTCAGTTATAGTAAAAAAATCAGTCAGCTACAGTAAAATTTCAGTAAAAAGTCATAAACCATCGCTATTCCGAACGCCCCCTAATTTCACAGCTAAACTACAAATTAATATCTATCTATCTATCTAAAGTAAAGACTATGTACACTAATATAATTACAAGATAAAACTTTTAATCAATTGTCCGTGTGTAAGATCTAACAATTACAGTGCAAATGCTTGTACTAAACTCTTAAGAAAATTACCTGCAATGGTCTCCTGCATTAGATCCACTCAAACTTTTTTCAAGCCGTGAAGATCAGAATTGTGCAATTAGTCTCAGACATTACATGAACCAAAATAAATCCTTCAGACGAGTTAAATTAGTACCAAAACGAATAGGGAATTGGAAATAATGCACACGAAACTAAACTAGAGTCCCTAGCTAGCTGATAAAATTGTCTAGACAGTGCTGAAATTTGATACTAATTCAGTAAGAAACTAAAAAGCGTACTGCTAGCTAGCTTCAGAGATTGACATGTGGATCTTTGGTTCTTTACATATATCTACTGCGCTCCATCTCCTGAATCAAATAAGGATCGAATGAAATAGATGTTGGAACCAGGTTTACTTTTTGAATCACAGGTTTAAATGGGCTGAATATAACTAAATTTATGGAGACGGAGCAACAACCTTACAAGTGGTATTGGACCTTCTCCCCCAAAAGACTAGTCCTATAGGTAAGGGCTCCCTCACACTTATAAACTGTGCTTTCTTCTCTCCCACAACTAATGTGGAATTGTTCTTAACAATCTCCCCCTCACACATTGGTTGGACACATCTGCAACTCTGAGGTTTAAGAAGATGTTAAGTGCCTGGGCTCTGATACCACTTATAAGGTTGTTGCTCCGTCTCCATAGGCTTAGTTGTGTTCGGCCCATTTGGACCTGTGGTCTGGGGAGTAAACCCGGTTCCAACATTTGGTATCAGAGCCCAGGCGCCTAACATCTTCTTGAACCTCAGGGTTGCAGATGTATCCAACCAATGTGTGAGGGGGAGATTGTTAGGAATAATCCCACATTAGTTGTGGGAGAGGAGAAAGCACAATTTATAAGTGTGAGAGAGCCCCCACCCATAGGACTAGTCTTTTGGGGGGAGAAGGTCTAATACCACTCATAAGGTTCCACTTATAAGGTTGTTGCTCCGTCTCCATGGGCTTAGTTGTGTTCAGCTCATTTGGAGACGGAGCAACAAACTTATAAGTGGTATTGGGTCTTCTCCTCCAAAAGACTAGTCCTATGGGTGGGGGCTCCCTCACATTTATAAACTATGCTTTCTCCTCTTTCACAACAAATATGGGATTATTCCTAACAATAGACGGCCGGAATGAAACGAAAGTTTGTGTCCAGCCGATACAGTTAAGTTGTCTGAATATGTACCAACTCTCTTCAGAAGTTGAGATCGAGTAATACTAGCATATATAAATGTTAGAGAGAGAGAAGAAAAACTCGATTATATTGAAGGATACATGCGAAGAAGAAGGTATTTAGCGAAGAGGTAGTTGGGTTCGCTCACTTATGGATATGACATCCATCGATGTGAGGTTGGAGATCCTGGTCATGGTCATGGCTGCTAGCTGCTTCTAGCTACTGAACTGAAGGATCGAGAATCTCTCTCTCTCTCTCATGTTTTGGAACGGACATATTATGGACGATAGATATGGAAGAGATGCAGCGTAGTAAGTGTGTGGAAGGTAGGCAGATTTCAAATAAGTTGACGTGGGACTGGAATATAGAACAGAAGAGAGCGAGAGAGAGAGGCTGAGGGTGTTGAAATATAAGTGAATTATTTATCTTTTTTTATCAGTTTAAATTTTTGAGTGAATTGGTTGGTGTATGTAACTTAATATGGTATCAGAGCCAAGAGGTCCTGAGTTCGAGACCTGGCTAGTGCAATTAAAAAATAATAATTGCAGTCCACTTCTATTTTCACGTCTTAGGCCTGAGGGAGGCTATACGTGAGGGGAAGTGTTGAAGTATAAGTAAATTACCCACCTTTCCTCATCAGCTTAAGTTTTTAAGTGAATTGGTTGGTACATGCAACTTAATAGAGGGCTTCAAAAAATTTAAACTTTTCACTTATGATTTTAATGTAATTTATAATTAAAATTATAACATAGCAACGGTTAACTTTTTTTAAGTCATTTAATTTAAAAAATTAAAAATCTATTATACCGCCATAGAAAATATAAAAAGAAAGAAAGTAAAAAAAATCTAAAATAAACTGAAATTAGGTATCGATACGTTCTAAATAATTTCTGACTTAAATAACTTAAAAAATCAATAAAAGAATATTTTAATATGTACTATAATTAATTAGTAAACTTTATGTAAAAAAGATATCGTTTAAAACCTTTTTACTATTAGTAGTCTTTTCAACCGTAAGAAGTTAGGAAAGAAATAAAGAAGGAAGGACGAGAGAAACATGTAGCGCAGTACAGTACAGATGAGGTGCAGCAACAGAATAGTACGAGGTGTACAGAAACTGCAGTGCCCTAGCAAAGCTGCTAGTGGCGTAGCCTGAGCACACCTAGCGGCATCCAGTACTTGCGAGGCAGCCTTCCTTGTCTTTCTCCCTGCTAGCTCACCTGACAAGCCGTGGTATTCGCACCGGACGGATATGCACAATAATTCATCTATTAAAATTGTTTATAAAACTTCTATTTTATCTAAAGATAATATTAGAGATAATTCTTTTAACATTAGACATAATTGTTAGTTTGCAGGATAAAGTTATCTCTTGTATAAAATACAGCGTATTATCTTTCCTAAAATTATTGTGAGAACTGTGCATGCTTCGATAAAAGTATACGAAGCAGTTCTACTCTTATCAGATAATACAAAGCTAGAGTTCGCCACGTAGGGATGATGAACACGACAAGACAAGCGCAAGGGCCGAAGAATCCAAAGTGTTCCAGATGCCCAACGCGTGGGATCGATTTAGCGATTAAGATCTGTTCGTTCGGGTAGCCGGTAGCGAGCAAGACCGGTGCAGTGTCGTCAGTGGAGCCGCCGCTGTCAGGTGGAGCCGCCGCTGCAGCCGGGCGCCATCTGTCACTCACTGATCCATCGTCGATCTCGCCCTACCGCACCGCTATCTGACCTGCTCAGCTTCGCCTTCCGCGGCCGCGGCTGGCCTTTTGTTCACTGTATATATTTTTGTTTTTTAATTATTTTTTATTTATGTTTTTCTTTTATATGTATTCCTTTGTATTGTCCGTGATAGGTTAAATATTTTTTTATATTTTTTTAAATTTAATTATACCAAATAAGTCAACTCATCTCAGTAAAAAAACCATAAGCCAACGTCATTCTGAACACCCCATATATCCATCAATACTTGCACCCAGAGCACGACAGATATCTTTCTCTTTTTTTCAGAGGAAAACCAACATATTATATGTATATACAGAGGGCACCTAGGGTCCGATCGAGGGCTCTAGCTTGGGTCCTAACCTAGCTAACTCAATGCACATTTACTGTTCATATGGGTTAAACAGTAGCCGGCCTAGCCCAACATACCCCTTCCTGTGCGCAAACTTGTAATGCCCCACCCTTGTCACGGCCCGCACTCTCGTCTCTCGGTTTCTTTCGGTCCCACTCTCCCTGACTTTTTGAACCCTAGTCGCCCGACACCTCGACCGCCCCACCCGAGTCCGCTACCACCGACGCCAGCTCCGACCAAGCTCGTCTTCGCCCACCGCCACGACGCTCCACCCTAGTAGCCGCTAGCTTCGGCCAGGCATGCACGGCTCTGCCCTTCGCCCTTTCAAGCTCCGATGCTCCGTCGGGCGCCGATCGTCCTCGGTCTGGCCCCCTGCTGCCCTGCACCCTTGCTCTGGCAACCCGAACGCCGCCCCCGCCCAGCCGATGTCCCAACTCTTCCCGTCGTCGGTCTTGGTCGCCCAGCGGGATTGAGTTGAGGTTGAACTTTGTAAAGGCCTTGTTGTAATTTCTTTAACATGAGGATAATCATATCGTGTGAGTACAGTTGTGCAATCTCTGTAGAGTGTAAAACCATTCGAATAGCCATGTCCTCGGTTATAGACAATACTCGGTGATTTCACACGACGAGTAGAATTTTTATAAAGACTTGATCGGTTCTCTTTGGAAAGTAAATAATTAGTTCACTGATGGTTTAGCTTGTGAATGGATAGTTCACAAGTGGTTTATTCAATTCTGTTGATTATTTACTTATTATCATTTTTTCTTAAAGTTTGTTTTCAATCTATTTATTGTATTTACCTTAAATTATTGTTTTATGTAAAATAACATTTTAGCTATCCATTGGTAAGTCTTGCATATTACATTGCATCCATTTGTTACAAACGACTTGCTGAGTATTAATGTTCTCACGGCTTTATGCCCACTATTGCTCAGTTGAGGAAGAGGAGGAGCTATACCAGTAGGAGGTACCAGCGGGAGGATACTTCGATGATTTCACGGACTAGGCCTTCGCTTCCCAGTCAATTGCCTGTGGGCATGTCAAATGGTTTCTACGCTTATTTCTATTTTTCGCTATTAGATTTTAAGCCTTTCAGTCTAGTAAGTTGTAAGTTTAGCTATAAGGTCATACTTTGATAATTATTAATATTTGAATTTTTTCTATTTTATCTATGTTACAATATGTACACTAACGTAATCCTGAACTAGTGTAGTATACACAGAGAGTTCGGATTTGCATATTTGGGTCTCGACAATGGGCTCCGTGGCAGAGTCCAGAGGGCCTCCACATAGATGGCATGAACACATGCGGTAACTTTCTATGCCTTCATTTTCCTAGGTGGCATGGCTTCTCGCTCGAGTTCGCACGGACGATGCCAACTGTCGTCGATACAAGATCGGACAGTAAATTTAGAAACACCTCCGATCGGATGCAAAGACTACTGAGAATGTGGAGGGACTCAATTAGAAGCATACGAATGATCAAGTGTATTCAATATAGGTGTCTAGGGTTACAAAAATGACCTCTCCCTTTTACGAGGAATCCTATTTATAGAGAGGAGAAGGCTGATGAAGTTACAAGTTTGTCCTCGAGGCCTAGCTTACTCCTAGGGTATTTTTGTAATTCCCCACAAGGTGGGTTCCTCTGCGTCCGAGGGACTCCGAGGTAGGTCTGCAGACCTCGCTCAGGGTTGCTCCAGCACCCTGTTTGAGGTTGACCTCTGAACCCCACCTGAGGTTGGCCTCCAGACTTCATCTTAGGTCGAACCCTACACCTTGTCCAGGGTGGCGTGGACCTCGTCTAGGATTGAACTCCAGACTTCGTCTTGGGTAATCCCCTGGACCTCGTCCAAGGTTGGCCTCTGGACTTCATCTTAGGTGGACACCGGATCTTGGCCAAGGTCGATCTTCAGGTTCTGTATTAGTTTTTTGGACCCCGTCCAGGGTGACGCAGATTCTAGACTCTATCGGGGTTAGTTCACAAACCTTATCCAGGGAAGATTCTCTAATGTGTGTCATCATGCTGAAGTTGTTATGGGCCTAAGATAGCACAGAGACTCTCCCTCAACACTACCCACTATCACAAATGGAGAACCTATTAACCTAACTTATGCACTTAACTCATGCACACTTTTTAAAGCACACGAGCCCGAACTAGCTTAGTCATTAGCCTTTGATCTACTTAATCTTCTCAACATCTTCTTAACCAAAACCGCTTTCTCATGTGCCACTCAAACATTACGGTTTTGATCAAATGAAGTTTCTAGTATTTGGTAAACCATGAAAATGCCTTTGCCTTGACCTGGTCTTTATTATTTCTTGTAAGCAACCACCATACTTGCCACGTGTATATGCACCAATGGCTTGTTATGCATAAGAAAATCTCTTCTATTCTGGTTTCACAGGACTACACCTCACTTGAACCAACTAAGCCACTTAATGCAACCTATCGCTCAAACCATCCCTTCAACATTCCTTGCCTTCTCTATGCCACGCTTGAGCTCAACTATCTCACCCAGCATCGTTGACCGTTCTGGACCTAAGCTCCTCCATAAAGTAGTTTTGGTCCTCACTGTCAACCATAGTTGACTCAAAGCTTTCCTACACATCCAAAGGCAAAGAAATTATTTTCAGACACAAATTCTTCACAATTTGACTCACGTTAGCTCAAACATGCATTCATGCAATATGAAAGCACTGGCCTAAGACCAAATTCCCAAATTTAAAAAATTACTGCCAAAATCAAAAGACTGCCAGTCATACCAATTTCACAACAGTTGATCTAACCGCTTCCACCGATTGGTTTGATCGCTTCCAACAACCGATCTGACTGCTCAGTCGAGCCTGTTAGACCACCAGGAACCAAAAACTGATAGAAATTTTAAATCTTTCACAAATTTAAAATTCTACTCCACATATGTTGATAATGATTCATCACAAAACATATTGAACCTTCTCATATGGTCCCTCAATTTGGGTCCAAATATGCTATTCAAATGAATTCCATTGCTATGTCCTTATGTATCTGAATTGTTTTCAGATTCATTTTCTTTTAGATGAGTCCGGGTCCAACTTGTATAGCACAAATACTATAAACATGTCTAATTGGAAGTTTTGGCTGAGTTGTTTTAGTCTTTAGGAGCTTGTGTTTAGTTTGGTTTTCAGGAGGCAAGGTTGAGTCAGCTTTGGCCAGGTGCGTGCGTGTGTGATATAAGGCCAAGGGCCGTACCCTTTGTATCTTTAGGTGAGTTTAGGTTATGTTTTTGCAATGAGAAATATACAGAAAAGTCACATGGTTGTGGCACAAACTGGTGTGCGTGTTTTTGCATGAGAGCTTCTCATCTAGGGTTTGTGAGGATTGATAGGTTGATGACTATTATTCTTGAGTTGTGCATCGAATCTATAGGATTCAACTTGCCGATTCATGACCAATCACTGCTAATAGTTTGGGAAGACTTGGCTGGTTGCTTCTATTTTGCTCCTTGCTAAAGTAGTGCAATCTAACTAATCTATCTTTGAGTATTGCTGTTGCTAAGTTATTTGGGCCAAAGCAAGCTTCTACAACTGAGGTGTTGATTTGGTGCATATGAAAGAAAAAGGATTTTGCTGCTATTTGTACTATGAAGATCGGGCTACTCTTGCGCATCAGCTAGCCTACTAGTTGATCTGTATCACCTATTCTCAATAATTACCAAAACAATACATCGAATAAATCGACATCACTCCTACGCACAAACCCAGCCTAATTAACCCCTTCACCAAACAACCCTCCGTTGTCCAATGATCAAACGAGCATAACTTTCAATTGTAAAGCCCAAACACTACAAATCATATGTGTTCCGAAATATACACAAAACTTGCGACATATTTCTAGTTATGCAAGATTCATGACTCAGTCATCTAAGTCCTCAATCATATAACTTTATTTATATCAGTTAAAACTGCATGTGAGTTTTTGCTACTTTGTACTATCTCACACGCACACAAAATAGTTCAAAATCCACATACTGCAGCCAAAAGTTATAAGCGAAAGCCAAAAAGAATAAGTCCAATATCTATTTTTCTACTACATGAAAAGTGACAATCCTTACCACTTATTGAAATTATAAAAAGTTAAGTAACTATTCCTAGTTATGATCATAATTTAATTTAACTATCTACTGTGTGTAATACGGCAAACAACACAACTGCTACCGGTAACAACCAATTTCTGAACAACAACCTTCCTAGTGTTATATCTTTTAACTGATCTAGCACACATGTAGAAGATATGTTTATTCTTTCTTCCTGTGTTAGTTGTTTACAGTATAGATCGCTATTTTGTGTTGTTGATTATCTGTAGCTAGTGTTACAATTAGAGATTTTGCTAAAATTGAGTAGCAATGATTTTAAGTTGAGAGGGAATATAGATAGCAGTAGCTTTCTAAGTTTAGAAAACGTTCAGAATAATATTAGTTTATAGCTTTTTATTACAATAGTTGACTAGTACCGACAAGGCCACCTAGGCCACAAAGCTCCCAGTACGAGCAGTGGGTGTGTACAGCAAAGGTGCTGCAAAAGGCGAAGGAAACAGGGAAACGCAGCCCGACAAGGAGTACATGGATCTAGCTAGCTAGCTGATCCGCCGGCCCTCGCCTACATCGATCTAGCTCGTACGTACACCGCTGCGACGCATGCATGTGGCCGCTGCTAGCTGCTAGCTAGCTAAGGCGTGCATAGACATCAATGTACCTCTGCTCAGCCCAGTCCGGTGCAGGGCTTCGCTTTTCCTTCCTCCCTGAAGATAGCCGGGTGATATATTTTAGAAGTAATTATAAAAATAATTATATTATTTTTATATTTATATTTTTTTAAATAATATATTATTTTATCTATTGAATAAATGTCTTTCATATTGATCAACTAGTATATGATTTATTTGTAAAACTTTTTATTTATGTTTTAATATTATTTTCTAAATTATCTCTGATCTTGTATCATTATGTGGGACAATTATGATTTACAGATCAGTTGGTTTCATACATAGTATATATAGTCCTTAGACCTGAGATTGTTATTGTTTCATACATATGTAATAGTTTACTTAGAAGTTACCAAACACTATTCCGTGACTGAGTAGTCATAAAGATAACTTTCAAGTCTATTATGAAACATGCAGAGGAATATGAGTAATCAAGATGGAATTTGCAACTCCTATATAATAGGAAAGATATCTCTAAACTCCTCGATGTGGTTAGATTAAAAAAGTGCATGGCTATGCCGAATATAGTTGAGGAGTCAATCACAAGTGAGTAATCTACTACAAGTTCGAGTGAAGGATCGAGCTATCATAGGATGGCACGCTTCTCACCTTGAGTTCGATCTGGTATCATAAGACAAAAGGATCGGTACAAAAGTACTATGTATGTTTAGGAGTCGTTATGTCCTACTAGGGATCACTTCCGACTTATAGATTGGAAAGGAGTTTTCGGCCTATGCCTAAATATACATGAATCTACAAAGTCATATACTTAATGGGCTGAAACGATAAATGTTCAGATGATAGCCTCCGAGTGGAATACGATCTCTACTCGTATCGGATATAGAACTGATTAGAGGCTATATAAGGAGAGGAGCGAGGGCTGAGGGAGGTATCCCGAAACACACCTATCGAAACCCTAGCCGCCACCTCTCATAATCCCTGCTGTGCGCGCTGGTGCTAGCAACGTCGACGCATGGTGTTCCATTACTAGATGTATGGATCTCGGTAGAGACGCTGCTACGACTGCAGGACTAATCGGAATAATCTTGAGGAGGAGATGGTTGAACGAAGGATAATCGACTGTTTTCACTATATCGACGCGCTCTTCGTTGAATCGCTCTTCACATGCACAACTAGGCTTTGTTGATCAAGCGGAGCAATGTTTTATTGTTTACAGACACATGCATGCAGCTAGCAGAGGTAGTCACAACCAGCGAACCAAATTAAGCACATCCAAGTGTATGCTTTTCACTATTATAAGGCCTATATACATCAAATTATAGATCATTAACCAGTCAACATAATCCTCCACCTACACCTGTTCTCAACAAGGTAATACCACTGATGTATGTACCACACTAACACACGTACTCATGTGTACCTTAACAAGGCCAATAATTGTATTGCGTTTACTAGCTCATTTTGTTTCTAATTTTCATTCAATATATGTTTATGCTCTCTTACAATTCAAAATTTTCTAATAAATTTTATAAACACCAACCAAAAAGACCCACAGCAAGGTGTGAAAATGACACTAGCTATGGACCACCCAACAATTATATACTAGCAACAATGCCAGCATAACTAAATCAAATTTAGGTAGACATCTTTACTTTATTTTTAGAGAGATTCCCCAACCATTGTTTTTTTTAACCCCTATCTTTTCTGTACTTTATTTTAATTGTTCTTGCAAACGTGGCCTATGCATGATACTATGTACCAAAATTACTAGCCAGACACTGGGAGAACACTATTGTACATGTGTAAACTAATTAACAGACAAATCATTATATCAAAATATACCACACTTGTTGCCGCAACAATAAAATTACATGCATGCTCATACACACACACATACATATGTATATATATATGTGTCTATATATACACACACACATATATACATATATACACGTATATATATATATATATATATATACGTGTATATATATATATGTGTGTGTGTGTGTGCGTGTGTGTATGTATATATATGTATACACCTACCCTGACCCCACGGAGGTCCTAGTGGAAGACCCGAGACTCTTCCACTAGGTGCAGCTTACATAGTCCCAGGTGAATTCCTACTATTGTGCCCTACAGGAGATAGTGCAGCTATGCATGCTGTTGACTTCTAGTTACCAGCATTCGGACACCCTCTGAGCTTAAGCTGGCCAGGTTGGATACTGCTCTCACTTTCTCTGAGCGAGAGCAGATTGTAGCAGAGACCGAGTTGGAGCATTGCCGATCTAAGGTGACTTACATGCCGTCGTCACCTGTACGAGTAGCAGCTATGGCACCACAACCAGCACCAGTAGCCCCGGCACCGGGAGCTCTAGCACCAATAGCATCGGCATTGCCCGCCCGTCTCCTACCCTTGCCCGCTCTAGTCGCCCGTGGCGCAGCACTGAGAAGTTACCCAGGACCCCGTACCCAGCTTACCGCTCGTAAGAGCATGTGCACTCCACCGGTAGCAAATGCTGGGGGATCTAGCAGAGGCTGTCGCCGTTTTCATT
The DNA here is from genome assembly GCA_036346265.1 of Melocanna baccifera. NCBI lineage: Eukaryota > Viridiplantae > Streptophyta > Magnoliopsida > Poales > Poaceae > Melocanna > Melocanna baccifera. The sequence goes on from CM070693.1 coordinate 34,296,344, forward strand.
CTCCTTCCCGCTCCAGCTCTAGGTCACTAGACGTTAGCCGCAGCCACTCCCGCTCCCTAGGGGATTGCTCCACTTGTGGAGGAGACCACCTCGAGAGGGAGTAGTTAGTGTAGGATAGGTTAGGTGGTAGTACTTGCTAGGTAGTTTTCTGGTTAGCAAGCACTCCTTTCTCTACCCCTTTCGTACACCCCCTCAGTAAATGATGTGTATATATAGTGTCATGACTTAGTGAAGCCTATAAGTCACACCTAAAGTCATGTAACATTTTTTTGTAATGAACTAATCTAAGCTTTATGCTTTTATTACATTGCTTCTTTGGTTGAGTTGGTTTTTCTGCTATGTCACTAGAGGGCTAGTGAACCCTCATATATGCATCTTCCTCCTGCTGTTCTTAAAGTCTTAGTTTCTTTTAAGATGGTACCTAGAAGAGATGTCATCCATGGAAGAGGCCGCGGAAGAGGCCATGGCCGTGGTTAGAATTTGCCACCTCCACCACCAGGACCCCCAACTATGGCTCAGATAATGGCTCAACAAACTTAGATCCTGCATGCAATGCTAGCCAACCAACAGGCGGGGGTAGCAAGCAAAAATTCCAAGCTATCAATTTTCTAAGGACCGGACCCCTGACTTTCTCCTTAGCCAATGAGCCTCTAGAGGCAGAGGATTGGCTACGAGACACTAAAAAGAAACTCTGAATCACCTGTTGTTCAAACGATGATAAAGTGGACTTCGCCACCCACCAACTAAAAGGTGCCGTAGTGGTGTGGTGGGAAAATTACCTCGCTGCTCGCGGAGGAGGGTCCTTCAGACAATGAGATAGAAGAAGACGAAGAAGGAGTAGAAGAAGCCCCAGTTGCTAGAAAGCAGCCAGTATGGCAACAGTAAGAACAAGCAAACAAAGAGGCCAACACCAAAGAAGAAGAAGAAGAAGAAGAAGAAGAAGAAGAAGACACATGTAACATCCTAACTTTTAGAGTTTATTTGAAGTTTTTAAAATAAAATTCACCATTAGAATTTTTCTAGATTTAATACAAGCTTAAATTAAATTTTTAATAAATAAAAGGATTTAATAATGAATAAAATGAGTATTAACATGTGCTAAAAATATTTTATTTAGGTTCCTTGTATCTCAAGGAATTTTGTGATTTTTTTGGATTTATTTGCTATTTTCTAGAGCTCATAAGGATGTATTTGAATTTCTAAAAATAAGAAATTCCCAAAAATCCTAAACAATAAATGGGCCAACCCATTACTATTCACTCCAGCCCACCAAATCGCAGCCATCTGATCCCATCGCAGACATGTGTCAGCCATCTAGGCCATGACCATTTTTAACCACTGGATCCAACCTTTACAACACATGTTAGCCATCGGAACCTCTAGACACTGTGCATCTGCACTAGTCATCGCCGACTGTCCATTTCACTCAGAGCCACATATCAGGAATCATGTGATGTGTCCACTATTCATCATCATTCTCGATTGGAACTGCGTCTCCGCCACCTCCTCAGTTCTAGTGCTTGAGTTTAACTCCGCGTTGTATCTGAGCCCACCTCTTGGTGTCCACGCCTATAAATCTGTGCCACCCCTCTCAATCTCCGCACCCCACAGCCAAAGCATCACATGCGCTCCTTCGACGTAGCCATCACCACTACCAAGCACCGCTATCTTCAGCTCTCGGTGCATCAATTGTCGTAGTTCACCGAGCCGCCCTCACCACCGGTGAGTCCCAAATCTGCCACCTCCATCCCTCTTTGTCCGCCGTCCGATCTTGCCACCTTGCTTCAATCACGCCTTCCCGCACCATGACCACAGTCGCTCATGGCCATGACCATGGCATCTACAACCACTACCCACAACCACCAAACTTCCGACCACGGTAGTTCGACCACTTGGTCGTTTCCGACCACAGCCATCTCTGAATATGACCACATAATATTCTACAACCAAGGCAACCACTTCAAGCATGGCAGTTTCATCGAGTTAGTGTAACATCCTGATTTTCAGTATCATTTGAAGCCTTTTAAAATAAAATTCACCATTTGAATTTTTCTAGAATTAGTAAAAGTTTAAAATAAATTTTTATTCATTAAAAGGATTTAATATGAATAAAATAAATATTAACATTTACCAAAAATATTTTATTAGGGTTCCTTGTGTTTCAAGAAATTTTCTGTGAAATTTTGGATTTATTTGCTATTTTCTTAAGTTTATTTTATTTTCTTTCAATTTTTGAAATTGAAAAATCCCCAAATATTCTCGTACCAATCGGACCGGTCCAATCTGTCACTGCCACATGTTGGCCATCCACTGCCATCAGCCTTGACTCTTCATCTTATCAAGCTTTTTTTGAAATTGACATAGTTTGATTTAATATCATTTTATTGATAGTTTAAAATTATTTTTAGAATCGATCTAATGAGCTGAGTGTAACATCCCAATTTTTGCTTTTATTTTGAAGAAATAATTTTAAATTAATTATTTCCAATTATCTGGAATTTTCAGAATTTAAAGTTTCTGTTGAAAAGAAAATTTAATATCAAAATAAGTTGAAAATATTTTCATATGTTTAAAACATTATCAGTGAATTATGTGAATTTTTGGAATTTTGGAATTTATTTGATATTTTTCGAATATTTTAAAGTCTCCTACTGATTTTTAAATACATAAAAGATTTAAATATCAAAATCTCCCTCGGTGACACTTGTCAAGCATCCGAGCTCTTCTTCCCGCCCGAACCGATCCCCGCCTTGGTGCCTCATCCCGCCTCCCTTTCCTCTCATTGCGCCACTTGTCGCGCATCCGGCGGCGACCGACCACTCCGCGGCTAATACTCAAAGGGTAAACCGCCCTTATTGGGTAGGTGAGCCTCCCGCCCGATCGTTACCACCGCCGCTCTCTCTCCCCGCTCCTCGGCGGCGTTCGAGCCCGCTCGCGCGAGGTTGAGTTCTTTTTTTTGGATTTGCGCTGACAAGCGGGCCCCACCTGTCAGAGACTAGTCTGCGTGGACTCACGCCGTGGTCCCACTGTCGAGCGATGCGTCCCGACGTTTCCCCCGACCGTTCTCATCGCGCGTTGCGCCATTGAAGCCGCCCACCCAGCTCGCCTCTCCGCCTCCCGATCGCTCCGCTTCGCCGTTAATGCGTCGGGAGAGACCATCGCGTTGTGCGCCATTAAACGCCACCGTCCCATCGCGAAGAGACGCCCGTTTCCGGCGTGAAGCGTCGGTGACCGTCGCATTTACTCCGGCGAGGTCGTGCGCACGGCAGTTACCTCCTCCGTCGCGTATAAAGCAAGTCCCGGACGACCCTCTTCCCCCTTCGCACTCTCCCTCTCTCTCCCGTTCACGTGTGCTTGCGTAACTGCCATCCCGTCGTTCTTTTGGTCGCCGCCGGTGAGTCTCCGCCGCTTCGAACGTTTGCTCCGCCGCGCCGGACGTTTGCGCCGCCCCTCGGTCCGCGCGCCAGAGAGCCGCGTCCACGCCCGCTCCCTCGATCGCCGCGCCGACGCCCGCGCGCGTTCGCGTCCGCGACGCCTCGCGCAACGCGCCGGCCACGCGTCGACGATCGCGCGTCTCCCCGCCACCGCACCGTCTCATCTCCACCGCCCATCGCTCGACGGCCCGGATGCGTCTGCGCGTCCCAATCCTGGTCGTCCACCTCGCGCCCCGCCTCGGCCCCACCGCGTCGCGTCGCGCCGCGCGGCGTTGCGCGTCGCGCGACGCCTCGCGCGGAGAGCCGCGCCACGCGGCGCCCATCCACCGGTTGCCCGCGTCTCCACCGCCTCATCTCCGCCGTCCATCCGGATCTGAGCCGACGCTTGAGATCGCGCCGCGCGTCAAGCCCATGGCCGTCCGATCCACCTCCACCGACAGCCGCTCAACCGCCGCGTCAGCCTGCCACCTCAGCCGCCACGTCAAACCTGTTCAACGTGTCATGCCACCTGTCAGACACGTGTCTGCCACGTCAGAGCCACGTCAGCCAAACTCGAGCCCCGGTGCCACGTCAGCACTGCCATGTGTCATGCCACGTGTCACTTGCGGTCTGCCACGTCAGCATTTTGGTTGATCCGTGGACTCGGTCCACTGTGGACCGGCCCCACATGTCAGCCTCTGTAAATTATTTTTAATTCCATGCTGACGTCATAATTCCGATTTTCCTTTAGGAAAATAATTCCTGCTGATGTCATAATTATTTTTCATTAGAAAAATAATTCCAGAAATATCCTTTTTCCTTTTTCTCTGATTTCAAACTTTGTGACCATATCTTGCTCATTTTAGCTCCAAATTGGTCCATTCAAATTTCTAAATTCATCTAAAATTTCAATCTTTCAATTGGTATATTTATTTTCAATTTTTGAATTTTTATTTTGTTTTATTTATTTGGATTTCTCGATTTACGTGTAGAGACCGATTTGTCAGAGCAACATCAAGATCAAGTTCGGGAAGATTTCAACCCAGCACTGAAGGCAAGTCTCCTTTGACCATTTTGCTCCTATGTTTTGCAAGTTTCCTTTGATCAATTTGCTCCAATGATTTATAAAATGATTAGGTAGTTATTTTAAAATTATTGCATGCTTATGTTATACCAAGTGATAATTTGATTTATAAAATTTAGTTAAATACCCAATTTGCTATACCTTCCATTGAAAATTGTTTATCTTGGACCATTGTCAACTTAGGATATCCCTTTGACTCAATAATGAGTTAGTGTTACAATTGTTGAATGTTTAAATACTAGCAAATGCTTAGCGTAGCAAATAAATATAATAATGCTCAAATGAGAGTCATGTTTACCAAATGCTTTGATGAATGATTTGTTTGAACATTGGTAATGAATGTTACCATTGTTAAATGTTTTGTTGAAAAGTGGTAATGGATGTTACCACTGTTAATTTGAAAATAAAAATGAAATTCAAAGGGAGAAGTTGACAAGGGTGGATGGAAGGTTTGGTGAGTGCGATTAGCACGAGAATGTTTGGAATTGTGAATGAGCCACCACAGTCGTTTAAGGACCGACGCTTGTGTTTGTCCAAACTGAGCAAAACAGTACAACCACAAGTCTATATGGGTACGACCTAGCTAATTAACCTATAAAAGTTTAGCTTAGATATCACCAGTGGTGTATTGGGTGCTAGGGTGTACTGGTTACTCATAGTGAGGGACAGCGTTTACTGTACTCACATGGCGCAAGAGGGGGCTCCAACTCGTGCGATACGAGTTGTGGTGAAACCTTAGCGGGTGGTATTTAACTATACTGGAGTAGGCAAAAAGCTTTATGATAATTTATCTGAGTCTCATGCCAAAGGAAGCGTGTTGACTGCAAGGATGACTTATCTCTTGTGGGTAAAGTGTACAACCTCTGCAGAGTAAAAACTATTCGAATAGCCGTGCCCACGGTCAAGGGCGGGCAAGGAATGCATACACATGGTAGAAAGTTTGACTTTGTTTTCAAAATAAAATGATTTGGAAAAAACTCGGGAGTGGATGGAACTCTCGTGATCTTTAGACTAGTGGTGTAACCAGTTCAGGTGGATTTAACTTGAGGTTTTGAAAGTTGGCAGGATTGCCTGAGATTTTAGTGTTGGTGTTGTAACCTTCACTAAGTTCCTTATCTAATTTCTATTATGAAAAACAAGACGTTTACAAAATTGCTTTCGAAGTAATTATGTATATTTAAAAATAAAACGCTGATCTTTGCAAAAGAACTCTATAGCCTTTCTTTGTGAAAGCCTTGCATCTATGCATCTTTCCCAAGACTTGCGGAGTACATCTTTGTACTCACCTGTTGCTCTACAAATTTAATAGCAGAGGATGAAGAAGCTGAAGCCGGAGAGTACGACTTCTGTGCTGAATGTGGATGCGGTGGATTCTTTCCGGAGGATTAGGACTCGTTTCCCCAGTCAATTGCCTGTGGCAGATTGATGGGTCGATCAAGTTATCTTTTGTGCTTCGCTGTGTTTAATCTTTTGTTTTAAGGTTACGTGAACCTTTGTTAGAAACAATGGCCTATGTTAACTTGATTACTATAGTAATAAAGCGTTGTTGGCAATGTATCATCTTTCTGTTTGAGCTGTGTGTACTAGCATTGATCTGCAGGACTAGTGCAGTAATACACGGGGTCTAGGAGTTTCTACTCGGGTCTCACAGAAGTGGTATCGAGCCATCTTGGTATAGAGGACGAGCCCTAGGTTTTGGGAAGCTTTAAGGATTTATATTTAATAAAAATTTATGTACAAAAATATAAGTTTCTTTTGCTTCTACTCTTTTCTTACTTAGTATCTTGTTCTTGTCCTACTCTCACTATTTAAAAATCTTTCTTGATCTCTCCTTATTTTCAAACTTATAGATGGCGGGTTCTTCGTCGTCTTTGACCCCATGGGATCACCATTCTCATGGCGAGAGTGAGGAGCTTTGCGACTCTTCTCGACGATTAATGCAGCATCGAAATATAATCAACAGCCCATTTTCAGAGGCGGAACACTAGAGTGATGACTATGGATTCATGGATCATGGAGGTATTCATCTATGCTCGGATGGGCGGCTTGACCCGTCTCTGCGAGATTGAGCACCCTCGGACCCATCATGCGGGCGCTATCCAGGATGCGGCCAAGATGGCGATAGCGAGTTGTGCGGGAGGCACAAGGAGGAGTTCGACGATCGCCCATACGCTTCTTTCCGACTACGAGCGGGGCAGACCCACCCGAGGCTTTCGGATCGTGGTGGGCGACCCACGCTGTCTCATCAGTGCGATTCACCCAAGCATCGTCGCGACTTACGCGAGCTCGGCGGGAGATAGGACTTCTCGGATGCTTCGGCGTCGAGCACGACCACTCCGACACTCTCGAGCACACCGCCAGAGTGAGGCGCCCACGCCGGCGCCGCTCAGCGAGGACTACTGCTGAGGCGGCAGGTAGAACATCTCGAGCTGCTGCCGCTACACCGACTCCACCGGCCCATGTTGCTGCTCGGTCGAGATCTCGGACCTCGCACTAGGATTACTGCGAGGAAGAGTGTGCGACGCCCTAGTCCGCTACCTGACCTTGACATCGGTGGATCTAGTCGTGGGCGCCGCGCTTCCGTTCTGATCACCTACTTTGGCGAGCCGATCACGGTCGCGTTCGCGAACAACTGCCGTGGTTGTGGGCGAGTCACTCGTCGGACTCGGAGGAGGATCGAGGAGGAGCGAGGAGCGTATCATCGTTGAGGACAATTAGATGTTAGATAGACTACCCCTTTTCAGTTGTTTATCGATACTAGAATGCTTTTATAATGTTATGATGTAATAAAATGGATTGTACCGAGCCTTGTGCATTTGTGGTACAGCCATTTTTCAAAAGTTAATTTGAATTTCAAAAGTTGAGTTTTCTCAATCTGTTGTGTTAATCTTGTGTGTTGTTTTGGGATGATAAATTGCCCCGTCTCTCATCTATGCTTTTCCCTCTTTTCTGTACTTTTCTTGATGGAGCTTCGGATGGTGAACACGAGAAGCAACATCAACAACAACCAGCGCCCAACAACAATGAAGCCCCAATTCCACCTCCATGACCCAAGCTCCCAACATGGAACAAATGATGGCCATGCAACTTCAACTTCTTGAGGCTTTGGCCCAAAATCAAGTCAATCAAGCTCAACAAGTACCTATTCAACCACATAATCTAAGCTCGGGAATTCATGAGGACCCGACCTCCGACCTTCGCAGATCCGCCGATCCGTTGGAGGCGATGATTGGATCAAGGAAGTGGAAAGGAAGCTGAATCTAGCTCAATGTGCTGAACATGAGAAGGTTATGTCGCTGCTCATCAACTCAAAGGAGTTCTTTGCCAATTGGTGGGACAATTCTTGCGCTTTTGCACACGGGATGCCCAGAACATTGGTTGGGCGGAATTTTGGAAGCCTTCCGTAATGCTCATATTCCTATGAGTATTATGGAAATGAAGAAGGAAGGAGTTCCATCATCTGCAGCGAGGAAACTGAGCGTTTCCGCTTATTTAAGCAAATTCATTCAGCTATCTAGATATGCCCGGAAGATGTGGCGATCGATGCGCAAAGATTTGGAGGTTCATGGGAGGATAGACCCCAACCTCAAGGTTCAATTAGTCTCCAATGACTACCCTACTTTTCAGCATCTAGTGAATAAAGCTTTATTGCAAGAAGATGCTCAACGCCAACTCTTCGACTCCGGAAGAGGAAGTTCCAAGCTCGCGATGCGTGGCGGTTCACGATTCACGCAACCACAGTACAACCGACCTCCGGTACATAGTCATACAAGGACACCGATTTACGCACCTCGTCCTTTACCTCAAGCTCCTAGAAGCGGAAATGCAGCCCAAGCTGCGGCAAAATGTAAATGTAGCTGCAGGAGTGCAATGCTACAATTGCAAGAATATGGGACACTATGCGAATCGTGTCACGAAGCGTCAGCGGTAACCGGTTCGTTTCAATCTTGACCCTACACCAGCAAGAGCTCCAACCAATGGTCAAGGGCGTGGAAGCTCTCAAACTCCCAAGACTCCACAAAACATTAATCGAGGGCGTATCAATCATGTCACCGCAGAGGCGTGGAAGATGCACGGGCGTAGTTCAGGTAAGTTCCTAGTGAACTCGATGCAGCAATTATATTATTTGATTACGGAGCTACACATTCTTTCGTAACAAAGGCTTTTGTTGAAAGAATAATTGGAAAATTTGTTTGCTAAAGGACCTTATGATAGTCAATCTCACGGAAAAGAATTGAGGACTAATTTGGTTAGCCCTAGTGCAACCATAATTATAAGCGGAGTAAAGTTCCTAGCGAACCTTATTATAATAGACTCCGATGGCCTAGATATAATACTTGGTATGGATTGGTTGACCAAGTATAAAGGGCAGATCGATTGTGCCAATCGTGCTATTATTCTTACCAATTCTGATGGAATTCAGATAAGACATGAGTCCGTTATGCATTCCAGGAAGGACAGTATGTTAACCAGTCTAAAAGGAAAAAGCTTAGAAGATGTGACAATAGTCGCGAATACCCGATGTATTTCACGAAGATTTGCGGGATTACCACCGATCGAGAAGTTGAATTTGTTATAAACGGTGCACAGTGCAGCTCAATATCAAAGAGACCCTATCGGATGTCGGTAGATGATTTAGCGAAGTCAAGAGGCGGATCCAAGAATTGTATGAGAAAGGATTCATCGGACCAAGTTCTTCGCCTTGGGAGCCCGGTGCTTCTAGTAAAGAAGAAGGATGGTAGTCAGCGGATGTGCGTTGATTATCGAGCTTTAAATGAAGTCACTATAAAGAATAAGTATCTCTTACCTCGGATCGATGATTTTTTGACCAACTCATAGGATCAAGTGTCTTTTCCAAGATTGATCTTGGTCGAGGATATCATCGATTGAAGATTAGACACGAAGATATACCAAAGACGACCTTCGCCACAAGATATGGATTATATGAGTATATGGTGATGTCTTTTAGTCCGACAAATGCACCGCATACTTCATGAACTTGATGAATAAAGTCTTTATGGATTATTTAGATAAGTTTGTTGTTGTTTTCATAGATGACATTCTTATCTATTGAAGAATAACAAAGAACATGAAGGTCATCTAAGGATAGTGTTGCAAAGACTCAGTGAACACCGATTATATGCCAAATTTAGCAAATGTGCATTTTGGTTAAAGGAAATTGAGTTTTTGGGACATGTGATCTCAGCAGAAGGAGTATCTGTAGATCCTGGAAAAGTTAAGGATGTATTAAATTGGACTCCACCCAAGACAGTAACCGAGATCCGAAGTTTTCTGGGATTAGCCGGTTACTATCGTCGATTTATTGAAGGCTTTTCCAAGATTGCCAGACCTTTAACCCAGCTGTTAAAGAAGGAGAAGAAATTTGAATGGAGTAAATCCTGTGAGGATAATTTTCAAGAGTTAAAGAAAAGGTTAACTTCAGCACCGGTTCTGCGGTTACCCGATATTCGAAAAGATTTTGAGGTATTTTGTGATGCTTCAAAACAAGGTCTTGGTTGTGTACTAATGCAAGAAGGAAGGGTGGTAGCTTATGCATCAAAGCGATTAAGATCGCATGAAGAAAATTATCCCACTCATGATTTAGAACTAGTCTTTGTTGTGCATGCTCTAAAGTTATGGAGGCATTACTTAATCGATGTCGGTGTGAGATATATACTGAGATCATAAAAGTTTAAAGTATATATTCACCCACTGACCTTATCTGAGACAAAGAAGGTGGCTCGAATTGATAAAGGATTATGATGTGGGAATACACTATCATCCAGGAAAAGCTAATGTAGTAGCCGATGCTTTGAGTCGAAAGAGTCATATGAATAATCTGTCAATTGCAGATAAGCAGTTAACCCTCCATGAAGAATTTCAACGATTAAATTTGGAAATAGTTAACGAAGGTATTCATGCGCATTGAAGGTTCACCCTAACTTGGAAGATCGGATCAAGGCAGCCCAACGAGAGGATGAATATGTTAAAGAAATTAAAGAGAATATGAAGAAAGGTAAAGCGCCTGGATTTTCAGAAGATGAAGAAGGGACTCTTTGGTTTGGAAAGAGAATACTAGTACCCGAGAAAAAGGAAATAAAAGATTTAATCTTAAAAGAAGCTCATGAATCAGGATATTCAATTCATCCTGGAAGTACAAAAATGTATCAGATTTAAAGGAAAGTTCTTGGTGGAGCAGTATGAAAAGGAAATTGCGAGAATATGTAGCCTTGTGTGACATATGTCAAAGAGTTAAAGCAGAGCATCAAAGACCTGCTGGTCTTTTGCAACCTTTGCATATACCTGAATGGAAATGGGAGGAAATCGGAATGGACTTTATAACTGGATTACCAAAAACCAAGTCAGGTTATGATTCAATTTGGGTTATAGTGGATCGCTTAACAAAAGTTGCCCATTTCATATCAGTTAAGACCACTTATTCGGGAGATAGATTGGCAGAGCTTTATATGTCAAGAATTGTGTGTTTGCATGGAATTCCAAAGAAGATTGTATCAGATAGAGGATCTCAATTTACCTCAAGATTTTGGCGGAGCGTCATGAAGTTTTGGGAACCAATTTAAATTTGAGATCGCCTATCATCCTCAAGCGGATGGTCGATGAAAGGGTAAATCAAATATTGGAAGATATGTTGAGAGCGTGTGCATTGGCCAATAAAGCCGCTTGGGATCAAAGTTTGCCTTATGCAGAATTCTCCTACAATAATAGTTATCAATCTAGTCTGAAGATGTCTCCATTGAAGCTTGTATGGCGAGAAAGTGCGAGACACCTTTGTATTGGTCGAGACCGGAGAGAGTCAAGTATTCGGACGGATGTCTTGAAGTTAGCGAGAAGATCAAGTTCGCTTAATCCGAGACCGATTGAAAACAGCCTGCAGACCGGAAAAGAGTTATCGCGATAATCGTCGAAGAATGTTGGAATTTGCGCCAGGAGATCATGTGTATCCGAAAGTGTCACCTATGAAAGGGATGCGTCGATTCAAAGTCGATGGTAAGCTTGCCCCAAGGTATATTGGACCATTTCTAGTTATAGCAAGAAGAGGTGAAGTCGCTTATCGGCTAGAACTTCCTCCTCGCTTGTCGATGTACATGATGTATTTCATGTATCACGATTGAAAAGTGTTTGAGAGTACAGAGGAGTTGATACCTTTTGAGGATGTTGATTTAAAGGAAGACTTAACGTGCTGAATTTCCTATCAAGATTTTAGAAGAGCGAACGCCGCACAAGAAACAAGACTATCAAATTGCAAAGTGCAATGGAGCAACCGTCGTAATCGAAGCAACACAGGAGCGAGAAGAGGATCTTGGCGAGTTTCAGATCTATTTCTCATTCTTAGAATCTAGGGGTGAGATTCCTTCTAAGGGGGTAGGTTTGTAACATCCCAATTTTTGCTTTTATTTTGAAGAAATAATTTTAAATTAATTATTTCCAATTATCGGAATTTTCAGAATTTAAAGTTTGTTGAAAAGAAAATTTAATATCAAAATAAGTTGGAAATATTTTTCATATGTTTAAAACATTATCAATGAATTATGTGAATTTTTTGGAATTTTTGGAATTTATTTGGTATTTTCTGAATATTTTAAAGTCTCCTCTTGATTTGAAATATATAAAAGATTTAAATATCAAAATCTCCTCGGTGACACTTGTCAAGCATCCGAGCTCTTCTTCCCGCCCGAACCGATCCCGCCTTGGTGCCTCATCCCGCCTCCTTTCCTCTCATTGCGCCACTTGTCGCGCATCCGACAAGCGAGCCGACCACTCGCGGCTAATACTCAAAGGGTAAACCACCCTTATTGGGTAGGTGAGCCTCCCGCCCGATCGTTACCACCGCCGCTCTCCTCTCCCCGCTCCTCGGCGCGCGTTCGAGCCCGCCCGCGAGGTTGAGTTCTTTTTGGATTTGCGACGAAGCCGGCCCCACTGTCGAGAGACTAGTCTGCGTGGACTCGCGCCGTGGTCCCACTGTCGAGCGATGCGTCCCGACGTTCGTCCCCGACCGTTCTCATCGCGCGTTGCCGCCATTGAAGCCGCCACCCGCTCGCCTCTCGCCTCCCGTCGCTCCGCCGCGCACGCGTCGGGAGAGACCATCATGTGCGCGCCATTAAACGCCACCGTCCCATCGCGAAGAGACGCCCGTTTCGGCGTGAAGCGTCGGTGACCGTCGCATTACTCGGCGAGGTCGTGCGCCGCAGCGATTACCTCCTCGTCGCGTATAAAGCAAGTCGGACGACCCTCTTCCCCCTTCGCACTCTCTCTCTCTCTCCCGTTCACGTGTGCTTGCGTAACTGCCATCCCGTCGTTCTTTTGGTCGCCGCCGGTGAGTCTCCGCCGCTTCGGACGTTTGCTCCGCCGCGCCGGACGTTTCGCGCCGCCCCTCGGTCCGCGCGCCAGAGAGCCGCGTCCACGCCCGCTCCCTCGGTCGCCGCGCCGACGCCCGCGCGCGTTCGCGTCCGCGGCGCCCTCGCGCGCTGCGGCTGCCGCGCGTCGGCGATCGCGCGTCTCCCGCCACCGCACCGTCTCATCTCCACCGCCCATCGCTCGACGGCCCGGATGCGTCTGCGCGTCCCAATCCTGGTCGTCCACCTCGCGCCCCGCCTCGGCCCCACGCGCGCGTCGCGCCGCGCGCGGCGTTCGCGTCGCGCGACGCCGCGCGAGAGGCGCGCCACGCGGCGCGCCATCCACCGGTTGCCGCGTCTCCACCGCCTCATCTCCGCCGTCCATCCGGATCGAGCCGGCGCTGAGATCGCGCGCGCGTCAAGCCCATGGCCGTCCGATCCACCTCCGGCGGTAGCTCAACCGCGCGTCGACTGCCACCTCGGCGCCACGTCAAACACATTCAGCGTGTCATGCCACTGTCGGACACGTGTACGCCACGTCGAGCCACGTCCACCAAACTCGAGCCGGTGCCGCGTCGGCAACGCCATGTGTCATGCCACGTGTCACTTGCGATCCGCCACGTCGACATTTTGGTTGATCAGTGGACTCGGTCCATCGTGGACCGGCCCCACATGTCAGCCTCTGTAAATTATTTTTAATTCCATGCTGACGTCATAATTCCGATTTTCCTTTAGGAAAATAATTCCTGCTGATGTCATAATTATTTTTCATTAGAAAAATAATTCCAGAAATATCCTTTTTCCTTTTTCTCTGATTTCAAACTTTCAATGACCATATCTTGCTCATTTAGCTCCAAATTGGTCCATTCAAATTTCTAAATTCATCTAAAATTTCAATCTTTCAATTGGTATATTTATTTTCAATTTTTGAATTTTTATTTTGTTTTATTTATTTGGATTTCTCGATTTACGTGTAGAGACCGATTTGTCCGAGCAACATCAAGATCAAGTTCAGGAAGATTTCAACCCAGCACCAGAAGGCAAGTCTCCTTTGACCATTTTGCTCCTATGTTTTGCAAGTTTCCTTTGATCAATTTGCTCCAATGATTTATAAAATGATTAGGTAGTTATTTTAAAATTATTGCATGCTTATGTTATACCAAGTGATAATTTGATTTATAAAATTTAGTTAAATACCCAATTTGCTATACCTTCCATTGAAAATTGTTTATCTTGGACCATTGTCAACTTAGGATATCCCTTTGACTCAATAATGAGTTAGTGTTACAATTGTTGAATGTTTAAATACTAGCAAATGCTTAGCGTAGCAAATAAATATAATAATGCTCAAATGAGAGTCATGTTTACCAAATGCTTTGATGAATGATTTGTTTGAACATTGGTAATGAATGTTACCATTGTTAAATGTTTTGTTGAAAAGTGGTAATGGATGTTACCACTGTTAATTTGAAAATAAAAATGAAATTCAAAGGGAGAAGTTGACAAGGGTGGATGGAAGGTTTGGTGAGTGCGATTAGCACGAGAATGTTTGGAATTGTGAATGAGCCACCCTGGTCGTTTAAGGACCGACGCTTGTGTTTGTCCAAACTGAGCAAAACAGTACAACCACAAGTCTATATGGGTACGACCTAGCTAATTAACCTATAAAAGTTTAGCTTAGATATCACCAGTGGTGTATTGGGTGCTAGGGTGTACTGGTTACTCATAGTGAGGGACAGCGTTTACTGTACTCACATGGCGCAAGAGGGGGCTCCAACTCGTGCGATACGAGTTGTGGTGAAACCTTAGCGGGTGGTATTTAACTATCTTTGGAGTAGGCAAAAGCTTTATGATAATTTATCTGAGTCTCATGCCAAAGGAAGCGTGTTGACTGCAAGGATGACTTATCTCTTGTGGGTAAAGTGTACAACCTCTGCAGAGTAAAAACTATTCGAATAGCCGTGCCCACGGTCAAGGGCGGGCAAGGAATGCATACACATGGTAGAAAGTTTGACTTTGTTTTCAAAATAAAATGATTTGGAAAAAACTCGGAGTGGATGGAACTCTCGTGATCTTTAGACTAGTGGTGTAACGATTCAGTGGATTTAACTTGAGGTTTTGAAAGTTGGCAGGATTGCCTGAGATTTTAGTGTTGGTGTTGTAACCTTCACTAAGTTCCTCATCTAATTTCTATTATGAAAAACAAGACGTTTACAAAATTGCTTTCGAAGTAATTATGTATATTTAAAAATAAAACGCTGATCTTTGCAAAAGAACTCTATAGCCTTTCTTTGTGAAAGCCTTGCATCTATGCATCTTTCCCAAGACTTGCGGAGTACATCTTTGTACTCACCTGTTGCTCTACAAATTTAATAGCAGAGGATGAAGAAGCTGAAGCCGGAGAGTACAACTTCTGTGCTGAATGTGGATGCGGTGGATTCTTCCCGGAGGATTAGGACTCGTTTCCCCAGTCAATTGCCTGTGGCAGATTGATGGGTCGATCAAGTTATCTTTTGTGCTTCCGCTGTGTTTAATCTTTTGTTTTAAGGTTACGTGAACCTTTGTTAGGCAATGGCCTATGTTAACTTGATTACTATAGTAATAAAGCGTTGTTGGCAATGTATCATCTTTTCTGTTTGAACTGTGTGTACTAGCATTGATCTCTGAGACTAGTACAGTAATACACAGGGGGTCTAGGAGTTTCTACTCCGGGTCTCACACTGAGCCAATGGAAAATTTAATTTCATCCGAAATTGACTTTTTCAATGTTTAACTAATTAACGAGTGTAATTGAAGCAATTTTTAACCGATCTAACGAGCCTCACTAACGAGCTTTTTTTTCCAGTCCTAACCGCGCGCCTCTAGCCGTCTGATCAAAGTTGCCGTTTGGACTGTCCACACGTTTGAATCTAACTGGACCGTCCAATCACTTTTGGACCGTCTGATTGGCTGTATCGTTCACCCAGTCTAATCCTGCCCGCACTGTTCATCTATGTCATCTAATCTCGGCCGTCTGTTTTCTCCCCGAGCCAGGTCCGTCCCATACCGGACATGTGGTTTGCACGGTAAAGCTCAGATCAATGGCGCACAAAGTTAAGTCCTTAACATTACCCAGGCGAGACTACCACATCCCCGAAGTGCACCTGCACTTCCCCCTTTACTGCACGATCACTCGCCCGAGTGCAAAACCAATTTGTATAACCACCGCCGATGACGCACCAACGTCATGGCACAAATTTTAATAAACGTGGCACCAACCACTGTTCCATATTTCATTAAGTTAAATTAATAATTCACATGCGATGATAAACCCGATCGTAAATGTAAGCAAAGCTAAGCATCACTAGTATGTTTCCCAACCTATAGTGACAATGGCATCGGGGTATTCCAAGTTATCAAGGAGGGATAAATCAATTGGGACGATAACTACCGATACAAGGGTTTGTACAAAATAGCAATGTAATGTAATTTAAAATAAAATAATTAAATAAGAGATTGTAAACTGGTTTCAACATGATCAAAGGACACGACTTGCCTTGGTTATGCTCAGCGAGGTACTCCTGGTCTCCAGGCGTAGATCCTGCTCCTCCGGAATCCGAATCTAACGAGAGAGAAAACAACTGAAACAAAAGAAATACATAAATGATAAGCAAATGAACTCCAAAAATCATGAAACTAGAACCAAAAGCTAGAGCTCAATTTTATATGAATTTAGAAAAAAGAACGGGGTCAATCGGAGCTAGGACGGAGGAGAACGGGCTCTCGAAAAATAAACCCTAAAATTAAATCGGAAAATTCAGAAAAGTCACTGTGCTGTGAACCCGGTCTACGGAACAGTGCATGCGGGCGGCGGCTAGGGTTGACGTGGCACGCGCTGATGCTGCCACGTGTCAGCTGACGTGGCGACTGACGTGGCTGCCACGTGGCTCGGGTGGCGGGATTTGGGCGATGTGGCGGTGGCGTGGCGTGACACGTGGGCGCCACGTAGGCTTAGGGCGGCGTGGAGGCGAGTGGTGGGGCTGATATGGCTCGGGTGTGAGGGCGCGGTTTGGCGAGATCCGACGGTTGGGGCTTGGGCAGGTGGCATGATCTGGGCCGTCGATCCAGATCTGGTTCGACGGTGCCGATTGGAAACGGCAGCCGTTGGATGGCGGCAGCGTCCGGCTCGTCGCGCCAGGAACGCGGCGCGGCGCGGCGCGGCATGGCGCGAGTGCAGCAGCGAGGACCGAGGTGGGTGCGCGGCGAGTCGGCGGCGCGCGCGGGCGTGCGTGCGTGGCGGCGGTGCGGTCTTCGGCGACCGGTGCGCATGGCGAGAGGTCGATGGATGGCGGCAAGTTCGGCGACGGCGAGGGAAAACGGGGAGGGGCCGGCGACGGCTTTCCGGCGGCAAGACGGCAGCGGGCTACACCGGCGAGGGCGAGGCGGAGAACTCCGGATGGCGGCGATGGTAGCGGCGAGGCACCGCGGTTCGAGTTCGGCCGAGTGCGGCGTGGGCGCGATGCGGCAGCGGGGCTCCGCGGCGGCGGCGAGGCGAGGCGAGGGCGGCGAGGAGAGAGGCGGCGGCGTGCACGCTTTTAAGCACGTGAACCGAGGACAAACTTGGGAAGAAACACGCAAACCAAGGCGCAGGTGGAGACGGGTGCCGCGAGGGTTCCGATCGGGGACGAGGGCATGAGCGGGCGACGCGTGGCCGATCGGACGGTGGAGAGGGAGTCCGGGCGGGGCGCGGGTGCGGGGTCACGGGATGGCTGCCGTGTGGCCAGATCGACGGCAGGGAGCGAGCGGGGTGAGGCGGCGGGTTAGGGTTCAGCGCGGCGGCGAAGCGAACCTGGCGGCACGAGCGGCACGCGTGCGGCGGGCGCGATCGGGCGGCCGAGATGGAGAGAAGGCGGGGCGGGCCGGGCCGAGGGAGGCGGCGGGGAGAGCAGCCGGGGGATAGGCGACGCGTGGGCCTGGGAGGGGATCGGGCGGCGGAGAGAATTTCCCCGATTAATTTCTTTCTAGAAATTCAAATAAACTTTCAGGAGCTCTAGAAAATAGCAAATAAATTTCAAAAATTCACCAAAAATACCAAAAAATTCCTTGTGACTCAAGGAACTCAAATAAAATATTTTTAGCAAATGTTGAAGTTTAATTTAATCATATTAAATCTGTTTAAATTTCTAAAAATTCATTTAAGCTTGATTTAAATTCAGAAAAAATCCAAAAATTAATTTTTAAATTCCAGGTTTTAAAAATCCCCAAAAATCAGGATGTTACAGTCTCATGTCCATGACATAAATAGCAACACTGCCCCACCCTTTTCCTGCATCCCCGAGCCACTTGCTAGCCTTGGCTTGCCTTGCCATCAATCTCGCGCCGTCGTCTTCGTCTTCGGCCAGCAGCCGCCGCCGTCATCTTCGCTGAGCACCACCGCTTGACCAGTCCATCCTCGCCGACGACTGCCGTCCACCGGTGGGCCCGGTCGACACCTTGCCGTTTCGCTCCACTCCGGCCGTCGCTCCGTCGCTTGATACCTGTGCGCTGCCACTGTCGAGTCCCGAATATGCAAATTCGGACTCTCTGTGTAAACTGCACTAGTCTAAGATCACGCTAGTGCACACAGTCATATATAGATGAATCTCAAATACACACGCGAAAATAAAGGGAAATCTCAAAGGTACGATCTTATGGCCAAGCTTATAATATCTCTAGCCGAAAGGGCTTAAAGTCTAGCAACGAAAAAAAATAAAATAAGCATAGTAGCTATTCGACATGCCCACAGGCAATCGACTAAGGAGCGAAGTCCTAATCCGTGAAGTCATCGAAGTACTCTCCCTCTGAAATCTTCTACTGATAATACTCCTCCTCAACTGATCAACATAGACATAAAGCCATGAGTACATTGGTACTCAGCAAGTCATTTTTAACAATTGAATGCAATATAATATGCAAGACTTACCAATGAAGGGCTGAAAGGTTAATTTGCATAAATGACATTTCTAGGTAAATATGATAATTAGATTGAAAGAGAACTTTAATAGAAAACAATAATAATAAATAATCAATGGAATTAAAATAAATCACTTGTGGACATCCCATCCACAAGCTAAACCAACAGTGAACTACCTGTTCACTTTCCAACCATAAACCACAAGTTTAAATGAAATCACTAACCCTCGTGTGAAATCACCGAGCATTATCCATGACCAAGAATGCGGCTATTCGAATAGTTTTACACTCTGCAGAGATTGCACAACTATACCCACACGATGTGATTAACCTCGATCTAAGGAAATCACAACAAGGTCTTTACAAAGTTCAAATCCAACTCAATCCCGCCTGCTAGTGTCGAGACCCGAATATGCAAATCCGGACTCTCTGTGTATACTGCACTAGTCCCAAGAACACGCTAGTGCACACAGTCAAATATAGATGTCATCACAGTCATACACACGATAATAATAAAGGAAAACTCGAATATCGATAAAATATCAAAGGTACGACCTTATGGCCAAGCTTACAATATCTCTAACCGGAAGGGCTTAACAAAAATAGCAGCGGAAATCCACAATAAAGCGTAGCGGCCAATCGACAAGCCCACAGGCTATCGAGTGGAAAACGAAGCCTAATCCGTGAAGTCGTCGAAGTAGCCTCCTTCTGGAACCTCCTGCTGGTGATACTCCTCTTACTCAACTGAGCAGCATTGGGCATAAAGCCGTGAGTACATTGGTACTCAGCAAGTCGTTTGTAACAAATGATTGCAATATAGTATGTAAGGCTTATCAAAGGAAGGCTGAAAGGTTAATTTGCATAAATGACAGTTGAAAGTAATACAGTAAATGGATTGAAATCGAACTTTACGTAAAATAATAATAAATAAATAATCAAAGAAATTGACATAACCACTTGCGGACATCCCATCCACAAGCTAAACCAACCACTTATGGATCTCCCATCCATAAGCTAAACCAACACTGGATTAACCATCCACTAGCCAACCACAATTCACAAGTTTTCAGAAATAACTACCCCTCGTGTGAAATCACCGAGCATTGTTCATGACCGAGGACGCGGCTATTCGAATAGTTTTACACTCTGCAGAGGTTGCACAATTGTACCCACACGATTTGATAATCCTCATGTTAAAGAAAATCACAACAAGGCCTTTGCAAAGTTCAGTTACAACTCAATCCGCCCGCTAGGGTTTCGCATCACACCCCCCTTGCGCCACATGGAAATCAGCAACTATGTTCATCTCAATGGCAAGATTAAGGTTGAAACATCCCAAATTAGTCAGCCAGGTCCATCTCATACCGGACGTTTGCACGGTAAAGTTCAGATCAATGGCGCACAAAGTTAAGTCCTTACGTGTACCCGGGTGAGACTACCACATCCCTCGAAGTGCTCCAACACTTTCCCATTTACTACACGATCACTCGCCCGAGTGCAAAACCGGTTTTGTGTAACCACGCCAATGACACACCAATGCCATGGCCCAAATTTTAATAAACGTGGTACCAACCACAGTTCCATATCTCATTAAGTCAAATTGATAATTCACATGTGATGATGAAACCCTTCGTAAATTTAAGCAAGACTAAGCAGTTCTTTCGTACCAACCCAGGTGATAATTAGCATAGAATCACTAGTATATTTCTCAACGTAAGGTGACAATGGCATAAGGGTGTTCCAAATTATCAAGGAGAGGTAATCAATTTTGGAAGACCACTACCAATTACGAGGGTTGATTAAAAATAGCGATTGTCGAGACCCGAATATGCAAATTCGGACTCTCTGTGTAAACTGCACTAGTCCAGGATCACGCTAGTGCACACAGTCAAACATAGATGTAATCACAACCATACACACGAGATAGTAAAGGGAAAACTCAAATATCGATAAATCTCAAATGTACGACCTTATGGTCAAGCTTACAATATCTCTAGCTGGAAGAGCTTTAAAACTAGCAGCGGAAATCCAAAATAAAGTGTAACGGCCAATCGACAAGCCCACAGGCTATCGAGTGGAGAACGAAGTCTAATCCGTGAAGTCATCGTAGTACTCTCCTTCTGGAACCTCCTGCTGATAATACTCCTTGCCCTCAACTGAGCAACATAGGCGTAAAGCTGTGAGTACATTGGTACTTAACAAGTCATTTGTAACAAATGAATGCAATATAGTATGCAAAGCTTACCAATGGAAGGCTGAAAGGTTAATTTGCATAAAAGACATTTCACATTGAATATGAATAATAGATTGAAAGCGAACTTTAAATGAAAACGATAATAATAAATAATCGAAGGAATGAAATTAGGCTACTTGCGAACATTCCATTCACAAACTGAACCGATAGTGAACTATCTGTTTACTTCCAACATAAGCCACCAAGTTTATAATGAAATCGCTACCCGTCGTGTGAAATCACCGAGCATTGTCCATGACCGAGGACGCGGCTATTCGAATAGTTTTACACTTTGCAGAGGTTGCACAACTATACCCACACGATGTGATTAGCCTCGATCTCAGGAAATCACAACAAGGCCTTTACAAAGTTCAATCCCAACTTAATCCTGCCCACTAGGGTTTCACATCACACCCCCCTTGCGCCACATAGAATTCAGCAACCATGTTCATCTCATTGGCAGAATTAAGTTGAAACCTCCCAAATTAGTCAGCCAGGTCTATCTCATACTTGACATGTGGTTTGCATGATAAAGCTCAGATCAAAGGCGCACAAAGTGAAGTCCTTAATTCTACCCAGGCGAGGCTATCACATCCCCCGAAGTAAACCTGCACTTCCCCCTTTACAACACGATCACTCGCCCGAGTGCAAAACCAAATTTGTATAATCAAGCCAATGACACACCAATGTCATGACACAAATTTTAATAAACGTGGCACCAACCACAGTTCTATATATCATTAAGTCAAATTATTAATTCACATATGATGATGAAACCCTTCGTAAATTTAAGCAAGGCTAAGTAGTTCTATCGTACCAGCCCATGTGACAAATAACATAGCATCACTAAATAATAACCCAACTTAAGGTGACAATGGCAATAGGGTGTTCCAAAGTATCAAGGAGGAATAATCAATTTGGGACAATAACTACCAATTACAAGGTTTGGATAAAAATAGCGATGCAATGTAATTTAAAACAAAATAATTAAATAATAGATTGCAAACTGGGTTCAACATGATCAAAGGACAAGAATTGCCTTGGTTATGCTCAGCGAGGTACTCTTGGTCTTCGGGCGTAGATGCTGCTCGTCCGAAATCCGAATCTAACGTGAGAGAAAACGATCGAAATAAGAAAAATACATAAAATGATAAGCAATTGAACTCCAAAAACCATGAAACTAGAACCAAAAGCTAGAGCTCGATTTTAGATGAATTTACAAAAAAGAACGGGGTCAATCAGAGCTAGGACGGAGGAGAACGGGCTCCCGGAAAATAAACCCTAAAGGAAAATCGGAAATTACACTGTGCTGTGAACCCGGTCCACGGAAGAGCTGGTCTACGGTGAACCCGGCGCATGGAACAGTACGCGCGGGGAGAGGGTGCTGACGCGGTGAGGCTAGAGCTGACGTGGCAGCTGCTGGTGCTGCCACGTGGCAACTGCTGACGTGGCGCCCCTGGGCAAGTTTTGGGACGTGGCGTGCCACGTGCCATGCTACGTGGACTAGGGCTGACATGGCTTCCGCATCAGCTAGGGATGACGTGGCAGAGGCTCGGTGCGGCGGCGGTGGCGGGATCTGACAGTTGCGGGGCGAGACGCGTGGCGCGATCTGGGCCTTCGGCTCAGATCTGGATGAACAGCGGGGATCAGGCGGCTCGGAGGCGGGGCGGCGGAGATCGCCGATGCGTGGCGTCGGCGCGCGCAGCGCGACAGCCGCGGGGCGGACACGAGGGCGCAGGTCTCGATGGCGCGGATCGAGGAGGCGAGACGCCGACGGGGAAGGCGATGCGGGCGACGGGGTCGGCGCGGGTGCTCACCAGCGGGGATGGCGATGGTGGCGGGGCCTCCGGCGGCGTCGGGGATGGGCACACGGCGGCGGTAGCGCACGTGCTTGGGCGACGGCGGCGCGAGGCGAGTGTGAGGGCGGTGGCGACGGCTGAGGCATGTGAACCGAGGTGGCCGTGCGTATAAAAACACGCGAACCGAGGTGATCCGATCGGATGCGGTGCGGTGTGAATGCGGACGCGATTTGGACGGCCAGGATGACGCGGGAGAGATCGGACGGCTTGGAGCGGTTAGGGTTACGGTTTGGGCGAGCGCGGGGAAAGGGCGGCGGAGATGGAGCCACGGCGCGGGGCGCCAATCGGACGGGCGAAGGAGGGCGCGTGGTGCGAGCGGGCTGGTGCTGCTGCGTGGTGAGGCAAGGCAAGGCGAGGCGATCGTGCGGCCGAGAGGGAGGCAAGGCGGGAGCGCGCGGGCGCGGGAGCTGGGCCGGGCCGATGCCGATGCGTGTGCGGGGTGGGGCATCGGACGGCGTGGAGAGCGGGCGGGAGAGCGGGGCAAGGCAGCGGCGTAGGCGTGGGCGGTCGGGATGGCCGACACGCGGAGGGGAAAGGATCGGGCGGCGGGGAGTGGCCCGGGGGTTTTTAAATTCTTTTCTTTTTCCAGAAAATTCAACTAAAATACTAGGAGCCCTAGAAATTAGCAAATAAATCCCAAAAATTCACCAAAAATACCAGAAAATTTCTTGTGACACAAGGAACCCAAGTAAAATATTTTCAGCTAATGTTGAAGTTTAATTTAATCATATTAAATCCTTTAAAATTTTGAAAATTCAATTTAAGCTTGTTTAATATCCAGAAAAATTTCAAAAATTAATTTTTAAAAAAAGGGTTTTAAAAATCTCTAAAAATCAGGATGTTTCAGCCAGGGTTTCACATCTCACCCCCCTTGCACCAGATGGAAATCAGGAAATATGTTCATCACAATGGCGAGATTGAAATTGAAACATCCCAAATTAATCAGCCAGGTATATCCCATACTAGATATTTGGTTTGCACGATAAAGCTCAGATCAATGGCCCACAAAGTTAAGTCCTTAAGTCTACCCAGGCGAGACTACCACATCCCACGAAGTGAAAATCACACTTTTAATAATCACTCGCCCGAGTGAAAACTAAATTTGTATAACCACGCCATCGACACATTAATATCATTGCACAAATTTTAATAATTATGGCACCAACCACGGTTCCATATTTCATTAAGTCAAGTTTAATATTCACATGTGATGATACACCCTTTCGTAAAATAAGCAAAGCTAAGCATTCTAATCGTACAACCCATATGACATCTAACATAGCATCACTAGTAAATTTTCCAACCTATAGTGACAATGGCATCATGGCATTCAAATTATCAATGTGGGGTAATTCAATATGGAACGGTAACTACCATATACAATGTTTGTAATTAAATAGCGATGCAATGTAATTTAAAATAAAATAATTAAATAATAGATTATAAACTGGATTCAACATAATCAAAGGACACGACTTTCCTTGGTTATGCTCAGCGAGGTACTCGGGTTCTTCTGGCGTCGCTCCTGCTCCTCTGGAATCGGAATCTAACGAGAGAGAAAATAACGGAAACAATAAAATCACATAAAATAATAAACAAATGAACTCCAAAAACTTTGAAACTAGAACTAAAAGCTAGAGCTCGATTTTAAATGAATTTAGAAAAAAGAACGGGGTCAATCGCAGCTAGGACGGAGGAGAACAGGCTCTCAAAAAATTAAATCTAAAGAAAAATGGCTCAAATTTGGAAATTGCACTGTGCTGTGGACGGGGTTCACGGGAGAGAGGGGTGCACGGTGGACCGGGTCCACGGAACAATGTCACGCTGACGTGGTCGGCGTGGCTGACGTGGCACACTCTGGTGCTGACACGTGGTGCACTGACGTGGCAAGACATGTGGCATCGGGCCTTGGTTTGGCTGACGTGGCAGGACACGTGGCATGCCATGTGGCCTAGGGTTGACGTGGCTTAGGGCTGATGTGGCGGCTCGAGTGCGGCAGCGGCGCGGCTGGATCGGGCGGCGCGGAGAGGGACACGCGACGCTATCCAGCCATGGATTTCGATCCAGATCTGCAGCTGGGATTTTGCGGCTAAGTCGCCTGATTGTCGACGCGTGTCCGGTGCACGGTACAAAGCGTCACGGCGCAGACGCGGCGTGGGTTCAGGCATGCATATCGAGGCTGGAGCGCAGGCGCAGTGCGCGTGATGACCGAGGGGCGGAGCGGGGCGTGACGCGGCCGGTGTGGCGGCGGGTTTGAGCGCGGGTGCGGGGGAGCTCCGGTGACCATGGCGCGCGGCGGAGGGTGACGCGGAAGGACGGTGGCGGGTTCCATCGACGGCCTTACCGGCGCGGATGGGACGAAAGTAGAACTCCGACGGTTGGTCTGAGAGGGGCGGCGAGGAAGGCGGCGACTGGTCAGCGGGGTTCGGCGGTGGGAAACCAACGGCGGCACAGCGGCGCACAACGGCTGGGGGCGGAGGATGGCGACAGTGCTTGGTGAGGGCGAAGAGAGGCGGCGGCGTTTTATATGGCACGGGAACCGAGGAGTTGGGGTCAGAGACGGACGAGCACCCGCATCCGAGATGAATATGGCGGGGCTGACACGCGGCGGATCGGATGGCCAAGGCGGAGTCCGGGCAGGGCACGGCGCGGACAGCAGCGGGATGCTGCCGCGTGGCAGATCGGGCGGCCGTGCGGTGGCAGCGCTAGGGCAAGGCGTGCGCGCGAGGGTTGGGCGAGGGCGCGCGCACACGGGTTTGGGCACGGTTTGGGCACGGCGACGCGGCGCGATGCCGAAGCGTGGCGCGGGGGCGGATCAAGCAGTATGGAGCGGGGCAAGGTGGAGGGAGGTGGGCGCGGGCGCTCGGCGAGGTGGGTCGGCCGACACGTGGCCTAGAGGCGGCGGTGGAGGTGGACTGAGGAAAGATGGGCCGAGGAATTTGGCCCACGGGTCTATGGATTTTTGCTCGATTTCTTAATTAGAGAATTCAAATAATTCCCAGAAGCTCTAAAAAATAACAGATAAATATCAAAAATTCATCAAAAATACCAGAAAATTCCTTGAGACACAAGGAACTCGAATAAAATATTTTCAATCTATGTTAAAGTTTATTTTAATCACATTAAATCATTATAATTTCTAAAAATTCATTTTAAGCTTTTTTTAATTCTAGAAAAATTCTAAAAATTTATTTTTAAAATACATGCTTTAAAAACTCTAGAAAAATAGGATGTTGCAATCCTTACCCCCTTAAACGGGATCTCAACCCCGAGATCCGGGCTAACTAAGAGAATAGGTTCAGAAACTCAGCTTTGAGGTCTGCCTCGCGCTCCCAGGTGACTCGCTCTGATACTTTCAGGAACTCTCAGACATGCTTTGAGGTTCAGAAACTCAGCTTCCTCCTCGGAATGGTTGCTCCACTAAACCTTGCAAAAACGGATAACTTTATTCTGGGTGACTCGCTCTGATACTTTCAAAATTTTGATCGGGTGCTCGTTGTACGATAGATCCTCCTGAAGATTAACAGCCTCAACTGGCACAACCTCCTCTGGCACTCTCAGACACTTCTTCAACTGGGACACATGGAAGACGTCATGTACCCCACTGAAGGACATAGGTAGCTCCAACTAATAAGCAACCTCTCCCCTGCATTTCAAAATCCTGAACGGCCCAACATACCTCGGTGCAAGCTTTCTTTTTAACTGAAACCTCTTCACACCTTTGAATGGTGTGATCCTGAGATACACAAAATCATCTGTCTCGAAACTTAACTCTCGACGTCTGGTATCTGCATAACTCTTCTGCCTGTCTTGTGCAATTTTCAACCTTTCCTGAATCAAACAGACCTTGTCCTCAGCTTCTTTTAAACAATCTGGACCAAACACCTGACCTTCCCCTGTCTCTTTCTAATTGAGAGGGGTCATCCATTGTCTGCCATAAAGTGCATCAAACGGTGACATCTGCAAACTGACCTGATAATTGTTGTTGTAAGAAAACTCTGCAAAAGGCAAACAACTGTCCCACTTGGCTACATGATCCAGTACACATGTTGTCAATATGTCCTCGAGAATCTGATTTACTCGTTCAGTCTGCCCAACTGTCTGGGGATGATATGCTGTACTGAAATTCAGGTGAGTTTCCATATCCTCATGGAAACTTCTCCAAAAATGAGAGGTGAACTGCGATCCACGATCTTACACTATTTTCTTTGGCACTCTATGTAGACTGACAATCCTTGACATATACAGCTCTGATAATCTGTCACCAATGTAAGTTATCTTGACTGGAATGAAATCAGCAACCTTGGTCAATCGGTCAATAATGACCCAAATCAAATCATAACTCTCCTCGGTCTTTGGCAATCCTGTAATGAAGTCCATACCAATCTCTTCCCACTTCCACTCGGGAATTTTCAATAGCTGTTGCAAACCTGCCTGTCTCTGATGCTCGGCTTTTATCCTCTGACATATATCACAAAGTGCCACATACTCAGCGATCTCACACTTCATACTTGGCCACCAATACTTGTCTTTAATGTCCTGGTACATCTTGGTACTGCCGAGGTGAATCACGTACAATGACTCATGAGTCTCTTTTAATAACAAATCCTTCAACTCGTTCTCATTGGGTACACACAGATGCTGTTTAAACCACAGGGTTCCTTGGTCATTCTCTGTAAACCCTGACTCTTTTCCTTTACTCATTTCTCTTTGATCCGCTGAAATGCCTCATCCTCTAACTGAGCCTAATGAATCTGACCATCCAAAGTTGGCTGCAACTCCATTGCTGTCAGAAATCCTTCCTCAATCAATTCCAAACTGAGCTTTTGGAATTCCTCACGCAATGTCGGCTGACTCTCTTTAACCATCACTGTATTGCAATAGACCTTTCTGCTCAAGGCATCTGCAACCACATTAGCCTTCCCTGGGTGAAAATTTATACCAACATTATAATCCTTTATTAGCTCCAGCCACCTCCTTTACCTGAGGTTAAGCTTGGACTAGGTAAAGATATATTTTAGACTCTTGTGATCTGTGTAAACCTTACATCTATTACCCATCAGATAATACCGCCAAATTTTCAAAGCATGCACTATGACTGCTAGATCCAAATCATGAGTAGGGTTGTTCTTCTCATGCGGTCTCAACTGGAGTAAGGCATAAGTTACCACTCTCTTTTATTGCATCAACACGCAACCCAAACCTTTGCGAGAGATATCGCAATAAATCAAAAAACTCTTGTTTATATCAGGTAACACTAGGACTAGGGTTGTGGTCAAACTCTCCTTTAGTTTATGAAAACTCCTCTCACACTCTAGCGTCTATGTAAATTTTTTTCCTTTTTAAGCAACTGTGTAAGGGGTCTGGCTACACTAGAAAATCCTTCAATGAAGCGACGGTAATATCCTACCATACCCAGAAAACTCCTGACTTGGGTCACTGTCGAGGGTGACTGCCAATCCAAAACATCTTTCACTTTTCCTGGGTCGACTGCGACTCCTCCTGCTGTCAACACATGGCCTAGGAAGGCAACTTCCTTCATCTAAAACTCACACTTGTGAACTTGGCATACAACTGATGATCCCTCAATTTCTGTAATGCCATCCTCAGGTGTTCCTCATGTTCCTTCTCACCATTGGAGTAGATCAAGATGTTGTAGATGAACACCACGACAAACTTATCCAAATATTCCATGAACACCTTATTCATCAAGTACATAAAGTAGACTGGAGCATTGGTCAAACCAAATGACATCACAGTAAACTGGTACAGATTATAACGAGTTGAGAAAGCTGTCTTAGGTATATCCTCCTTTCGGATCCTCGTCTGATAGTATCCTGACCTCAAATCAATCTTGGAGAAAACTCCAACTCCCATAAGCTGATTAAACAAATCATCAATTCTAGGCAAAGGGTATTTGTTCTTGATGGCGATCTCATTAAGTGCTCTGTAATCCACACAAATGCGCTGACTACCATCTTTTTTCTTGACAAACAACACTGGTGCTCCTCACGGGGACGAAGTTGATCTGATGTAACCCTTGTCCAAAAGCTCCTAAATTTGTTTGTTCAATTTTGCTAAGTCATTGGCAGGCATCCGATAGGGTCTCTTAGAAATCGGAGCGGTACCTAGTACTAGCTCGATCAGAAACTCAACATCTCGCTCCGGTGGCATGCCTAGAAGATCATCTGGAAACACATCAGGTTACTCTCTGACAACTGGTACATCCTCCAACTTAATCACTCTGCTCTGGTAAATCATGACTTCCTCTGGCTGACCCATGTTGGCTGCAAACTGTACCTTACTCTCATCTGAACTGGTCAAGGTCACTGCTCTGCTCCCACAATCTAGCACCGCCTGATGTTTCTTAAGCCAATCCATATCGAAGATTACATCCCAAGACTAGATATCCAAAATGATCAAATCTGCAATGAACTCAATTTTCTGAATGGTTATCTTAACTCCTAGACAATCTAGCTCCGTACTCAACTCGGAACCCGGGGATTGGATTAAAGGAATAGATCCAAGAGCAACAATTTTCAACCGTTGCTTTAAAGCAAAACTCTGAGAAACAAACGAATGCGAAGATCCAGAATCAACCAAAACTGTAGTAGGGCTTGAATGGACTAGAAACTTACCGATCACAACTTCTGTCATTGCCTTGGCGTCCTCTGCAGTGACATGGTTCACCTGACCTCTCACCACCGGTGTTCTGCTGGCCTGGCCTGATGCTTGGGGTGCTCCTCGTCCAGCTTCTAGGGCAGGAGTCCGATCTGGTGTGGCTCCCAAGTTGAAACGAACTGGCGTCGATGCTTGCCTCTAGGGGCACTTGCTAGCATAGTATCCTGGCTCATGACACTTGAAGCAAGTGACGGACGCTGCTGGATTCGCGCTCCTCTGCTGCCACCGATCCTTTGGGACGCTATCTGGATCGCTGCGACGCGTGCGTGGGGCGATGTCTCAAGATCGGCCGCTGCGGTGCTCGTGTAGGCTGATAAGTTCCAAAATGAGGTTGCTGAGCCTGGTGCGACTGTGATCCCTACTGGATCATCCTCCTCTTGCCAGACTCCTCTAGCTCGCGGCGACTCTTCTCAATCTGTATAGCCTTATCAACCATATGTTAAAAACTGACATAGTCATTGCCCACCACCTGTACCTTTAATCCTGAGTTCAAGCCTTTCTTGAACCTCCTCTGGTGAGCGGCATCTGTGGCTATGTCCTCTGGTGCGTAGCGAGCTAACTGAGTGAATTTATTGAGATATTCACTCACTGACATGTTCTTCTGTTGCAACTCACGGAATTCCTCTTTCTTCATCTCAATTACCCCATCCAGGATATGGGCGTGGAAAGCGCGCGAACTCGCCCACGTGATCTTGTTGTGGTCCTCATGGGCGATGATGAGTTCTTCCACCACTCGCCGCTCCCTCAAGCTGGTGTGCCGATACAACACCTTCTCTCTATCATGTCTTTGGGCGGTGTTCGGTTTCTTCTCAACTGAACGGATCCAATCATCTGCCTCCAAAGTCTCTGAAGAACTGGAGTGGGTGGGTGGCCTCATCCTCATGAACTCTGCATAGCTGGACTGCTGATGTGTTGCCTGAGGTGCTACTGCCTCCTGGTACTGACGTTGTATCATAGCATTCATGTTCTACATCATTGCATGCATAATGCGTATGCGTGCCACCAAGGACCGTGGCGAGGGCGGGTCCAAGCTCGGTGGAGCGGTTGGCGCACAGACTCTCTAGATCTGGTTTGCTGTTTGTGGCCTGAAGAGTTCCTGGTATCAACCATCTTGTTGCTGCCTTGAAAAAGGAAACAACTGTTGACTTCTCAAGGCATAAAGGTGAGAGGGAAAAGCATAGGTAACAGAGTGAAAATTAACTCCAATAAAATTTTGATATGATTGTAATATAATGCTTTTAAGGGCAAGATTTGCAGCTCACATCACACACAACTGCAAATAAAATCCAATGCTCTACTTGTACATACTAATCTAAGGGCTCCCACTCGGGTCCTGACAGGTAGGGCTCACTACTCTCATCCTCTGAATCGCTGTAGACCACCCACGAGTTGCGAACTTGCGGTGATTGCTCTTCAACTGGGGCGGGGATGAAGTGACAAAGATATGCCTGGCGATCTCCGGTGATGCGTCGTCTCTCCTTCGGGCTCAGCGGTGTAGGCGATGGTAGAGGTACTGGCGACTGCGGTCGTGGCTCCTCCCTGACTGGCTCCGGTAGACTAGGGATAGCTCTATATTGCTCCTTGAACTTCCGAACAAATCTGGCCATGTTGATCTTGTATAGCTTGCAAAGTCGTCGGATGGCCTTGTGCGCAGCCCCTTGTGCTGACCATTCTCCACAAGCACCAATGTTCTTGAAGCTGTGGTGTAGATGCTTGCCGACTCTCGTGGTGAAGTACAACCTGGTGATGCTTTTCCATCCTCCCGTCTGGCTGAAAGAAGCTTAGGACATCTAATGCATTTATGAGGAAAAGATCAGTTTAAGGATTTTATAAAACAAATTTGCAGGAGTGGGGCGAAGAGCAAGAACCTTAAGAAAGATGTAAGAGAATAGAGATATTACTAAGTACCAATTTAGTTGGTTTGATTTAGAAAATAATTTTTGAGGCTAAACGACCATTCTAACTAGGGCTTCGTCCTACAATTAATATGGCTCTGATACCATCTCTGTCGAGATCCGAATATACAAATTCGGACTATCTATGTAAACTGCACTAGTCCAAGATTACGCTAGTGCACAGTCAAATATAGATGTAATCACAACCATACACATGCGGAAATAAAGGGAAATCTCAAAGAATAATAAATCTCAAAGGTACGACATTATAGCCAAGCTTACAATATCTCTAGCTGGAAGGGCTTAAAGTCTAGCAGCGGAAAGAACAAAATAAGCATAGTAGCCATTCGATATACCCACATGAAATTGACTGGGGAGCGAAGTCCTAATCCGTGAAGTCGTCGAAGTACTCTTCCTCTGGAACCTCCTGCTGATAATACTCCTCCTCCACAACAGAGCAACATAGGCATAAAGCCGTGAGTACATTGGTACTCAGCAAGTCGTTTGTAACAATTGAATGAAATATAACATGCAAGGCTTACCAATGGAGGACTGAAAGGTTAATTTGCATAAATGATATTTCAAGGTAAATATAATAATTAGATTGAAAGCGAACTTTAATATAAAACAATAATAATAATTAATTAATAGAATTGAAATAAACCACTTGTGGACATCCCATCCACAAGCTAAACCAACAGTGAACTACTTGTTCACTTTCCAACCATAAACCATAAGTTTAAATGAAATCACTAACCCTCATATGAAATCACCAAACATTCTCCATCACCGAGGACGCGGCTATTCGAATAGTTTTACACTCTGCAGAGGTTGCACAACTATACCTACACGATGCGATTAATCTCGATCTAAGGAAATCACAACAAGGCCTTTACAAAGTTCAATTCTAACTCAATCCCACCCGCTAGGGTTTCGAATCACACCCCCTTGCGCCAGATGGAAATCAGCAAACATGTTCATCACAATGGCGAGATTAAAATTGAAACATCCTAAATTAATCAGCCAGGTCTATCCCATACTAAACATGTGGTTTGCACGATAAATCTCAGATCAATGGCGCACAAAGTTAAGCTCTTAAGTCTACCCGGGCGAGACTACCACATCCCACGAAGTGAAATCACACTTTCCCCCTTTACTGTACGATCACTTGCTCGAGTAAAAACCAAATTTGTATAACCATGCAAATGACACATTAATGTCATTGCACAAATTTTAATAATTGTGGCACCAACCACGGTTCCATATTTCATTAAGTCAAGTTTAATATTCACATGCGATGATAGATGCTTTCGTAAAATAAGCAAGGCTAAGCATTCTAATCGTATAACCCATGTGACATTTAGCATAGCATCACTAGTAAATTTTCCAACCTATGATGACAATGGCATCATGACATTCAAATTATCAAGGCGGGCTAATTCAATATGGAATGGTAACTACCATATACAAAGTTTGTAATTAAATAGTGATGCATTGTAATTTAAAATAAAATAATTAAATAATAGATTACAAACTGGATTCAACATTATCAAAGGACACGATTTGCCTTGGTTATGCTCAGCGAGGTACTCGGGTTCTTCTGGCGTCGCTCCTGCTCCTCTGGAATCGGAATCTAACGAGAGAGAAAACGACCGAAACAACAAAATCACATAAAATAATAAACAAATGAACTCCAAAAACTTTGAAACCAGAACCAAAAGCTAGAGCTTGATTTTAAATGAATTTAAAAAAAGAACGGGGTCAATCGGAGCTAGGACGTGTTGCTGACACGTGGCATGCCACGTGGCCTAGGGCTGACGTGGCAGCTCGGGTGCGGCGGCGGCGCGGCTGGATCAGACGGTGCGGAGAGGGACACCCTGCACTATCCAAGCCATGGATTCCGATCCAGATCTGCAGCTGGGATTTTGCAGCTAAGTCGGCTGATTCTCGACACGTGGTACGAAGCATCGCGGCGCGGGTTCGAGCACGCACACTGAGGCTGGAGCGCAGGCGCGGCGCGTGCGGTTACCGAGGGGCGAAGCGGGGCGCGACGCGGCCAGTGTGGCGGTGGGTTTGAGTGCAGATGCAGGGGAGCTCCGGTGACCATGGCGCGAGGCGGAGGGTGACGGGGAAGGATGGTGAGAGGTTCCATCGGCGGCCTTACCGGCGCTGATGGAATGACGGTAGAGCTCCGACGGCAGGTCCGAGAGGGGCGGCGAGGAAGGTGACGACTGGTCGGCAGGGTTCGGCGGTGGGAAACCGACAGCAGCACGGCGACGCACGACGGCTGGGGGCAGAGGACGGCGGCGGTGCTCTGTGAGGGTGAAGAGAGGTGGCAGCGTTTATATGGCACGGGAACCGAGGCGTTCGGGTCGGAGACGGGCAAGCATCCGCATCCGAGATGAAGACAGTGGGGCTGACACGTGGCAGATCGGATGACCGAGGTGGAGTCCGAGCGGGGCACGGCGCGGGGGTGGATCGAGCGGTGCGGAGCGGGGCAAGGTGGAGGGAGGCGGGCGCGGGTGCTAGGCGAGGTGGGCCGGCCGACACGTGGCCTAGAGGCGGCGGTGGAGGTGGACTGAGGAAAGATGGGCCGGGGAGTTGGGCCGAGGAATTTGGCCCACGGGTCTAAGGATTTTTCCTCGATTTCTTAATTACAGAAATTCAAATAATTCCCAGATGCTCTAGAAAATAGCAGATAAATCCCAACAATTCACCAAAAATACCAGAAAATTCCTTGAGACACAAGGAACTCAAATAAAATATTTTCAACCTATGTTAAAGTTTATTTTAATCGCATTAAATCATTATAATTTCTAAAAATTCATTTTAAGCTTGATTTAATTCTAGAAAAATTCCAAAAAATTATTTTTAAAATAAATGCTTTAAAAACTCCAAAAAAATAGGATTTTATAGCCTCCTCGCCCGTCTCGCACCCGTGATTGTTCGGCCGGCTGAAGCATCACCTTGGTTCATGCACCGACCACATCGCCCCGCACCCGCCCTCACGCATCCCTTCACGTCCTATAGCCAATCATCGAGCGACGTGTGTCATCAATCCTTGGATCATTTGAACCATCCATGCCTCCTCAGTCGTCCAATCATCATTGGACTGTCCGATCGACGTGATCGTTCAGACAGTCCGAACCTCTCCGCCCCTCAGCCATTTGATCATCAGACTGCCTGAACTTTGCTGCTTCTCAGTGATCTGGTTGTCATCATGTTCAGATAGTCCGAACCTCTCTACGGCATCTGGACCATCCGATCGCTTCTTAGACGATCTGATTGATGTGCCAACCCCTACCATGTCAGCCCCAGCCGAGTCATAGCCACTTTAGCCCTAGATCTGACGTGTCATCATGTGCCAGTGCCACATCAGCACCAGAGCCATCGTAGATACCATGTGTCTGCCACATTATCAGCCCTACCTCCCACCTGTCAGCCATGTGTCTACCACGTCAGCCCTACCTGCCACCAGTCAGCCACGTGTCTGCCAGGTCAGCCTCAAGAGCATACCCAGTCATATGCACACTGTTCCATGAGCTAAGTCCACCGTCGACTAGCCTTTCTATGCACCGAGTCCACAACACATTAGAATCTCTTCCGTCCTAGCTCCGATTGACCCCATTCTTTTTCCTAAATTCTTATAAAATCGAGCTCAATATTTTTTTGAAGTTTTTAGAGTTTATTTGAATTTTATTTGATTTTATTTTTGTGCCTCATTCGTTTTCTCTCTTATTAGATCACATATTCAAAGGAGCGGAAGAACAATCAGAAGATCAAGAGTTCATAACTGAGCAAGGTCAAGATAAGTCATGTCCTTTGATCATGTTGAACCTAATTTTTAATCTATTATTTATTTTATTTTATTTTAAATTATTATGAATTGCTAATTTATTACAAACCATTGTACATGGTAGTTAGTGTCCTAATTGATTAATCCCTCCTTTGATAATTTGAATACCATAATACCACTGTGGCCATAGGATCAGAAATTTATTTAGTGATGCAATACTAGTTGTCACATGAGTTGTTCGATTAATTTTCTTAACCACGCTTATAGTCTCGTGGGTTCATCATCACATGTGATCAATTAATTAATTTTGAATTAATGAGATATGGAGTCGTGGTTAGTGCCACAGTTATAAAATTTATGTGCCATTGCATTGGTGTGTCATTGGTGTTGGTTATATAAAATTAATTTTCACTTGGACGAGTGATCATGCAGTAAACGGGGATGTGTGGTTAGCACTTCGAGAGATGTGAAAGTCTTACCTGGGTAATGCCTAAGGACTTAATTTTGTGTGCTATAGATCAAAGCCTTACTGTACAAACCATATGTCTAGTATGGAAAAGACCTGGCTAATTAATTTATGATATTTTATTTCTAATTTCGCCATTGAGTTGAACATGGTTGCTGATTTTTATGAGACACAAGAGGGGCCAATTACCAACTAGGTAGTTAAACTACTCGATGGTGAAATCTTAGCGAGCAGAATTGAGTTAAGGTTGAATATTGTAAAGGCATTATTGTGATTTCCTTTAGCACGGAGATGATTACATCATGTGGGTACAGTTGTGTAATCTCTGCAGAGTGTAAAACTTTTTGAATAGTCGTGTCCCCGATTACAGATAATGCTCAGGGATTTCATACGAGGAGTACTTATTTCTTAAAATTGGGTTGGATAACTTTGAAAAGTGGACATGTAGTTCATAGTGGTTTATTAAGTAGATGGTTAATTCACTTATGGTCTTTTGAATTCCTTGGGTTATGGATTTGTTATTGTTTTATTTAAAGTTCGCTTTCAATCTATTTATTGTATTTACATTAAATTATTGCTTTCCGCAAAATAATTTTCCAGCCATCCATTGGCAAGCCTTGCATATTATATTGCACTTTTGTTACAAACGATTTGCTGAGTACCAATATACTCCCTATTTTATGCCCACTGTTGCTCAGTTGAAGAGGAAGAGCCATATCAACAGCAGGTACCATAAGGAGGATACTTCTACGACTTCATGGATTTAGACTTCACTTTCCAATTGATTGCCTGTGGACATGACGAATGGCTACCATACTTAATTCTGTTTTCCACCGCTAGTTTCTTAAGCCCTTCAGGCTATTTATTATAAGCTTGGCCATAATGTCATTGTCGAGACCCGAACTTCAAAGGAGGATCGAATTCTAAGATCGTCTCTACATTTTAACATAAATATTTTGGTAGTGTACAAGATCTTATAAATTATGATATTGAAGAGGAGAACAGATTTATGGGGAGACATACATCAGTTGTTTTCTTTCTCGTGAGTTTAATTGTGAAATAGTGAGTAATTGTGAGAACTCATGTAATTAATCAAAAATTTCATATCCTAAAAGTTTTTTCTCAATTTACATAATGTGGAATTGATTACTTATAAGGAAGGTTTTATTCGAATATCTCCTAATGATACTTTATACTATATCATGTTTGATAATTGATAACATTGCTAAAATTTTATGTTTAAAATCAACTAGTTAGTACTTATGCCTACATATATAAGTTCAATTTTATTGGAGAGTATGGTGTTGATGACAAGTTCTAAGTTTATCAAATATGCATTACATGTGATAAGCTTTTTGAATTAAAATTACATGTTTTGGATATACAATCTTTTGTGCCATGTCATGATCACAATGAGATGAATTTCAACAATAGTACTTGTTCAATCTTTGTTGTACAATCATGTAACAGTAATCAGAGTAGCGCAGTTGAAACATGGAAGATACTCAAAACTTTCTTCCTCATATTGAAACAACTAAATCTGATTTTACCCATTAATGATTTGTCTATGTCCTAAGAAAAGTCGAGGTTGACATTCTCTTACGGGAGGAAGAATGATGTGAAAGACAATATTGCAATGCATACATCTTTTTGTCATTGTTATACTCAAGGGATTGTGCAAAATAGTGAGAATGACACAACAATTGATTCATATATATATCATGCATATTTGTTATTCTTTTTGTTTACTACACCTTCAGATATTCATAATGTGCTAAATAGACAAAGTGTTGATAACAAATATATATACCAGGCATACACATTATATTCTTTGTTTAGTGCAATTTTAAGCTATCAATAGTTGAGGATGGCTTTTCTTGAAGAAGGGGAGAATGATGCGGATACGCTCATGCCTTACACTTTTCAGATAAATATATTATTTGACTTGAGCCACATAAATATGACCAGGTGAACTCTGCTTGAATTGTGTCTTTAATTATTATACTTAGAGATACAGAGTTACTACTATTTTATGTAATTGTATGCAGACTCATACTCGATCTATACAAACTTAAAGTAAAGATGTGTTTAGAAGAACAGCATAAGAACATACAGGAATAGGAAGGTTTCAACAGAGTCAGCATGACGTGTTTGCTATCAAAGCCAAAGAAACATGCATGCATGCTATTTGACGTGAGGACAAGAAATGAAGAAATCTCGGTTAGGTTGATAACATGCATGTGGCCCAAGACCAAGAGCAACACAAAGAAACCAATTCAAGCTCTTCATACAATCCGAGTTGTTTCTTACCATGAATTAGTTTTCTATCTTTGGCCGCACCTTGTGGCGCCAATATAAGGCTAGGCTTAGCCTCATTGTAAGAGAGACCACCTTTGATAAAAATCAATCTACTAAAGTTTGCTTCGTGTTCGATTTCATTTGCACGAAATTCTATTGGGAATTAGGAGTGGTCTTCAATCAAGATTGTTCAGCCTTTCCACTAGAAATTGCGTGCATGATAGATCTTCACTTGGTGGTCAGTGAAATCAACGCGAGCATGTTTTGATGGATTAAAGAGTGTTCGTTCCTTGCATTGGCATTAGAGTATCACAATGATTCATCAAAACTTTCGTGAGTATCTAATTCTACATTGAGAAGATCGGGCAACACCATATCAGATTGCCTCCCTCGTTCTTCGCATTGCTCACTGTTCCATGAGCCGAGTCCACAACACAGTAGAATTTTGTAATTTTTAGCATTTTCTTTAGATTTATTTTTCAAGAGTCCGTTCTCCTTCATCCTAGCTCCAATTGATCATGTTCTTTTACTCTAAATTCATCTAAAATCGAGCTCTATCTCTTGATTCAAGTTGTGAAGTCTTTGAGTTTATTTGAATTCTATTTGATTTTATTTTGTGTCTCATTCATTTTTTCTCTTGTTAGATCACGTCTTCAAAAAAGCAGAAGCACAACCAGAAGATCAAGAATTCATAACTGAGTAAGGCCAAGGCAAGTCAAATCATTTGATCATGTTGAATCTAGTTTTCAAATTTATTATTTATTTATTTATTTTAAATTATAATGTATTGCTATTTTAATACAAACCTTTGTACCTGACAGTTGTTGTCCAACTTGATTAATCCTACATTGATAACTTGAATGCCATGATTCTATTGTCACCATAGGATGGAAAATTATTTAGTGATACTATACTAGTTATCACATGGGTTGTACGATCAATTTGCTTAGCCATGCTTATAGTTACATTGGGCACATCATCATATTTGATCAAATAGTTAATTTGACTTAATGAGATATTGAATCGTGGTTCTAACCACAGTTATAAAATTTTTATGCCATAACATTGGTGTGTCATTGGTTTGGTTATCCAAAATTAGTTTTCACTTGGACAAGTGATCGGGCAATAAAGGGAAAGTGTGAATTCACTTCGAGGATGTGGATGTCTCGCTTGGGTAATGTCTAAAGACTTAACTTTGTTCGTCATTGATGTGAGACTTACCGTGCAAACCATATGTCTAGTGTGGGATAAACCTAACTGATTAATTTGTGATATTTCAATTTCAATATCTTCAATGTGATGAACATAGTTGCTTATTTACATGAGACGCAAGAGGATGTGATGCGAAACCCTAGCGAGCGGGATTGAGTTGAGATTGAGCATCGTAAAGGCCTTATTGTGACTTTATTTAGCGTGAGGTTGATCACATCATGTGAATACAGTTGTGCAACCTCCACAGAGTGTAAAACTATTCGAATAGCCATGTCCACGGCTATAGACAATGCTCGATGATTTCACACGAAGGGTAAAGTTTTCATTAAAAACTTGGTTGAAATAACTTTAAAAAGTGAATGGTTAGGTCATTGGTGGTTTGTGACGTGAATGGTTTGTTCACGTGTGGTTCATTGGGTGGACGGTTAGTTCACATGTGGTTCATTCAATTCTTTTGGTTGGTTACTTATTATCATTTTATTTAACATTCATTTTCAATCTATGTATTGTATTTATTTTAAATTATTAATTTTTACAAAATAACCTTTCAACCATCCATTGGTAAGCATCGCATGCTGTATTGCATTTTTGTTACAAACGACTTGCTGAGTACCAATATGCTCATAGCTTTATGCTTACCGTTACTCTGTTGAAGTGGAGAACAATATCAGCAGGAGGCACCAGAAGGAGAATATTTTGATGACTTCATGGATTAGGACTTTGCTTCCCAGTCGATTGCTTATGGGTATGTTGAATGGCTACTACGCTTATTTCTGCTTTCTGCTGCAAGTTTTCTAAGCCCTTCTGGCTATTAATTGTAAGCTTGGTCATAAGGTTGTACTCTGATAATTA
Source organism: Melocanna baccifera (assembly GCA_036346265.1). Classification (NCBI taxonomy): domain Eukaryota; kingdom Viridiplantae; phylum Streptophyta; class Magnoliopsida; order Poales; family Poaceae; genus Melocanna; species Melocanna baccifera. Next base: position 34,336,418 of record CM070693.1, read on the forward strand.
ATTATATTTGATTCTTTTTCTTTATTAATCATGCATATGGTCGATATTTCATCTATGTTTACACTGTGTGTACTTACATGATCCTGGACTAGTATAGTATATACAAAGAGTCCAGATTTGTATATTCGGGTCTCGACAGAGGTGGTATCAGAGCCATATCAACTGTAGGACAAAGTTCTAGTTAGAGTGGTCACCTTAGCTAAACTACAAAATCTATTTTCTAAATCAAATCAACCAAACTGGATATTTTGTAATCTCTCTATTCTCTTTCCTATTTCTTAAGGTTCTTGCTCTCCACCTTATTCACAAATTTGTTTTTTCAATTCCTTAAATTGACTTCTTTTCTTTATAATACGTTAGATATCTCAAGCTTCCTATAGCCAGACTTGAGGATGGTGAGAACTTTTCCATGTTTTGTTGTGGGGCCTTAGATTGAAGAGATCACATGTTTACTTCACCAAGGATGAGAAGGCAAAGGGCCAGTGCATTGGATGCATCACCAGGCTATATTTCACTATAAGAATTAGCAACCAAGTTCTACACCATAGTTTCAAGTACACCAGTGCTTGTGGAGAGTAGTTCACACAAGGAGTCGTGCACAAGGCTATTCAACGCCTTTGCAAGATGTACAAGATCAGCATGCCAAAGCTCATTTAGAAGTTTAAGAAGCAATATGTAGCTACCCCTAGTGTAGTAGAGCAGGAGGGAGCCATAGGGGGACCTCAACCACAGTTGCCAGTACTTCTACCTTCGCCCACGCTATTGAGTCCAGAGGAGAGGCGACGCATAGTAGGCAATCATCGGGAGTATCTTTGACACTTCATTCCAGCTATAGTCGAAGAGCAGTCATTGCAAGTCTGTATCTCGTGGGTGATCTATAGCGACTTAGAGAATAAGTCAAGCGAGCCTTACTTGATAGGACCCGAGTGAGAGCCCTTAGATTAGGCCCTTGTATAATTTACAAAGTGTGATTAAAACGTTTTTGGTTTTTATTTGCAGTTATGTGTGATGTGAGCAGTAGTCTTGCCCTTAAAAATATTATGTTGCAGTCATGTCAAAGCCATTTATTTGAGTAATTTAATTGCTTCTTTTGTTAGCTTCTCGGTAAGTGTTTACTTAGTCTAGGTTTATCATTAGAAATCCCTTAGACGAGTTTACCTCTTACCTATGTTTTCTCTCTCACCTTTGGGCCTTGGAAAGTCAATTCTCAGCATTTGTGTTTCCTTTTAGAGCAGTGAAAAGATAGTTGACACCAGGAACTTAGCTGGACGTGGTCAAATTAATCAGGATCCAAAAAGCAGCATCGTCGATCCATCAACTCAAGTATCGTAAGCAACCCCAATGGGAATAGATCCAGTCCTAAGTTAATTTAAGGCAGCTCAGACTCAATTGATAAACACTATAATCCAGAATATGAATGCAATGATGAATCAACAGAATCAAGAAGCAGCAGCACCTCAGATAGGTCGTCAACAATCAAAGTTTGCGGAATTCATAAGGATAAGACCGTCCACCTATTCCCAGTCTTTTGAGCCTTTGGAGGCGGATGATTGGATTCGTTCAGTGAAAAAGAAACTGAACCTTGCTCAGTACACTGATCACGAGAAAGTGCTTTACGTCGCCTACCAGCTAGGAGTCATCGTAGAGTGGTGGGAGAACTACTACACCACTCACGAGGATCAAGATAGCATCACTTGGACAGAGCATCATTTGGACAGAATTCTATGAGTTGTAGTAAAAGAACAGTCAGTGAATGAGTATCTCAACAAATTCACTCAGCTAGCTTGCTATGCACCTGAGGACGTTGCCACAGATGATGCTCATCAAAAGAGGTTCAAGAAAGGACTAAATTCAAGATTGAAAGTTCAAGTTGTGAGCAATGATTATACTAGTTTTCAAAATATGATGGAGAAAGTAATGCTCATTGAGAAAAGTCACCGTAAGTTAGAGTAGTCTTGCAAAAGGAGGATGATGCAACAAGGATCTCAGATGTATCAGTCCCAGAAGGCTCATTTCAGCACTTACCAGCCAGCTCATGTGCCACCGCAGTCAGGATTCAGAACTCCCGCACCAGCACCCTGTCAGTTTTAGTCTGGACCATGCCCTATTGGTACAAACAATCAGCAACAAAAGAATACCAACCCTGCAGCATCAGTCATCTATTAGAAGTATCATGAGTAAAGATATTGTGCCAGCAAGTGTCCTCAGAGGTAGCCTTGACGCTAGTCCATTTTAATCTGGGAGCCATACCAAATCAAACCCCTGCTTCAGGATTAGGATATGGAGTGCTCCAAGTGTCAGGCTAGGTTAGTCGAGCACAGCCATCAGTCATGCGAGGATAAGTGAACTATGTCACCACAGAGAAGGCCCAAGCAGCGCCAGAAGTTGTGTTTGGTAAGTTCCTAGTCAATTTAGTTTTGGCTATAGTTTTGTTTGATTCTAGAGTTTCACATAGGTCAAACCATTCTATTTTATTTACAGGTCGCGTCTTAGGGTCATTATTGCTCTGATACCATCTCTGTTGGGACCCGAAGCAACAACTCCAAGTCTCTCTGTGTAAATCGCACTATCCTAGGAAAAGCTAGTGCATACAGGGTCAACAGGGATATATATCATGCAAAATAATCCCACTTTATTAAATGGGCCTTATGGCCAAGGTTTACAAATAAAGGCTCAAGCCAACAAAAATAGAACAGCGGAAAAAGATAAAGCGTAGAGGTACAGCCCATCCTGCCTACCCACAGGCGAATGACTGTAAGGCGCGGCCTACTCGTCACCATCCTCACCGAAGTTGTTGACATCATCCTCTGGCAACAGATTTTAGCAAAGTGAGCACATAAAGTACTCCCAAGGTAAGCACATAAAGTACTTACGCAAGTTACACCAGGAGTTTTAACAGAGTGAATGCATGCATGGGGATAACAAAGGAAGGCTTATTAAGTTTATTTGTGCGAAAAGCAGTACTGAATTTAAATACAGTAACATAAGTGCAAAAGCTGAATTTCATACAGTAGATAGAAATAATAATTTAATAAAATAATATCGTTAGTGCAGGTTCCGACCAAACACTAACCTAGTCACAGGTATCTCACTTGGTCCATCTTTTCAAAAGGTTTCACATGGATTCCATCTATCCATATGCTTTTCAAAATCTCTTATGGATTCATTTTGTTAGTGCAGGCTCCGACCAAACACCAACTTATTCACAGATATCCCACCTGGTCATGGATTCCATCCATCCATCCATAAGCCTTTTTCAGAAAACCATTTTAAAAACCAAAATCTAATCCATGAAAAACTTTACCTAGCTTGCCCGTGACCGTGGGCACGGCTATCCAGGATAGATTATACACTCTGTAGAGGTTGTACAGCTTTACCCACAAGACACGATCATCCCATATTACCACTAGATTAACACACTTCCTTTGGTGTGCGGCGAGGAGATCATGACAAGGCTCTTACAATGATCCATAGCCAAAACAGTCACGCCGCCACTAAGGTTTCACCACAACTCGAATCCACGAGTTGGAGCACCCTCTTGAGCCACGTGAGACTTCTCGCGGCCTACGCCACACTCACATTCAGTCTATAGCGAAACCGTATTTGGAACTTCAAAAATTACTTAGCCAGGTCCGTCCCATACCGGACTTGTGATAGTACGATGTGGCTTTGCAACAGTAGCTCACAGACCGGTCCTTAATTTGACTCAGGCTCAACCACATACCCCCTGTGCACGATAATCAACCAGGTGTCACCAAACACGAGCATGCTAGCACCCCACCACCTAACCAATAGCCTAAGTCTAAATCATAGTTTCTATTTTCACTTTTAAACAATTTTTATAAACCATCCTTGACTCACCAAAGTCAAGGTTTCATTTTCAAATCGTCATTTCATGTGAAAGATTTGATCCCATCTAAAATCATACTAAGCCAGGCTAAGCATTTCTATAAAATTTCTAGTCAACACTATGGTACTAACTAGTTTTTAGTTAGGGTGACAAGGTATATGAATTCGAGATTCAAATTGGCCATATTCAAAGGATTATAGGTATATCTAACATTTAAACTGAATTTAAATTAAATTTGAATAGAAGTACGCATGCATATACAGTAAAACAACATAAATAAATTTGAAATATTAGGTTCAACATGGTCAAAGGTGTAACTTGCCTTGATCGAAGTCCTGTTGAGAATCGTCGAACTCGAACTCTCCGGAATCGTCAAAATCTAACAAAGAGCCAATTCAAAAGAAATTCAAACAAAAATTCAAATAAAATCCAAATCAACTCCAAACTAATAAAATATATACTGGATGATAGAATTTGGATTTTCGAGGTGGATTAAAAATTTAGAAGGGAATTGAGGCTTTAAAAAGAACTGGGAATTTCAATTTAAAATTTAAACCTTTGGGATTAGCAAATAATATTCAAAAAAATTTAAATAAAGTTCAAAAATTTAAAAGGAGGGCAGAATTGGAAATTTCATGATTTTAGAAAAATTTAGAAATTTGAATGGGTCAATTTGGAGTTAAAATGAAGAAGTTATGGCCTCTAGAAGATTTAATTCAATTAAAAAGAAAAATCCCATTTTCTGGATTTATTTTTAAACCAAAAATCATTTATGACGTTAGCACTAATTATTTTTCTAAAGGAAAAACAATATTATGACGTCAGCAAGTATTTTAATTTTTGGCCGAATTATTTTTAAAAAGGAAAATCAGAATTATGACGTCAGCATGACGTTAGCCCTGAAATTTAATTATTCAGACAGAGGCTGACAGGTGGGGTCGGTTTATGGGCATGAGGCTGACAGGTGGACCCGGGTTCACGGTGGACCGAGTCCACGGACCCGAGGTGACAGGTGCGGTGGCGTGGCGTATCGACGCCCGACATGGCACGGTCGGAGCAGCGTGGTGTCCATGTGGCGGCGAGGCACACGTGGCGTGCGCGTGGTCGCCACATCACGACCTGTCGGCCGACGAGGCCAGGCGCGCGCGAGGTGGCGACGGGGTGCCCACTTGGCCGAGACGTGGCACCCGGCTGGCGCCCACCTGGCTGCCACGCAGCCGCCACTTGTGCGCGAATGCCGACGTGGCTCGCCGGCCGGAGGGGAGGTGCACGGGACCCGAAGGTCGCCGGTGCTCCGACGAGCGGCGGCGCCAGCCAAGTGGTGCAAGAGCAAGAGGAGGGCGCGGGGAACCTGCCGGTACCTTACATGGAGTCCGAGGGTGGCCGGAGAGGGCTAGCGGCAGCGAGGGGCGGCGGTCGGAGAGTGACGAACGACGGTGAGGCTCTCCGAAGACTCTCGAGCTCGGGAGAGCGGCGGAGGTGCGCCTTGCCTCCCTAGTGCTCGAAGTGGTGGCGGCGCGGCACGGGGAGGCTCGAGGTGGCGGGAATTTCTCACCGGAGATGGTGAGGCCGGCGGAGGGGAAAAACGGCTCGGGAAGGTTTGTGGGCCCGAAAACCCAAATTGAGGAGGGGGTGGCGGTGTGAGGAGAGGGAGCTCGAGGGTGGCCTTTTATAGGCGGAGGGCGACGCCGGAGGGGGTAATGGTGGCGGGGTTTTAGGGCGGCGGTTTAATGGCGCGAAAACGATGGGGGCGGTATTACACCGAGGGGTAATGCGGGGATGAATGGCGCGAGAATGGGGGAGCAATAATAGGAATTTGCTCGGGCGAAATTGGCGGAAGAAACCGAAAATTGAAGCTCGGATTATGGCCGTTAATGGCGGCAACGGCGGGGCGCGGGGAGGAAGAAGGGGGCGGGGAAGACGGCCTAAAAATCGGGCCCCGCTTTTCGGCGAGAGAGGAAGGAGAGAAAGGCGAAGGCGGTGGCTCGGATTCACGACAGGTGGCAAGGGGAGGGAAGCGGGACCGCTGGATCTAGCACGAACCGGTAAGCGACAGTGGACGGTTGAGATCCAATCTGGCAAACAGAGTTAGATCGGGGCCGTTCGCGAGGAAGGCGAAGGTTTAAGTGGCTGTGGACGGTGAGGATTTGGTACGGCAATGGGGGATGGTGCGGATCGAGCCACGCGTCGAGTGGAGGGAAGAGAGGAGCGGGCGAAGCGGTAAGTGACAATGAGCGGTCGAGATGCAATCGGGCGGGGAAGATTCAATCATAATCGTTGAAGGAGGGATCGAAGGGGTAAGTTGGAGCGGGCGGCAGGGATTAGACCGGGCGGGGGAAGGATGGTTTAGATGCGCGACACGTGTCGCTTGCGGGGAAGGGAAGGCGGGTGAAGGGAGCGAACGGTTTGGATTAATCGGGCACAGGGATTTAATCCGGTGGCGCCACGTGTCAGTCCGAGAGGATTTTTAGGATTAAATTCCTTTTTGATTTTTCAGAAAGTACTTTGGAGGCTTTAAAACACTCGGAAAAATACCAAATAAATTTTGAAAATTCCAGAAAAATTCAGAGAATCCTCTGGAATGATTTTTGACTTAGTAAAAATATTTTCAACTCAATTTTAATAATTAGATTTTGCAGAAACACTATTTAACTTTTAAAAAGGGAGTTTTAAATCATTATAAATTTCTAGAAATTAATATAATTACAGATTTGACTTAGGAAAATGAAATGCATTTATTTTGACCTTTGAACAAAGAATTAACTTTATTTTGGCTTGTACAAAATGAAATGAATTTTAATTTTTCTCACTTTAAGGCTTGAAATAAATAAATTCAATTAACTTCCAGTAAATTCAATTACTTAATTTGAATTGGTTTTATACAGAATTTCAAAATGCCCTTTATTGAAAATGTTTTTTTTGTAAATTATTTTCACAATAAAACTCTCTTTTAAAACAGAAGTTTAAACAATTAAAATTTTAAAGACTTAAGAAAGCAAAAGCATTTGCTTTAACTTAGATCAAATAATTTTTTTTTTGAAATAAACAGCTGGGTTGTTACATTTGGTCATTGTTATACTAATCGGGTTGTGCAAAATAATGAGAATGACACAACAATTGATTCATACATATAGCATACATATGTATTGTTCTTTTCATTTACTACACATTCATATGTTCATAATATGCTAGCAAAAGAAATATTAATGACAAATATATATGCCATGCATACACGTTGTATTCTTTGTATAGTACTATTTCAAGATATCAAAAACCGAGGACAGCTTTTCTTGAAGAAGGGGAGGATGATGTGGATATGCACGTGTCTTGTATTTTTCAGTTAAATATATTGTTTAACTGGAAAGAATTATTAAGTCGTATTAAATATTATCAGATGAATTTGTTTCTTAATGAATTTCCTTCTATTAAGTCGTATTAATGCTAATTTCTTATGCATTGTTAGATTTGAACAACTTGAAGATTTCAGCCCAACCAACGGGTGCCAATAGTTCAAGACGTCCAGCATGAAAGTTGAGGAAAATAAGGAAGGAGGAAATTAGTTCCTTCTACCTTTGGAAAGAAAACAAAGCAAGATCTGAATTAAAGGGAAACACCGTTCTAGAAAAAGAGATAAGGCCTACGCACCTAATATTGATCGAACACAGTGTTTGGTTTGTATATATTTGTTTGACCGAATAGAATAGGAATTGGCCTTAGGCCCACGCGTGTTGGAACCCCTATATATATAGCCACCACCTCTCTCACGAGGGAGAGACCACCTTTTGATAAAAATTAATCTACTAAAGTTTGTTCGTGTTCATCATTACTACCAAAATTTCATAGGAAATTAGGAGTGTTCTTCAATCAATATCATTCAGTCTTTCCGCTAAGAATTGAGTATACGATTGATCTTCTCTTGGTGGTCGGCAAAATCAACGCGATCATGTTTTGTCGGATTAAAAAGTGTTTATCCCTTGCACTGGTATTAGAGAATCACTATGATTCATCAAGACATCTGTGAGTATCCAATCTTACATCGAGAAGATCGGACGACCCCATATCAATACCATTCAAGGGTGTTAAGAGGTTTCAAATGAATGAAAAGTTTGCACTAAGATATGTAGGACCATTCAAGATATTAAAGCGCAGAGAAGAGGTTGCTTATCAGTTGAAGCTGCTAATGTCCTTCAGTGGGATACATTACGTTTTCCATGTGTCTCACCTGAAGAAGTGTTTACGTGTGCTAGAGAAACCAGTGCTAGTGAAAGTCGTTGACCTTCAGAGGATTTGTCTTACAATGAGTACCAAAAGTAAAGTCATCCATTTTTGCAAAGTTCAATGGAGTAACCATTTCGAGGAGGAAGCCACCTAGAAGCGCGAGGAGGATATCAGAGCAGAGTTTCCAAACCAATTCTCTTAGTGAGCCAGAATCTCGGGGTCCAGATTCTATTTATGGGGGACGTTTGTAACATCGTATTTTTCAAAGTTTATTTGAAGCTTTTAAAAGAAAATTCACCATTAACTTTTTTTCTTCATTTAATACAAGCATAAATTAAATTTGTTTATCAATTAAAAGGATTTAATATGACCGATATAAGCATTAACAATTGATAAAAATATTTTATTTGGGTTTCTTGTCTCTCAATGAATTTTTTTGAAATTTTCTGTGAATTTTTTGATTTATTTGCTATTTTCTAGAGCTTTTTTATTTTATTTGAATTTCTGAAAATAGAAAATCCTCAAAAATCTTTAAACAATAATGGGCCGAATCCGTTACTGTTCCTTCTAGCCCAGCCTTCCGTCCCGCCACGCCCAACACACGTCGGCCATCACCGCTCGCCCGTGCGCATACGAACCATCCTCTCCCATAGTCGTCCAATGAACACATGTCAATCATCGGTGAAGTCGCGTGCACTGTTTATTGGTGCCATCTGCCACTACAGTTCGATCTCCGACCTCACCGCGTGTCAACCATCGAGAGGCACATGGACAATGCTTTGTCTCCGATGGAGCTCGAGCCATGTTCGAACCAAAGACATCTCGGCATCTGTGCCAGCTCCGCAAGAGACTCTCAACCAAGTTCGACCTCATCTTCTCATCGTCGGTGCTTAAATAGCGACAGCCTCCCTCATTCTTCACATCCCAAAGCCGCCCTCATCGACTTGTGCCATCAACAAACTCCGCCGTCACCCTTATCCGAGCACCGCCGCCTCGTGGGTCTTCTCCGACACCAACAAACAATGCCTCCATGTCGTCACTTGCTTCGATCTTGCTCCACCGCCGACCACCGTCGCTAGACTATCTCCACCACCGTCAGCTTGTCCTCACCAGTGAGAGCCGCCCTGCCTCATTCCATCGCCCTCGCCGCGCAGACCGTCGCGTCTCCCGTCACACCGCGCCCGCTCGCCCGCCAAAGCGTCGCTCCAGTTCACACACTGTGCACATCAGCCGGCTGACGTTAGACCGCACCGTGCTCGGGCGACATTTTTGTCCACATGAGCCGAGTCTCCAATAGCTAGGACCCACCTACCAGACGCCACTATTCCATGGACCCGTGAACTAGCCAAGTCGAGTCAATAGCCACGCAAGCACCCACATTAGCTCTAGAGTCCACGTGGCTACCACATGTCAGTCACATCAGCGTCATGTCATTAAAATAGAGCCATCTGGTGCCACGTCAGCATGACACATCAATGCCATGTGTCAGGCCACATCAGTAGCCACATCAGCCCAAATTTGCCACCTGTCAGCCATATGTCCACCACATGTCTACCACGTCAACACGCCCAGTCGCACTGTTCCCTGTTCCACGAGCTGAGTCCACCGTAGACCCGCCTTTCCATGCACCAAGTCCATAGCATAATAGAATTTTTTTAATTTTCAGTATTTTCTTTAGATTTAATATTTCACGAGCCCGTTCTCCTACATCCTAACTCATATTGATCCTTTTTTTTCTAAATTCATCTAAAATCGATATCCATCTTTTGATTTTGGTTTTGAAGTTTTTGGAGTTTATTTGAATTTTATTTGATTTTATTTTATGCCTCGTTTGTTTTCTCTCTTGTTAGATCGCGTCTTCGGAAGAGCGGAAGCACAACCAGAAGTTTAAGAATTCGTAACCGAGCAAGGCCAAAACAAGTCATATCTTTTGATCATGTTAAACCTAATTTTTAAATCTATTATTTATTTATTTTATTTTAAACTATCATGTATTGCTATTTTAAAACAAATCTTTGTACCTGGTAGTTATTGTCCAATTTGACAAATCCTACCTTGGTAACTTGAATGCCATGATTCCATTGTCACTATAGAATGAAAAATTATTTAATAATACCATACTAATTGTCACATGGGTTGTACGATCAATTTGCTTATCCATGATTATAGTTATGTTGGGCTCATCATTACATATGATAATTAGTTAATTTGACTTAATGAGATATTGAATCATGGCTCTAGCTACAGTTATAAAATTTGTGTGCTATGACATTAGTGTGTCATTGGTTTGGTTATACAAAATTAGTTTTCACTTGGGCGAGTGATCGTGCAGTTAAATAGGAAGTGTGCATTCACTTCGAGGGATGTAGATATCTCACCTGGGTAATGTCGAAGGACTTAACTTTGCGCGCTATTGATGTGAGCCTTATCGTGCAAACTACATGTCTAGTGTGGGATAGACCTGGTTGATTAATTTATGATATTTTAATTTCAATCTCGCCATTGTGATAAACATGGTTGCTGATTTCCATAAGAAGCAAGGGGATATGATGCGAAACCCTAGCGGGTACGATTGAGTTGAGGTTGAGCATTATAAAGGTCTTATTGTGATTTTATTTAGCATGAGAATGATTATATCATGTGGGTACAGTTGTGCAACCTCTATAGAGTGTAAAACTATTCGAATAGCCATGTCTCCGGTTATAGGTAATGATCGGTGATTTCATACAAATGGTAGAATTTTCATTGAAAACTTGATTGGAATAACTTTGAAAAATGAGTAATTAGTTCACTAGTGGTTTGTTACGTGAATTGTTAATTCATGTGTGATTCATTGGGTGGAATATTAGTTCACCTATGGTTCATTCAATTCCTTTAGTTAGTTACTTATTATTATTTTATTTAAAGTTTATTTTTAATCTATTTATTATATTTACTTTAAATTATTGCTTGTCTACATAAATAACTTTTCAGCCATCCATTGGTAAGAATTGCATAGTACATTGCATTTTTGTTACAAACGACTTGCTAAGTACCAATATATTCACGGTTTTTTGCCTACTGTTACTTAGTTGAAAAGGGTGAACCATATCAGCAGGAGTTACCACAAAGAGAATACTTCAATGATTTCACGGATTAAGAGTTCGCTTCCCAGTTGATTACTTGTGGGCATGTCGAATGGCTACTACGCTTATTTCTATTTTTCGCTGCTAGTTTCCTAAGCCCTTCTAGCTATTAATTGTAAGTTTAACCATAAGGTCATACTCTGATAATTAATAATATTTGAGTCTTTTCCTTTATTAATCGTGCATATGGTCAATATTTCGTCTATGTTTACATTGTGTGCACTAGCGTAATCCTGGACTAGTGTAGTATACACAGAGTGTCCATATTTACATATTCGGGTCTTGACATTATGCCTCTTGATCCAACACACACCATGGATCTTGAGGAGCGAAATGGTTATGTCAATGCTCAAGCGATAAATGTTCTCTTTGGAGCTTTGAACACGGATGAGTTCAATCGAGTGAGCAATCTGAAAATCACTCATGAGATATAGACTACGCTCTCAAAAATCCATGAGGGCACATTCACAGTCAAAAAGGCCAAATTGCATAGATTTTGGATTAAATATGAAATATTTACAATGTTGCCTCACTAAAACATCAATGAGATGTATTCTAAACTCAACAATATTATGAATGAGCTCAAGTGCCTCACTAACCGATGTTGATATTGTTCATAAGAAGGAGAAGGTTAAATTTAAGGTCTTCATGAGAGAATTTCTCTCTCTAAAGGAGTCTTATGAGAAACTAAAGGAAACTCATGACTCTCTCCTTCCCAAAGACCTCACTTAGTCTCACTCTAGTATTGAAATTAACTATAATATCATTGATAACTTGCGTAGTGTAGAGATAGCTCCTTGCATTATTGCCAAAACTAGTGTGTCTACCTCTTGTAATGATTTATTAGCCATATCATACACTTCTAAAATTTATTCTAGCTCATGTATGGCTAACATATGTGATTTTTTGCTCATTGTTGAAAATAATGAATTAATAGAATAAGTCACCAAACTAAGTAAGAGCTTAGAGAAATACTTTAAGAGGCAAGGTAACCTTTGACAACCTTTTGAGTGAGCAAAGGTGGTCATTTAATAAGAAAGTACTTGGGTTCATTCCCAAGAAAGGTAAGAAGACAATTTACAAGCTCATAAGGTTTGTAAAAGAAAATAGTAAGTATTGCCATAAGTGTTGTGGTGTGGGCATTTCCAAAATTCATGTCCCATTGGTAAGACTCCATCAATTGATATTTATAATTCATGTTATATGCTTAAGAAATATAAGGATGATAGAGTGATCGTTAGATTTGTTAGTACTTTAGTTTTAGGTGCTAAAAAGAATGTTATTTTAGTGCGTAAAGTCTTGATTACTAACCTCTAAGAACCCAAACAAATTTGCTTACCTAAAGAACTTGATTTTTTTTGTAAGTGAACTACAAAATCGGTAGAAAGTATTGGGTGCTTAATAGCGGTTACACTCAACACATAGCTAGAGACCAATATGTTCACCATATTTGAGAGTGGTGGCAATGAGAAAATTATATTTAGAGATAATAGCAAAGAAAAAGTAATTTAATTAGGTAAAATCGTTATCTCAAATGACCTTTTGGCATTAAATTTTAATTTTTTTTATCTATTGCTTAATTGTGTGATCTTAGTCTCATTTGCACTCTCTCAAGATGATATCTTGATTTCAAAAGAAAAAAAGGTGCTTTGGTTTTCAAAGGCTTTCGACTAGGAAATCCCTATTTATTGAATTTCTCTTCAAATGATTTGTGTTTGAAAACTTATTTGAGTGGAAAAAAAAACTCTTTATGTTGGCTTTGGCAGAGGCAGCTAGCTCATGTGGGGGATTGTTCAAAATCTTTTCAAACATAATTTGGTTGTGAACTTGGAAGACATGAAGTAAAAAGTAGCTAACTCTCATCCTTAGTATCATATCCACTTCTAAGTCATTAGAGCTTTTACATGTAAATTTATTTGAACCAATAACCTACAAACAAAAGTACCGTCGGCAATAGCTATGTTGATCGGGTCGATGGGGCAATATATTTTTTATCCGTCGTACGGGCATTCAAGTTACGAACAAGGCTGACGAGAGACGCACCAGCCTCATTGTTGTGTTGGGCAGCAACTCCTGATTGACTGACCAACACATTCTTGTAATGATTTATTAGCCATGTCATAGAAGCACTTGCACTTTAGTCATCAATATTATTATTGTTTATCCTGTAACAGAACAACTACAATTACAATACATACAAGCAGGCAGGCAGACTCAAAACAACATTCCCACGTCGATCAGCATCCAGAAACAAAACAGATTACAATCAATACTAAGCTCGTCTAACGGCAACCACGATTCCCCAAGTCTACTGCATCTTGGGCCCTGTTATTGCACTTCTTCCTGGAAATCATTTCTCTGCACCTGCTTACGCCCGAAACCACATCGACAAAAGTATTCGGGGATTGGCCCCTCGTCCCCAACCACCCACGGATGCTGCGCCACGGCCTGCAAGGTGATACGCTCTACTGGATCTGCAATGCAACCATGCGACAGACAAGAAATTCTATTGATATACAACTCATGCGACATCAACAATCAAATACAGAAAATCGCATAAAGATAACCTTTGCAGAGAAGTCTTTCCAGCAAATCCACCAGCTGGGGGTTAATGCCATCAGGAATTTCCACAGGATTGTTCACTATCTATTTGACAGAAATAACAACTTTAGGATATATATATATATATATATATATATATATATATATATATATATATATATATATATATATATATATATATATGCCTCAAGTACAAAAATTACTACAGCGGATAGCAGATCCACACCTTGTCATAAGTTTCCTGCAAGGTATCCCCTAGAAATGGATACCGACCCAAAATCATACAGTACAAAGTAACACCGACAGCCCATGTATCGGCTGCCCTACCATGATAGGTTAAACCTGCAGAACGGTAGATACAAAAAAAAGTTGGTCAGATTTTATAAAGCATGGGCCAATGGCAGGATAGGTGGTCTTACATCATCCAATATCTATCATTGATAAGATGACCAAATCAAATAGTTTAGACATTTTTTTTATTTGGACATCATATATCCTTTGATCCAAACTACATATTACTTGTGCCCTATTTTGCATCACATAATTAAAGGTAGAGTCTGCCAGTTGTACAAACAGTATTTACCACCAAAACACAGGTGGTCTTTTTTTACCTTGACAACACTCTGGTGCAGTGAAAACCGGAGTTCCTGGAGATCTCCGGAGCATATCATCATCATCCTGGAATACAACCATACAGATGGAACTTCTTAGCAAGTGCCAAACACTATAGTAAGATTAGACCATCCTTAGGGCATGTCTTGAGCATAGAGCAAGAGAGACTAAAAATAACTAAGTAGTTTATTTACAAAACAAAAGATACGAAACTGTTTGATTCATGTCGGCAATACTTTCAAAGGGAAAGCTTGACATCACCAAACTTGATTGTCCACTCAATCTGTTCACAAAACACTCTGGAAAGGAAGAGCCATTTTACAATAGTCCAGATTGATGCAAACCTGGCCTTAGAAACTCTATAATTATGTTATTATTCTTCATTTAGAAAGAGGCCATTTTTTTAACAAAGAACAACCAAATGCTAGACCTGGGGCAATTTAGCAACAAAGGAAAACCATCAATCTAGGGCTCGGCACTTATTCCATGGTGTGATATTGTCATTAAACCGATAACCTTATCAGAGTTGATTTAACAACATGGTATTAACAGGAACATAGAGACTACCTCAAAGACCTGGCTAACACTGAAATCCCCTATCTTCACATTGCCATTACTTGTGACCAGAAGATTGTCTGGCTTAATGTCACCATGAATGATGTTCTGCAATAGTGAAAGAAGACTTCAATGTTCCATCCAGAAAAATCTTTTGAGTGAAGGCAAGAGACACTCATCATCACTCAGTCTGACACATAAACCACAACATGGATACAATTAGAATAATGAAAAATTGAAAATCCAAGTCTTACATGAGAATGGAGGTACATGAGACCAGAAATAATGTCTCGCAGATATTTTCTGGAAGAAGTTACTCCTAGACCATTATCGCAGACCATCTTTCCTTCAACATACTCTAAAACTGGAAACACAAACCCAAAAGGGAAATATTTACATATTAGAATTTAGAAATCTTACAGTATCAAATAAAAACCTAAATAAGCCAGCAATAAGCATGCCATCTGAGAACAACAAACTAAAACACTATGACGAAGAGAGTGCAAACAAATACCCATGTAGAATTTATCTATTTCTGGGTCATCAATCACCTCGATGAGATTTACTATATTGGGATGATCCAACATTTTCATGATGGACACCTGTCACCAACAGAGTTACTAGATCACTTGAATGATAATAAATCAGCTAATTATCATGTAACTGTATAAAAAGAGAGTATGCTATAGATGGGCAAAATTACTGACTTCTGGAAATTGACAAGTGACAACTGGTGCTTAGCAAAATGCTTCTGCAAATTGACAACTAAAGATACAGAAGTAATCAATTTCTGTTCAAAATTGATGTGCAGCCGTATGTCACGCCAATTTGTGGCATTCTACAGGTAAATGAATATTTGGTGCAACTTTTATACGGATATTAGTGCTTAGTAAAGCTCCAAAATCTGCCACCGATATAGACTAGTGGCAACAAACTCCCAATTCCCAAGTAGTGCTTGACAGTATTATATGTTAAATAACACTATGGGGTCTAGATGTGTTTCAGAAAAACACAAGTGCAATAGGTTACCTGTGATAAAAAAAACATATGTGTAAATGTGCATGAAAGTCTCTTTCCACAGAAGAACTAAGTCATGCATGCATGACAAATTGCAATTATGGCAAGTATTATGCAGATAAATCAAGCAATAATATTACTTACCTCACGAAGAACATCACTCATGGCAGTCTCTGAAGGTGCTACGCGTACTTTCTTCATGTAAGATTTATGCAAAACCTGTAACAGAATGGGATAGGCTACAATTCCATGAATCAGAAATCAGCATCATGCACCCAGTGCATATAGAAGAAAGCCTAAGGTATTGACAAATTCTAATGTATGCGACTCCAAGAACTATCTTCGTGATAAAAACAGCACAAGTATGCAAAAGCGGATAACATGTTAGCAAGGCATCAAGTAAAAGTATTTTTAAAAAGGTACAAGTATTTGGTCCTCAGAGTAAAAGTATTATGACGAAAGAAATCAGGTATTTTAAGATCCCACGAGCAAATGTAATCAATAGATAGCTTGCCATGCCAGCATACAAGTCATTCACCGAAAGGATATCCAAATCATTACCTTTACTGCATATGGCTTCCCATCTTTCGTGTTCCGGTATAGAACCTGTTCAACAGTAAAAATGGCTTGGTCATGCATGCACGAGCTACATTGCTGCAAATTTAAGCTATCTTACCACTTTGCCGTAGCTTCCAGACCCAATCTTGCGCTGGTGGACATATTCATTTACCATCTTATTACCATTATCGTCCTAAACGTGTCAAAAAAAAATTACCATGAAGTAGAAACACAAAAGTATAACAAATGAGACATAGATATGACACAAAGGCAACGTTTTTATCAGAATATTTGTATGCTAGCGGATGAACCAAAGACAGGGTCTGCCACCGACGCTGATTACAGGGGTAAAAGATGGGTTGGAAACTACGATCCAAAAAAGAGCAGTCTATGACTCAACCTATGATCCAAAAAAGTAATACAGCTGAGCTATAGGTAATTTTCAGTTACAATAGGATGGGCAAGACACATCTTTTTGGAAGGAAAATGTTTACCGTGTCGTGACAAATGTAAGCTTACCAATAACAAAATAAAAAAAATCCTTGCTGCATATAATACGGTGCCATTTAAGTATAAGAGCTATAGATGCAAGAGCTGAAGTCTAGAGAAATAGTAGTACCTCACAGCAAATTGCTTTCTTTGTCTCCTTGACTGGAAATTGTCGACATACGAAGCCACTTTGAGCTCTGCACAGTATAATCTCTTGAGAGCGCTTAACAGACCGTCGTGGTCCATCATCGCTTTCATAAAGAAAATCCGCATCTTCGCCACTGTAGAAGCTTCGATCGGGGTCTTGATGGATCAACAAATCATCGGATGAGAAGCCATCGGAGCCTCGAAACTGGACCAGTGACCTCCTAGCTGGTTTTCTCAAGAATCCAAAACAGCTACAGCAGCCCATGTCAGTTAGCTCCGACACGCAGAACGAGCAGGCACCAGAGAACCCTGAAGCAGGAAAAAAAAAACAAAGAGGACCATAGCAAGACGCAAGATAAACAGAAGGTCACAGGCAGGCATTGCTTTCGACCGGTCATAGTTAATCCACGAGTGAAATTATCCCTCACCCCAAGCCGTTGCTGTTGCCGCCACTGGGTGGCCGCCGGTAGACGTCGTGCCATCGACCGCCGCCGCCGGATCTGGCCACCGAGAGCTCGGTGGAGACGCGCCGCCGCCGGATCCGGTGATGGCGAGGACGGGGACGGCGCTCTTAACGGCCGCCGCCACCGAATCCGCCCGCGGGGACGACGAAGAGGAGCCGCCGCTCTGTGAAATCAGAGGGGCAAGGGAGGGTGGAGCCGTGAGACCGGAGGGGAGAGAAGACCGGCGGTGAGCGGGATGGGTGGAGAGGAGGGCGAGGCGGTGATGGTGTCGATCGGTGGGTGAGAGCGGCGGAGAGGATGGTGGATGGATGAAGAAGAGCGATTTTTATCAGACCGTTGACCCCCCTTCTCGACCGACCCATACGCATTGCAGCAATTTTTTTTAAAATAAAAACGCAACCCAAATTTGAGGTACACCCCTAACATCTCAACTGCAAAAGCATAAAAAAAAAGTCTGAGGAAATCTTCTAAATTTATTTTAACTATGTATAAAATTTCAAATTCAGAATCTGTCAGATCCAGAATTTCACTGCACTATTTTCTGAATCAGCAATAGTGCTTACAGATACATTACGATCTACCAAAATATATCATACGGAAGCGTAAATAATATTGTGATATACTTACTTGGACCGGTTATGTCGAAATCATTAAAAGCAGCAGCAGAAATGACATCTTCACACAGGTGGGACCCTTAGAATATGCCTATAGGCAGCCAACTGGGGTTCGAGACCTAATCTTTGACCTCATCATCGTCTGGTATTATTTGGTGGTACTCCTTCTGCCTTACTAAATGATTATAATTGACCAACAGTGAGGACAAAGATAATTAGCAAGCCATCATATAGAACGCAAATAATAATAAATGTCTGGCTGTCAATGGAGGCTAGGTGTTCTTTTATTTACTGAAAATCATCATTTAGAAAGTTACAATAAATATGAAATATTTGTGACTTAGCAATTTTAATTAAACCAGATTTTTGAAAAATGCAGTAATAATATCAGTGTAGGTTATACCCACTTATTACAGCGTATGATGACCTTCACTACATGCTAGTTTCTATCATCACTGGGTCCCGCCTAGGGCAATTCAAACTCAAGGCTTGACGCCCCCAACAAGTTTCATCCTATCCCCAAAGGTTTTTGAAATAGATACTAACTCGGGTAAGTTCACATGTCTACCCTTGACCATGGGCACAGCTATTCGAATAGTTTTACACTCTGCAGAGATTGCACAATTTTACCCACAAAAGATAACCATCTTAATACATTCACAGGTATCCTTAAACTTGTGGATCAAGCAAATACTACAAAGGCCTTTACAATGCATAATCTCAGTGAGGCTACACACACTAAGGTTTCCACCATTATGGGGTGAGACCACCCCTTCAGAGACCCCCTCTTGCGTCGTCACGTCAAGGGCACGTTTCCTCACGGCTTGCTTGCACGTGTGCTCACCAATGGCGCAACCACACTGGGTCGATGCAAATTAGTTGACTAGGTTGTACTTATTATAGACTTGTGGTTGTACTATTTTACGTTGGAAAATTATCACCAGATTCGGTCCTTAGACTATCTGAGCGATTGTTCCCCAAGCCACAAATTCTCGTGCATCCACTGCAACAACACCTCTTACTATTCGCCCAGATACGTAAAGAAGGTTTTAAAGGTTTTGAGAAGCATACAATCAGTTTGTCCAACATACCAACCATTTCCCACAATGGTTGCCCAAAATCTCTTCCATGATTTTAAAGATGATGATTAGGAAAAAAATAGTGCCCTTAAGTATCTATGTAAGGCTAAGCATGGTGCTTAGCTACAACCTATAGCTAGTAAGGTTACCATTATAATTTCTAGGACGACAAGGAATTTAAGGGAAAATTATATCCAAGGGGTGACATATAGTAATACAAGCAAGATAGGCATTTAACTACATTATTATATTTGAATATATTTGCATAACAAATAAAAGTATGCAATTTAATAATTTAAATAAACATAATTTGCATAAAATGTAGGTTCAATATGATCAAAGTGATAACTTGTCTTTCTAGATTTTTACCGTGGCCTTGATCTTACTCAAAGCCTTCCCGATCAATGGTCTTGCATCCTCGGTCTTTTGACTTTACCCCGATCATGCTCTTGCTTGATCCTTTTCCTCTTTGGGACTTCAACTTCTAATTACGTGCTAAAATATTGAAAGACAAATAAATCCAAATAAAACCAAATGATTTTAATTAAGTTGTTTTTGCGAGCACAGGATGATTGACAAAGTCAACGATATTAGGCGAAGATGCTTTGCCAGGAAGGAAATACAAGGGAGAGTTAATGGCAAAGGAATCTTTACGAAAATATTCCGCTCTAGATCCAAGGATGATTAGGGATAGTCGCTCAAAGAGTACCACATGTTGATCTTTTTATTTTAATTGCTTCTTTTATTATTTTATATTTAACAAGAAAGTTCTATGAGTTAGGGTAGATATACAGATGGATGGGCTGGGTATTTTTAATTACTACTGGTGGTCTTAAATCTAGAGATAAGGAAAAGGTGATTATTAATTTAGGTGAGATTGCTTTTTGATGAGATTCTTAAATTAAAGATGCTCTTTGCATGAGATGACATCATTTTATGTGCCTAGCTTTTAGCTATGTTTGGATTTGAGGATAAAGATAGTGGATACACAATTTTTTTTGGGAGACATGTAGATATACTTTAATTTAAATTTTGTTTTAATTTAAGCGATAGAGACATAAAGGTTAATCATTTTTTAATGTTATTTACAAAAAGGTAGCATATCCCAACTATGTCTCTTTTTGATTGGCAAAAAGGATTTGAGGAGCACATGCTAAGGATACGTTAGTTATTTTTGAGAAATTATGCAAGGTGATCTTTAGCTTTAAACCCAATATTTATGGATAAATATTTAGAGGCTTACAATTCAAATGTTTTATCTAAATTATTTAGGCATTAATTGGAAAAAGGGCCTTATTACCTTTTTAGAGATGCAAATGATATTCAATAAGATTACAAGGCTTGAATTATTATCTCAAAGGGGATTACTTGTTAATCTTTATTGCATGCAAAATAAATAATATTAAATCTTTGATATTCTTATATTGCATTAATTACTCTCATAATATTTATCTTGCTAACTCTCGGTTGACAACAAAATAATCAAGATTAATTCTCCAATATTCTTAACTTGCATAGATTTTTATTCTAATTTCATAACAAAATTTTATACTTGTTTTAGTAATTAGATTATTATTGTTCAAATTATTCATTTATTTAGAATGTAGGGCCCTCAATATATTTGGGGAGGTATCCAACTTTATTCCTCAAATACTTAATAAATTCAAAGCCTAAAATAATTAGTTCACTAGACTTAATTGAAGTCCCAATCTTGAAAGCCAGCCTAGGCCCGCATGTCAACCCACCAAAGGGGACATAACTGAAGGGCTAAACTTGGTAGAAATAGAGGAGGCCATAGGAACAGAGGAGGAAGGGGACACATGGCCAGCGGTGGCTTCACCAGCGAGCAACGGTCGGAGAGACAGGGGTAACCAGAAAAATGGAACACTAGGAGATGGAGAGAGCCAAGGGAGGTGGCAGCATGAGCAGAGACGGAGCGGAGGCGGGGTTCAGTGGCCTGGGGTAGCGTCAAACACGACGACGATGCCCAAGAGGGAGAGAGGGGAAAGGAGGGGGCATGACCATGAGGGAGGCTAGGGGAACGTACCACGATGGTCAGGCTAGAGCCGAGCGGAGCTTGTAGGCGTGATCAGCGGGATTCCAAGCAAGCCCAGGAGCGCACGGTAGAGGACTATGGCAGGCGCGAAGGGGAGTGGCACAGAGCCACAGTGGGGTGTCATCATGGGCACTCAGTTCAAGAGAATGGCAGGCACAACATGGCATGTGATGGTATAGTGTAGGTTGCACGGTAGAGCTAGCATGCACAAGCGTAGGCATGCCTGGTAAGGCCGAGCCAGGGTAGACCAGCTCAGGCTGGCGCCAACAAATAAACAAGAAAGGGAGGGTGGAAAGAGAAGGAAGGGAGAGAAGAAGAAAAGAACTGTGGGGCCCACATGGAAGAGAGATGAGGAAGAAAGAGAAGGAGGGGATGCTAGCAAAACTTGAAAATTCAGAATTTGCAAAAATTCTGAGACTTGAATTGGAAGTCGAATTTGAACTATCGAATCAAATTTCTTGGATGCAAAATTTAATATCTTTGTCTTGAACAACTTTGATTTTAGGATTAAATTTTGAATTTTAAATTTTAGAATTTTGCTTGATTGAGTTTCGATTGCTTTGGCTTGCAATCCTCGATCTTTATATTATTATTTGAGTTATTTAGCAAAACCAAATCATAAATGCTAAAATATTTGAAATACATTGAGATGCAACAAAAAGTTTTGAATTCTTCATAATTTTGACCGTCCCATAATTGGGATGTTACAGATTCATTATAGGTTAGAAGTACCAAAAAAGAGAAAAATTTGACAAGTGTTAATAGTTCAAATTTGTCAGAATTTTCTCTTTTTTGTTGCTCTCAACATAGAATATATTTGAACTTGGAATTTTATACATATGTAGAGTAAGCCATGGAATATATGTAAAAATTTTCTCAAAATATTTTGTGACTTTTTAGTTAGGGTACTCCGTGAGTGCACCCCCAAACTTAAGTGCATAGGATATATTGCCGAACACCGAACATAAACATCGAAGATCATTTATTAGTCATTTTACCACCCCCCCCCCCACTATCTTGATTGTGGGCATATGAAATGAGTGAGTAGATTCTTCTCAGCTATGGCTACTAACGAACGCATGTGTGAACGAATCAAATATGATAAGCTGCTTTGACAAAATGACAGATAGGTCATCTCGTTTATTTGTTCGAGGAAAGCCATGAGCAATAGGACATAGCATGTTACTAATAAATTACAGTAGCAGAAAATGAACTTTTAAAATACAAGTAAGGACTCAATAAATTTGGAACAGCCAGCGTAGAATTGAGTGAATTATAGTTATGGTATGTATATATACACTTACCCTTAAAGAGGTGCTGATGGCCCCGCGTCCCCGATTTTGCAAAAAAACCCTCAAAATTTTTGAAATTATGGCAACGCCCCAGCTAAACCAGTAGGCTGAGGGTTTACACGTGTCTTTGGGTTAGTAGCTTGGCAATCCTAGAAAAGCATTTAATAAATCTCCTGTAGTATCTGGCTAATTTGAGAAAACTCTGTACCTCAGTCGGTGTGGTGGGTTGCTCCCATTCTACCATGGCATCTATCTTGGCTGGATCCACTGATACTCCTCTAGTGGACACTATATGGCTGACGAAAATGATATCCTTTAGCTAGAATTCACACTTGTTGTACTTGGCATATAACTGGTATTCCTTTAGCTTCTCTAATACTTATTGCAAATGTTTGCCATGTTCTTCAGTATTCTTGGAATAGATGAGGATATCATCAATAAATATCACTACAAATTTGTCTAAGTATTCTATGAAAACTTTGTTCATGAGGTTCATAAAATAGGCTAGGGCATTGGTTAAGCCAAAGGACATGACTGTAAATTCGTACAGTCCATATATGGTGGTGAAAGCTATTTTTGGAATGTCGTTGGCCATAATTTTCAACTGATGATAGCCCGATCTTAGGTCAATTTTGGAAAATATGGTGGCTCCCCCAAGCTAATCAAATAAGTCATCGATTCTAGGCAAAGAGTACTTACTCTTAATTGTTACTGCATTCAAGGATCTATAATCTACGCACATTCATGCGGTGCCATCTTTCTTCTTTACAAAGAGCACTAGAGATCTCCAAGGTGAGGAATTGGCCCTAATGAAACCTCTATCCTGCAACTCTTGGATTTGCCTTTTCAGCTCTCCGAGCTCGTTGATGGTCATCCTATAAGGCCTCCTGGCAATTGGGGTTGTGTCAGGCATTAAATTAATGATAAATTCTAGGCATTGGCAATAGGGGTAATCTTTTTATGTGGGCATTGGCTGGCGAAGTGCCCTTTTTCTCCGTAGCTAAAATAATTGATATGGGCAACAGGGTTTATCCCAGTAGACTGGCCTAGGGGTATGGAGTCTGGAATGAGCTGCTGCTTGGGCAGGGCACTGGAGCAGGAGCTTTTGAGGGTTGAATTGGCCTTAGGATGGTAGGGTTGTTGAAAATTTTCTGAATGAACCTCCCTTGTGGCCTTTTGGCAGCTTGCTTGCATTTGCTATTGGCTTACAAGTTCTTCCTTTCATTCTCCAAGATAAGTGTTTTGTTAACTAGGTGGTGAAAACTAGAAAAGTCTTGAATGATTAACTACACACATAGATTCTCATTCATGCCTTCAAAGAATCTATCGATCTTCTCTTCCTCATCAACCATATCCTTTGGAGCGTAGTGGGTCAAGTAGTTAAACTTCCTAAGGTATTCACTGATAGACATGTTCTCTTGTTTCAAGGTGCGGAATTCATTTTTCTTCATCCGCATGACTCCCACAGAACGAAATTGGTTCTGAATGCCATCTTGAATTCTCTCCATGGAATGGCCTAATTGACTTGGTTAACTTGATTGGCTTTATTGGCTCCTTTCTCTACTTTGACACCTTCTCCTGCCACTCCCCCTTGTGCTTCACCTTCCTCTTCTGACTCTTCCTCGGACGTGGAGCTTTTGTTACCTCAGGCGAACAAATAGTTTTCCCACCAGGCTACTGTTGCTTCTTTGAGCTGATGGGCCATGAAGACTACTCTATCATCCTCATCGCACTTGGTGAGCCATGGCTTCGGTATCCTGAAGCCACTCGTCAGCAGAAGAAAAGGTTAAGGGCCGAGTCTGTAGGAAGTCGACCAGTTTAGAACTGCGGTTGCTGGCACTTGCTTATTAGCTAGTGTAGATAGCTTGCAATATTAAGGTTCGCTATGCCATAACTTACACCATTGTGGGTTGACCGATGGGGGTGGAAGATTGATGCCTTGCCCACAGCCTCTCCCACGCCCTGCAGGTGGAGCTTCTAGGTTAGCATCTCGGTCGATGTTGGCTTGTAGTTTTGGGTTGACGTTAGCCTGAGCCCTAGTGACGCTCCTGGCCATCTGCGGAGATTATTTCCTTTTTCTTAGCACTAAGTACTAGGTAGGTGGGTTGTTATCCTTAAAATCATGCCAAAATCAATTGAGTAAGATAAACGATGAAATACAATACAAGACTAGTCTTGAAGTTGGTGGGCGTGCATGAAAAGCTGACTTGCGTAGTAGTACTCGTCGCTGTCCTTTAGGACACCACTAGCAATGACCAGCTCCATCAGCTTAGCCACTTCGTCCTTCTCCATGCACAAGGGCTACGAGGTCGCCGAAAGGGTGAAGTTGTGATGGCCTCTAGACTGCTCGTAGAAGTCAACGAATCTCTCAAGCTACACATCCCATTAGCTCTTCTTGTGTTTTTCCCTTCTGGAGAATCAAGCACATGAGGTCATTTGCCCTTGCTGGTGGCCGAGGGTGCACTCTGTCCGACTCCAGTCAATGGGTCGTTGCCCTCCTCGTCCTTGCGGGCGTGGCTGGGCTCGACACTGGGCATGTACGCGTTCACATTAATAAACAGGGTCTCCTCGAAAAGCCTCTCTAGGAGGTCCTTGTCGGCGAGCGGTGCCTTGCAGAACTTCTTGATGTCCTCCATAGCCTATAAACAACAGAGAAACTAGGGCATTCGTGAGTTGGCACACCTAGCATAGATCACAACGGAGAGTATGTGTGGAGGCTAACCTTGGCTTGCTCCTCCCACCAGTCCAGGTTGACAGCAATAGTCCCGATGATTGGATTTAAGCCGAGGTGGGTTGCGCGTAGCTTGAGGGTTTTCCAATTAGACAAATCCCTCTTTAGTGCATCCCACTTGTTCTTTATTTGTTTACAGATGTACTGCCGTCTAGTCCGATCTTCGAACTTCCAAAGAAGATTGCAGTAGCCCTTACCAAAGAGGTAGTTTTGTGGGCGGTTCCTGGCGTCTATTCCTTCCAGGTAGACGACAATGAAAATACAGGTCGCCTCGTCATACCACGCTAATGGGGTTGCGCACTTGGGGCCTATCTCTAAAACCCTTAGTGCTGTCAGTCAGCACAACAGATCGTGGAGCACAGTGGAGGACACAAAAAAACATGCACAAAGAAATGCTAATCGTGTGGGAGAGTAAGAACAACAAAGGAGATAACAATTGCAGATAAATGCTACTATGAAGGAGATAACAATCCCAAATAAATGCTAGTATGGATTACAAACAACGGCTAGGAGAGGCGGATTATACCTTGAATCGGCAACGGAGATGGAGGGGATGCGATGGTAGTGGAAACTTCTGGCGACGGGAGGGAGATAAGCAAGTCGATGTTGGGCTAGGCAAAACGAGGCCCGACGGGGGTGGTGCACGTCGGGTGGGAGGGTCCGGAAGCCGGGTGATCCTCTCCACGGGGCTAGATGAGGGCTGATCCGGGAGAAGAGAGACCGGGTAGAGGGGCGCTGGATCGGGGCATAGGGAGAGCGGATCTGACAGGAGGGCATACTGGAGGGTGGCAGACAGATGTGATCGAAGGGGAAGGCGTCACTGTCAAGAGCTTGCGCGCGATAAAGAAGACAATTGGAATGGGAAAATGGACGACTGTGCACACCATCAGACAAAAGTCAAAAGTGTGTATGAATACGCCCTTACTGATGTGAGTTAGTAGTGGTAGCTGTTGGTGTGCGATGTCACGACGCATTACAGGGTCGGGATCCTACCTGTTAGGGTGAATCGTCTTGAGTGGTCAGATATTCTAGGAACCGTTTGTTAGGAGACCAGAGTGGAATTAAAGGAGAGGACATCAAGAGCGAAAATGAGTGAATCTCTGGGTGACAGTAGTGCATGCACCCGCCGCCGCCGCTATCATTCACTGACCCGGCTGACTGGCCTGCTGCCACGCTCTGACCCCCCTCTCATACACTGACCTGACGGTGGCCGCTGCTGGTGTGAAGCGAGATAGCGTTAGCAAGCGCACGGGCCAACCCGCCGCCATGGCCGATCCGTCCGGCGACGGCAAGGCGCTCAAGCAGCAGCGCGCCAAGCTCAAGCCCGCCCTCGAGGTCGAGGACTTCATCAACCTCCTCCACGGCTCCGATCCCGTTCGCGTCGAGCTCACCCGCCTCGAGAACGAGCTCCAGTGTGAGTCACCTGCCATTATCAAATGACGCCCGACCCCAATCTGATCTAGATCTAGCTGCCCCTCTTTGTCCTCGATCTCCTGTTGGAACAAAATTGGATCTTTCATCTCCTCTGCTCTGCCTGCAGATAAGGAGAAGGAGCTGGGGGAGGCGCAGGCGGAGATCAAGGCCTTGCGGCTCTCCGAGCGAGCGCGCGAGAAGGCCGTCCAGGATGTCAGTAAAAAACACACCAATTTCCTTCTCTCTCTTATCTCTTGCTTCATCTTACATCTAGATTAGTAGCATCAGCTACTTGGTCGTTGTTCTGCTCTAAATTCGATGCGTTTATTGGTAACCGTATCAGATTTTCTCAAATAGATCCGAGTAGCTGTCGGCAGCTATTCTTCAAGAGTTCATGGATCGCTCCATGTTCCCTATATTCCAGTATGTTCAGTGACTTGCTAGATTTTTTGGGGTGGAAAATGGCATCTCTTTGTTTAAATCTTTGACTACAACTTAGGAAAGCTCCATCAAGTACGTTCTGTATCTTGCGTCTATATGGTTGCTTCTGTTTGCGCTCACTGATTTGGTTTACCATCCAAAATCTTGAATAATTCCAAATCCTAGTAAACAATGCAGTTCTGTAAACTGTCAGTGAGACCACCCAAAATGACCTGTTTAGTTTGTGCTATCTTTGTTGAGCATCGGCTGTTCTTCTTCTGATCATACCATTATGCAGCATCCAGTTTCAACCTAAGCAGACAGCCTTAAGTTATTTGGGATAATTGTTCGGAATTAGAAATGAAGGAAGTGCTCTATATCATCGCTGTTGTGATATACTCAAATGTTCTTTCTCACGCATTGTCAAATTTTTATGAAGTCATACGCCGTAAGGTAGTTTTTTTTTGTATTTTTGGGACAATCCTGACTTTGCCTTCTGCATCAATGTAAGCTTACGGAAGAGTTGGCAAAGGTGGATGAGAAGCTGAAGCTTACAGAGTCTCTCCTGGAAAGCAAGGTAACGGAGTAGCCCTTCTTTTTTCCTCTTTTGCAGCTCACGGCTTTATCTTGAGAACAGCTATTGATAATAATCATATATTCATCTACGATATTGCAGAACCTTGAAGCAAAGAAGATCAATGATGAAAAGAAAGCTGCACTTGCTGCCCAATTTGCAGCAGAGGCTACACTACGAAGGGTTCATGCCGCACAGAAGGATGATGACATGCCTCCTATTGAGGCCATTCTCGCACCACTGGAAGCTGAGCTGAAACTAGCTCGTCAAGAGGTACTTGATCCAAAGCATATAGTTGCATTGTACCTTCTCTTTCCAGTCATGATCATTGATCAGTGTGCTTCATGCATATTGGAATAGTTCCATATTGGTTATAGAAGAGTAAGGAACCTAACTTAAAAATAGGAGAGTCCTTTGTCTCATTGGCTAGTTTTTAGGGTGAGAAGGCCCTTTCGATCCTATAAGTGGTATTAGAGCCTCGTTCTAATATCTCTAACCCAATAGACACTAGTGTGAACGTTTGTGATTCTGAGAGACTGTTGGTGTACGGTGAAGGGACCGTCGATGTACAGTGAAGAGGCGGTGAATGGCTGAGGGATATCAATGTGTGAAGGAAGAGATTATTGGAATAATCCTACATTGGTTGTGTAAGGGCAAAGGAGCTAGCTTAAAAGTGAGGGAATCCCTCACCTTATTGACTAGCTTTTGGGGTGAGAAGACCCTTACGATCCTACAATGCATTTGTATTTGTGTGAAATGTTTGTTGCGGGTATCCTATCGTCCTTTGAGCAAATTGTACGGTATGGTGAGTGCTTGTAAATAGCTTTTATCTGACACCGCCTACCTGTTTTGTATCTCTTTCTTGATAGTTGTTAATAATGCGACCTTCTGGTTTCCCGATGTGATTTAATGTGCTGCTACTTTACAGATTTGCAAAATGTATCTTAGTCCAGAACCTGCTAAGAGTATAGGTCCATATGCTGTATTTTGTCATTGATATTTATGTGGAGTTTTCTATTTTTACCATTAAGTGCCTGCTATTCCATGTCAATTGAATGGCAAGCTGCTGATGAAACACTAAGAAGTTGGTTTTCTCATGCAGATTGCAAAATTACAAGATGACAACAAGGCATTAGACCGTCTTACAAAGTCTAAGGAAGCAGCTCTCCTGGAAGCAGAAAGGACAGTTCAGATAGCATTAGCAAAAGCTTCCTTGGTGGATGATTTGCAAAACAAAAACCAGGAATTGATGAAACAGATTGAGATCTGTCAGGTATAAGACAATGAAAGTATTCTTTTACAACAATTTACTAGTTTGTATCATACAATTAGCTGCAGTGTGAGGCTTTGTCTTTGGCACTCTAGGAAGAGAACAAAATTTTGGATAGAATGCACCGCCAAAAAGTTGCTGAGGTTGAAAAGCTTACTCAGACTGTCAGAGAGCTAGAAGAAGCTGTTCTTGCTGGTGGTGCAGCAGCAAATGCTGTGAGAGACTATCAGCGGAAAGTCCAGGAGATGAATGTAATGCATGATGACCTGGACCCTTATTGGTGTATTTCATGATATTTAGTGTATCTGAAAGCATAGGAATTAATCTCAATTTACATGTATGCTGTTCTCAGGAGGAAATGAAAACTCTTGACCGTGAGCTAGCTCGTGCAAAGGTTTCAGCAAATAGGGTTGCAGTAGTGGTGGCAAATGAGTGGAAAGATGGCAATGATAAAGTAATGCCTGTCAAACAATGGCTTGAAGAACGAAGGATTCTGCAAGTAAGTCATGAAGGTCTCCTATCTTCTAGTTTTACACTGTTGCTGAGTTGTTCTGGAGGGATGTCTGGAAGTCCCTCCACGGAACTGTAGGCTTTTCACTTTGGCCCCTTTCAGTGGAGTAAGCTATGGGCCTGTTCTTTTTTGCTACGGCTTATGGTTTTTGGTTGAAAATTTTGAATTTTAGCTGTTTGCGACAGAGATTACGGAAAGAGATACTTGCTTGTGATTTTAGATGGTACAAATGTTGAGTTTTTAACGTGTACTATAATTATTTTGTAGACTCCATCTTAAAAAAATATTCCGTTTAAAAGTTAGATACGGTAGCAAAAGCCAAAAGTCGTTTTGAGAAGCTGAAAAAAACAGGCCTTATGGCGCTTTCTGTTAATTTGTTGAGGACTGTCTTTCTACAGGGAGAAATGCAGCAACTCCGGGATAAACTTACTATAGCAGAGAGGGCTGCAAGATCAGAAGCTCAACTGAAAGTATGCTTTTGCTCTTCATGTTTCTCATAAAGTCATTTTCATGTTTCGCGTAAAGTCATTTACTTCCATCTTCCTATCAGTTAGGCCTTTCCACTGTCTCTTCATTGTAATTGTTGGGATACGTGTAGGCTAAATTAACGTAAATTAAAATTTTTTACTGCATAAACCAGGAATCCATACAAGTAAAAGATCATAAATTGTTACCATTAGACGCGCAGTATAATGGAAGTAGAGTTGAAGCAGTTGATTCAACAAATAGTGCATTGGTATAGTGAAAGTATTCAACCGTCCTTTGGCTAACCGTCTTCTCGCGATCGTCTCGATCAGCACTGCAGTCTTAGCAGCGCCTC
Source organism: Melocanna baccifera (assembly GCA_036346265.1). Taxonomy (NCBI): domain Eukaryota; kingdom Viridiplantae; phylum Streptophyta; class Magnoliopsida; order Poales; family Poaceae; genus Melocanna; species Melocanna baccifera. Next base: position 34,366,795 of record CM070693.1, read on the forward strand.
TACCGAGGTTCACATGTCTAGGGAGAGAACATCATGTGTTGGTGTGCTAACATCAACGCGCACGGCAGGAGTTATGAAAGGTGGCGGTTAGGGTTTTGATTGATGTGTTTTGGGATACCTCCCTTAGCTCCCGTACCTTTCCTTATATAGCCTCTAATCAGATCCTTATCCAATACGAGTAGAGATCGAATCCCATTTGGAAACTATTATCCGGATCCGTATTGTTCCAGCTCATTAAATGTGTGACCCTGTAGGTTTATATATATTTGGCTATGGGTCGAAAACTTCTTTTCGGTTCATAAGTCGGTAGCGGTCCCTAGTAGGACATGACGACACCCAAATATACATAAAGATCATATCGGACGAACCTATATGGTGTTTATGTATCGATCTTTTTGTCTCATGATACCAGATTGAACTTAAGGTGAGAAGTGTACCATCCTATGATACTTCAATCCTTCACTCGAACCTGTAGTAGATTACTCAGTTGTGATTGACTCTTCAACCACATTCGGTATGGCTATGCACTTCCTTAATCTAACCACATCGATAGACCCAGAGATATCTCTCCTGTTATATAGGTGGGGCAAATTCTATCTTGATCGTTCATATTTCTCCGCATGTTTCATAGTAAACTTGAAAACTACTTTTATGACTACCTAGCCACGGAGTAGTATTTGGTAACCCTGAAGTAAACTATTACATATGTAGAAAACAATGACGATATCAGATTTAAAAATTCTACATACACTATGTATGAGACCAACTGATTTAAAAATATAACAATTCCGCAGTGTCTCATGGTGGGTTAACCCAACATCATGTTCTCTAATATGTGTCTATATTATTGATTTGATATCCCATATCCATAATCCGTAAAACATGATCATCAATTAATACATTTGCTAGTCTGCAAAACATAATTGTCCTACATAATGATATAAGATCAGATAATTTTAGAATAACATCAAAACATAAATAAAGAGTTCCACGCATGCTTATTAAGTCTCTAGTCGTCGACTAGTCAACAAGTTGGTGGCGAAGAAATGACTGGAGCTGGCGACTCGACTTGCACCGGCAAGTCGGGTGACTGGTTGATTAGCCGTCGACTTGCCCATCGACTAGTCGACCAGGCGATGCCAAGTCGGGCGACTTGGGAGGAGGGACGTGGGGTTACAGGTGGTAGGCGGCGTCAGGGGAGTGGGATGGCGAGTAGAGCGTTATAAGACACAAGGCGGAGAACGAGGAGAGGGCGAGCTTGAAGGCAAGGGCGTGGACATGGGGCGCGAGGGAGGGCGGCATGGAGCGGAGGAGGGAGGAGAGGGGGCCGTCGGCGAGGAGGGGGAGACAAACGCTGGATCTGCGCGGGGAGGCGACCGGAGGGGAGACGAACACCGGATCTGCGCGGGGAGGCGACCGGAGGGGGAGACGGCGTTGGATTCGCGCAGGGAAGCGGCTGGAGTGGAAGACGACGCCGAATCCACATGGGGAGGCGACCAGAGGGGGAGATGACACCGGATCCGAGCGGGGAGGCGACCAGAGGGGGAGACAGCGTTGGATTCGCGCAGGGAGGCGGCTAGAGTGGAAGACGACGCCGAACCCACATTAGGATAGTACCGACTTAATAACCTTGGTTCTACGAACAAGTTACATACTTATTGATCAATATGAAAGACATTTATTCAAAGGACAGAATAATATATTATTTAAAAGATCATAAATATATAAGTGATACAATCATCTTTATGATTACCTCTATGGTATATTACTAACAGTAATCTGCATTGAATGTCGCAGGATAAGTTCCAGCTACGGCTTAAAATTCTTGAGGAAGGATTGAGAATGTCTGCATCCCGAACTAATGTAAGTGCCGCACGCCGCCAGTCTATAGGTGGTGCTGAGAGTCTCTCTAAGACCAATGGCTTTCTATCAAAACGGCCATCATTCCAGATGAGGTCCTCGGTATCTACCACCACAACTACTCTAGTGAACCATGCAAAAGGGGCGTCGAAGTCTTTTGATGGAGGTTGTAGATCACTTGACCGTTATAAGGGCCTTGAAAATGGGATTGGTATGAACGTATCTACCGACTCCAGTGAAGATAAGGAATCAAACAACTCGGATGAGAAGCCCAATGAATTATCATCTGTTGAGCCGGAGGATACGGTGTCAGGTGTGCTGTATGATATGCTGCAGAAGGAAGTCATTGCTCTAAGGAAGGCATGCCATGAAAAGGATCAAAGCCTGAAAGACAAGGACGATGCAATTGAGGTAACTTCAGTTGGAGATGCTTAATGTGCCATTTTTACATTCCATTTGCCTGCTTCCTATTTATGAGTGGTTTGGTATACAGATGCTGGCAAAGAAAGTAGATACTTTGACAAAGGCGATGGAATCAGAGGCTAAGAAAATGAGACGGGAGGTAGCTTCCATGGAAAAGGAGGTGGCGGCCATGCGATTGGACGACAAATCAAAAAGGTTTAGCAGTTCTGCCAACAGTTCACAACTGCCACCTGGCAGGTAATTTAGAGAGCAGTTTACTTGTTGAGATTGTTAGTTTCGAAATACACTTTATGCACCTTAGTAGGCTACCTAAATTATGTGCCCCAGGACTTTGCCTCGGAGTGGTTCGGCACGCAATATGTGATGCAAAGAGGGAAATTGTATCCCCATGTGAAGAACTCAAAGACAAGGGACCCTCTGCTGATTGATGTCCGGAGAAGATGGTATTGCAAGAGAGGGAATCAAGCTAGTGGAAGGGTGTGCTGCTGCAAGTGCTTTTTATTTTGCAATCGTCCTTGTTGTATGGGTTTGGTGAGCCCTCGCATTTCCTTCTCTCTGTTTTCCGTAATCTACTGGAGAGTTGCTCGATTTTTCTGATGTTTTTTTTTGCTGGCGAAGTTGTTGTGAATAATATGATGATAGTGTAATGGCAGATGAGATGAGCAAGCGTTTATGTAATTGGAGCAATTATAAACCGAGTGATGTATCTTTTTAGGCAACTTTTGGAGCGGTGCTTGTATGCTATCTCAAAAAGTGGAAATCATGACTTTCAAAGTTTATTGAGTACCTTGTTTGCAAAACTGAGTTTTATGTGAAATTATAAATAAATCAGTTTTGCACAATTAAAACCTAAATATCCTTATCTCGACTAAGTGTACCAACAAGCTACGTCTAGGTTGAGGAAAGCTGCAATTATAAAGAGACAAGCAAGCAATATATCTTTTGGAAATGTAAATAGCAATGTAAATGAGATAAAAGAGAACCACACAAGGAGACACAAGTGATCTTTTCCCATGATGATCAAAGACTTGCGATCCCCCCTAATCCACCAATCAAGCAAGCTCCATACCGTCGAGCACTTCTCTCAATCCGCTATGGTTACTATTTCTCTACTTCAAAAATAGCAAATACTTAGTCACTTACAACCGCCTAAGCCGCTTCACACACCTTGAAATGGTCACTGGCCAACAACTCCACCAAGCCATCTAGATGGCGGCAACCACCAAAAGTAACAAATTAAAACAATCACTTGACTCTCACCCCAAGTGCCCAAAGTTAAATCCTAAATGCAATGCACATGGATCTTGCCTCCAACCCTCACTAGATGCAACACATGCACTTGAATCTTTGCTTCAACCTCACACTAGGTACAACACATGCACAAGACAGAGGAGGGGGTATTCGCTAGCTCAAGTATGTTAAGTAGAGTACCAAGAGATTGCAATGCCAGCCAAGAAGGGGTATTTATAGCCCCCACAACACACACACCAAAAAATAGCCGTTGAAACTTGGAATAGAAAAACACACAGGCTCAAATATGTCCTCCCCTACAATGGACATGTCCTTTCAAGTATAATAGCTAGTGCATTAAATGCAGTTAAGTGACAATTGTGCTATAAATAAACCAGTGCAAACATGTCCCTAAAACCAACAACCACATTGGTGACAACTCCAATTGCAAATAATTGGATTTAAATCATTTTTAAGTATATGTTGACGACAAAAGTGTCATATACTCAAGGATGAGTTTCAAAGCAGATATCCTTAATACATGTGAATAAAAGAAAGGGATCAATACATTACAACACAAACCTCATGTAGGGACGCTTTTTTAATATGGTAGAAGCATTTTTTTTCTTGTCTCTACATTATTGTAGAGATGTTTTTTAGAATGTCTCATCAGCGCCTTTCTATGCATCGTCATTATGAACGTAGAGACATATTATTTAAACACCTCTATATCCTTTATGGTATTTTATAAGGGCGGTTTATTGTGTCTTGAAGGGAATAAAGGTATTTTATAGTGACATTAAAGTGTGCTACTAGCATAGTGTACCATAAAAAATAAAATCTAAAAATATGTGGACTTAGTACTCAAACTCACGACCTCATGAGAATAGTATTTCTCTTGGACATGTTGCATTAGCCACCTCAATCTTATCACTTCACATGTTTAATTATGTATTGCAATATTTATATGTAGGTCATTTAACACATGTAAACTACTGAAAAAATGCCTCTAGATAGTTAGAAGCGTCTAAAAAATGTCTTTACAAAATAAGAAACTTTAGGTGAATTAGAGAGCGTCTCAAAAGTGTATCTTCACGATAAAATTTTGCATGTGGTTCTAAAACATCTCAAAACTGCCTCTACAATACAAAACTTTGTGGTGATTTTTAAAGTATCTAAAGTATCTCTAAATTATGTAACTCCAATTTTAGAGACGGATTGAAAAGTGCCTATAAAAATGCCTCTATATGGGGTTTTCTTCTAGTGATACTAATGAACTTATATGGGGTTTTCTTCTAGTGATACTAATGAACCCTTGAGATATAGAGTGAACTCTCTCTAAATATGTGCATACATATATATGAGATGAAATCGTATGCACATATGCAGGTTGAAATTTTGATGGAGTTCGCGCTATATTTTGGATCCAAATAATACAAAAGACGTAAAAGTATGGCATCAAATACATACTTCCAAGATTTACATCTTTTAGTCCAAATGAGACTAAACAATAGCACAGTCAAGTAAACCATTAGTCTCACGTTTATATTTGTCCTTAATCACTAAAACCAAACTAATGGAGGTTGAACTCACCCTTCTCTATCCTTTCTTTATTTCCTATTGCATCATCTGTAACACAAAATTCTCGATTAGCTACCCTTGCCGCTTTGTTGTATAGCAACCTTAAAAGAGAGGGGAGGAAGAAATGAATTTGTTGGGCCTCCTAGCTAGTTCCCCTCCCCTTCCAACTCCACCACTCCACCCCAATTGCCTCTTTTTTATGCACCTTCTCTTTCCTCTTGTGTAGAAAGAGGAAGAGGGAGGAGTTCTAGTTTAGTGCCAATAGTTGTTGAGCTCAGCTCAAAAGGGAATAAAAAGATTAAATTGCACATTACACCATTTATTTTGAGTTGAGTTGGATATTACGTCAAGCCTAAGCAATCTTTTTATATAGCAAAGGTTTAATGACTTACTGTTGTACATTATTGCACATTGCATCGGCCCATCTATCCACGGTTTTGGTTGGATTGGATTTGGGAGGAATTAACTGGTTTTGATAATGGGAGAGCAAGGTTGTAGAGACATTGGTGGGAGTGAAAGATGGTTCAATTGAAATTATGTACAGATTTGTATTTCAAATTTGAGGATTTTGGCTAGCACATCAAATCGAATTGGGTTCTACAGAATCCTTTTATCGAGGCACATGTGTTTACTAGTCAGTTCGTGGAACAGTGGATTGCATCTTTTTGTTTGCCAATGCCATATTGCAAATACGTATATAGTGCAACGAGTTGATGTTTATGTGCAATAGATGGGCTGTGTGCAACAAGAAATCATTAAATCTAGAGAAAATTGGGAATATACCATCGAAATATTCCACTCCATCACCCTCCATCTCATTCTTCTGTTAAGCGACTTGTTCCCACTATCGTGTGGCTTGACCAGTGCATTCCCATGCACCCCCACCCCTTGCTTCCCCTTTGCCTCTTGTTTTAACTATTTGCAAAACGTATTTACAAACCTTAGAATCATACAACAAGAAGTAGATACATGGACATCAACCATTAGCAAACTCTAATAATATTTTAAAAGAATTAGATATGCATGAATCTCAACTATTTATAAAACACATTTGTAAATAATAGCATCATGCCACAAAGAGTTAGAGAAAGCGAGATTGAGCTATCAACACATGATGATACTCAACCTACTAGACAATACCCCTCTTAATAGTACAGTAATTTATACTAGCAATCTGATCTCCCAACCAAACACCAATATCAGTAAAAGACTATGAACAAATCGTTAGCTTATGCTAGTTATACCTTTATCTTGTGTATCCACTTGGAGCTTTTACTTGATGACGATCATCTCCTCTCTAAGTCTGGGTCCTTACCTTATTGTGCATCAACACATGATCCATCCACCACATTGGAATCTTGACTTGATGACCATCAATACATGATGATATTCTTCATTCCAAACCTTGACTTGATCATCAACACATGATATGCATTGCTTAACTTGATAACGATCAACACATGAAACCATCCAAAGTTTCATCATAGGATATAACCTATTTCACCAACTTATAAAAAATATTAGTTCCACAAATTGAGTGTCATTAATTACTAAAACTTACTGTCGGTGTTCTAATATCGATCTTACGTATGATTATTTGGTTTGGGGGATCAAATGCCTGACCACACACAAAGAAAGACACAGGGATTTTATATTGGTTTGGGCTTTCTCCAGAGAGAATAATAACCCTACTCATGTGTTGCTATATTGCGTATGCTAATTACAAGAGAAAGACTAATGCAGAATATCTTACACTTCTTTCTCCTCTCGCTTGTTGCTTGTCTTCTCCCCTCTCCTCCCTGGCGTCAACCCTTATATAGAATACGAAGAGATGGCGGTTGCTTCATGCCAAAAGACACCTTAACGTTTCAAATGAGAAACTGTCTTGTGGAAGTTACTGTCAGCGACGTGATACACCTTCGCCGTCAGACAGTTATCGCTAAGGGTAGGGGCAGACACCTTAACATTTCAAATGAGAAACTGTCTTGTGGAAGTTATTGTCAGCGATGTGATACGCCTTCGTCGTCAGACAGTTATCGTTAAGGGTAGGGAGGAGTTATGTGCAGTTATTCCAGAGAACAACTACGTACATTAACTACCTTATCAGAAAGACCCGCAACATAGCATATTGTCGTAGACAAGTTGGTTGAAGTCAAGCTAGTCGTAGAAGAATTCATGACCATAGGGTGGTTGTAAAATAACTTACGACTACGTTATACTCATACAAAAATTAACGATCATGTAGAAATACTTATGACCATGGAGTGATCGTGGAAAGGCTCACAACCAGGGGGTGGTCGTGGAAAGAGTTACGATCACCTAGTTAGATTTGCCCTTTACGAATATAAGGGGTATACTTAAGGAGCATAATGATGTAATAATATTATTTATAGATAAATAACAAATTAAGAATCATTATATCCTCGTCATCTAACCTCCTAACTTCAAGTAAAAATAACTTACTTGAGAAAGAGAGGTCGTAGACAAGTAAAGATCGATAGCAAAGCCTTTTTGATTTTATTCGATCAGAAGTGAACTTGGTCAAGAAGGTAATCTCGCTTGAGTTGTAAAGACATGCTGGTTTTGAATAGACGAATTTAAGAATTCAAATCGACGCTCGCCAATCTGTCCGTTGGAGCGGTTCCCGAAGAGGTAGTAACCGTTGAGTCCCCGAGATTAGTAACTGACTCACGTGGCTATAAAATCTTACTGTGGGGTAACCTTTCAGGTTGTTGCTTTTCCCTTCAATTCCATTGTTCTTTTGAGCTTTCTACTGCTAACCAAGTCATCTCCTTCCTCTAATTTCCAAATCCAAACCAACCTTGTAGGGAAAATGGCCAAAACCTCTTCTATTTGGGTGGTGTTAGAGATGGATGCTGCTAAGTTGAAGGCATTGGTTGACACTGAAAAGATCTCTCAAAGAAAATTCATGAAGTGGATTGAAGCCGCTGGACAACACTGGCTGTCAGGGGAAATTGGGCAAATTCTGGTATTCCAAGCTTACTGTGAGTGTAGCCTTTGATTACCCGCTCATCCCTTCCTTACACTCGTACTCAAGCACTCTGAAGTAGAATTGGTAAATCTATTTCCCAATTTTATTACCATATTAAGTGTCTTCATGTACTTGTGTGAAGCTTATCTGGGGATTTCTCTAGATTTGGAGCTCTTTCAATACTATTATGAAATGAGCAGACTGACTGAGATTGCTGAGGGCTGTGGTCTAAAGCTCTATGATGGCAAGATAGAGGAATATATATAGATATTCACTCGATCATCATGGTTGAATTGGAAGAAGTGGTTTTATTGGGAAACGACCAGTGAAGATAGCCTGATATAGGGCATGCATGATCTTCATGACGTAGGATCAATGATGATAACTTGGATTCGTACAACTTGATGAACCGATAGTGCCAACCACTGTTAGAACATCAACCTGTGACAAAAGAATTCGCCCAACTACATGCTCGCAATCCTATCTACCTGACCACATAAGTAGACATGTCGCTGCTCCTGCGAATCACAAGGAAGCACAAGATACATGCATGACCGAATCACTGGCTAGGCCAGATTGACACAAAGCTTTGGACTCAATACATGACCGAGCAATGAGCTTGGGTAAAATAATTGGCACGCAGGCCACGGTGGATGGGCTAAGTTGATTTTCTGAATCCGGTTCGGCTCCTTTTCCCTCACGTGTTAATGACAGCTGACCAATCCTTTTTCTTCCATTTGCATGCATGCAACTTTTAGTCATGCAGCAAGCATGCACACAAGCAACACTTTATTTTCTAGTCATGTTTTTTCTCCTTGTCCTACGTAGCCAACACATGCAATGCCATTGTGCATGCGCATGCTACATGCGTCCATGCATGAGCCTGCCAACACATGTAACTCCTCATTAGAGCTCCCAAAGTCTCCTCACCGGCCTCCCTCATCTCCTTCATGGTTTCCAAATCTTCAATACGTTCAAATATAAGAATACATAAAGAACTTGCATAAGATAGTATGAAACTCTTATTAATACAAGGAAATTTATTAAGAAACAAATTCACCTGCTTATTTAAAAGTTTGTCTTGTACTCTAGTCATTGGACCAATCGGGATGTCCTCATCATAGCCTTTCTGTTATAGGGAAGGCTACAGGGAAAAATTATTCCTAGAATTCAGTTCCCAAGGACCTTACTCAGATAGCCCTCTATATTCAAGCCATAAAAGACTTAAGGGCAAAAGGCTTACCGTTTAACATGTGGTGAACATTTAATCACATACCGCATTAGCCCCTTGAAGAAATGAGCATATCCTATGTGGATGTGCTCGGAGGCTAAGAATACAACTAGGGACTACAAGGACGGTAAAAAACAATCACGGTAAAAAACAATCAAACCCTTTTTTTGGCAAATTTTAAGTTTTAATTGTTGATCACTTTTATTTGTCTATGCAGATCTTCTGCTAGAGAAGATTGACATTCGAGTCAAACTTCTCTGTGAGAAAACTCCACCACTCGATGTAGTGGCTCCTCGCATCCTAGTGGATATATCCACATAAGAAAGGAAAGAATGCCTAAAGGTAATCGAAAATTGTCTTCATCTTTAGGATTTCGTAGTTGTAGGAAACAACTAAGTATGTTCTTCTTTCTTTCAATAACTGTCAGGATGACCAAGAGGTCGAATTGATGGTTATTGAAAAAAGGGCAAAGGAAGCTAAAGCTCCTTCGGCCAAAAGGCATCGGTTAATGAAGGCTGCCGACAAGCAAGGCGAAAGTTCGAGTGCTGCTCCTCCCTCATCTAGCCCTATTAAGCAGTTTTTTTTACAGACGTGACTACTGTAGTGGAAAGAGGGCCAGTTGCTTCTCAAGTGGTGAAAACTAGTCTCGATCATTAGGAAGGGCAAGAAGAACAAGGAGTAGCAGCACCTGCTTAGGACTTACGACTAGACGTGGTTGTAGGAGACCTCATTCCTCAGCAACCAGACGTGGTCGAAGAAAAGAAGTCAAAGAAATCTTCCTTAGGGAAGGTTTCTTCTAGATTCAGGATTAAAGCTAAGAAAACAAGGTATGTAATAAAAAAACATGAGAACAACATTTTACCTTTTTGTCTTCTGATGCACTTCTGTTTTTGTGATTTTAGCATGGCTCCTCCATCTTCTGAGGATGCTCCTATTGAGAAGCCCCCTGCCACTCTTCCCGCTGTCGTAGAGACGGCAGAGAAGATGGTTGAAGAATCAACCACCAATCTGATGGCGGAAGCAGCCGTTGAGCTGAAGCAACTACAGCCATTAAGGTGTTGAAGAAGCAGAAGTGAAGGTGGCAGAAGATAGGGCAGAAGACAGGGCAGAAGCATCTGGCCAGTAAATTGGAGATACCTTCGACCGATGTACCAGGAGGGAAATCGTCGAGGATATTCCTCCCAGTCTCCATGGGTGAGCAGCTGAGACTGCCAACATTGGAGAAGAAGGGGAGAAAGAGTACCTCCATTTTTCCCTAAAGTTTTTTTGGCCTTGCTTCCATAGTAGGGTCTTTTTCATACTGATCTTATAGCTAAGTTCCTCACCCCAAGGATATTTCCAATAGGAGGAATGTCTTCGATGATGAGTGTCTTGAAAAGGTGTGGTGGAACAAGGCTGAAGAGATCGATGAACTCAAGGATCCCAAAGAGTATATGCCAAGTTTGCTCGAACAAGCATAAATGTAAGTATCGAAAACTCAGCCATTCTTATAATTGGATTTTCTGGCTTCTCACTATCCTTCTTTATTTAGAGTGCTTTAGAGAATATTGTCACTATGGGTGAATACCACAGATAGCTTATGCTGTTATTACAACAAAATGCTGAACTCTGTGAGAAGGCGGAGAAATGGTAAGTCACTAACTTATGTAGTCTTTTATGTTTTGACTACTTGTCTAACTCTACATATCTATCTTTAACCTCTTCAGGTCCAAGAGCGATGGAAAGTTCTTGGCTGATGCACTCGACAATGAGAAGGTTGAGATGCAGAAGCTAAGGAAAATAAGGACTTGCGGATAAAGCTTCTGAGAGAAAGTTCTGCAAGTGGCAAGTTACGAGATGAAATAAACAATAAATTCTAAACTTAAAACTATTTATATGAATAACTTTCTTTTCTTTCTCTAACTCTATTCACTTAATAAATCACCAGTGAATTAACCATTCACTTACCACAGCTCTTCCAACCAAGGTTATAAGAAATATCTACCCCTTGTGTGAAATTACAGAGCATTGTCCTTAACTGGGGACACGGCTATTTGAATAGTTTTACACACTCTACAAATGTTGCACAACTGTACTCACACAATGTGATCATCCCTACACTAAAGAAAATCACAAAGCCTTTACAATGCTCAATCACAACTCAATTTCGCCCGCTAAGGTTTCACCGTCGAATAGGTTAACCACTTAATCGATAATTGTCCCCTCTTGCGTCTCATGGAAATAAGCAACCATGTTCAACTCAATAGCGAAATCAAAATTGAAATATTAATCAGCCAAGTCTATCTTATATTAGATATGTGGTTTGTACAGTAAGACTCAAATCAATGGCGCACAAAGTTAAGTCACGAGATATCCACATTCCTCGAAGTGAATCCACACTCCTCCTTATTGACGATCACTCGCTCAAGTGAAAACCAATTTTGTATAACCAATACCAATGACACACTAATATCATGGCACATAAATTTTATAATTGTGGCACCAATTACAACTCCATATCTCATTAAGTTAAATTAATTAATTAATCACATGTGACAACCCATGTGACAACTAGTAATTAATTAATCACATGGCTAAGCAAATTGATCGTACAACCCATGTGACAACTAGTATGGTATCATTAAATAATTTTTCATCCTATGGTGACTAGAGTAACATGGCATCCAAGTTATCAAATAAGGGATTAATCAAATTGGGCAATAACTACCAAGTAAAAGGGTTTGTAATAAAATAGCAATGTATGATAATTTAAAATAAAATAAATAATTAATAGATTAAAAAACTATGTTCAATATGATCAAAGGACATGACTTATCTTGACCTTGCTTAGTTAAATGCTCTTGATCTTCAAATCTTCCTTCAGCTTTATCGAAGACAACGATGCATAAAACACAAAGAAGTATAAAATAATATCATATAAAATTCAAATAAACTCTAACAACTTCAAATATTGAACTAACAGATAGTGCTCAATTTTAGATAAATTTAGAAAAAAAGGGGTCAATCGGAGCTAGAACGTAGGAGAACAAGCTCATGAAAAATCTAATCTCAAGAAAATATTGAAAATTAAATATTTCTACTATGCTGTAGATTCAGTGCATGTAATAGCTAGTCTACGGTGGACACAGTTTATAGAACAGTGAATAGTGTGATTGGGCGTGCTAATGTGGCCGACTAGGGCTAACGTGGTGGACATGTGGTAGCTGACTTGACTGATAGGTGGCAGGGTAGGGCTGACATGGCAGCTGAGCTGATAGGGTGACATGGCTGACATGTGGTAGGCTGATGTGTCACCTGGCGTGGCACCTGGATTACTCGGGTGGCTAACGTGGGACATGTGGCCATGTGGCGATATGTGGCACCTAGGGCTAAGGTGGCAGTTGGCATGGCTGCTGGTTCGGCTCATGGGGTCTATGGAACAGTAGATCTAATGTGCAGGTCCCAGCTATCGGAGACTCAGCTCATATGGACGGAGTTCACTGAGAAGTTGAAACGACGTCGGGTGTAGGTGTGGGGTGACGTGTACAGGCATACGGCATGAGGCATCGCCTCAGACGGTCGACCGAGCGCAGGCGAGCTAGGTGGCGAAGCGAGATGGTAGTGGCAGCAAGGTTTTTCGATTACTAGTCGATGGCTAACTGGCGAATGGATGGAGAGGGCGGTGGCCCATGGACGTCTACTTACTCGTGGCGACAGGATGGTGGCATCGAAGACAAAGAGTGCACGACTGGCGATTGAACCAAAGGGTGCTCTTGGCGGTGAACTTATGAACTCCGACGAGATTGACGATGGTGGACTTCGTGCGAGACCCCGGAGTAGAAACTCCTAGATCCCTGTGTATTACAGTACTAGTCCCAGATCAACGCTAGTACACATAGTTAACCAAAAATGATACGTTGCCAAACACGCTTTATTCAATAATAACTGAAGTTCATAAGTCTTGGCCCAAGGCCTTACAACTATGGTTCACAGAACCTCTCACACAGAAGTAAAGATAACAGCGGAAGCAAAATATCTCAAAAAGACGGCCCAACAATCTACCACAGGCAATTGACTGGGGAAACGAAGCCTAGTCCTCGGCAAAACCTTCGTCACCGGCTTCCTCGAAGTAGCGGTAATCCTCCTCTTGTGCCTCATATTCTTCTGCTATTTGATTTGTAAAACAACAGGTGAGTACAAAAATGTACTCCGCAAGTCTTGGGAAGGATGCAATAGATGCAGGGCTTCACAAAGGAAGGTTGTATGGTTCTTTTGTATAAATCAGCATTTTACTTCAAATTTACATACTTACTTCAAAAGCAAGTTGTTAAACAATTTGTTTTCTATAATTGAAACTAGATAATTAATTTAGTGAAGGTTTCATCCACCAACGCTAATAACATAGGCTATATCCGCCAAGATTCAAAATGAAGGTTAAATCCACCTGGACTAGTTACATCCACCAGACCAAAATCACGAGAGTTCCATCCACTCCCGAGTTTTCCAAAAACATTTTCTTTTAAATTAAAAATCAAAACTCTACCATGTGAATGCATTCCTTGCCCGCCCTTGACCGTGGGCACGGCTATTCGAATAGTTTTATTACTCTGCAGAGTTCGTACAACTTTACCCACAAGAGATAAGTTATCTTAACGGTCAACATACTTCCTTTGGCATGAGACCCAAATAAAATATCACAAAGCTTTTCACCTACTCTAGTATAGTTTTATATCACCCGCTGAGATTTCACCGCTGAAGAGTTAAATCCACCACATTCAGAAGCCCCCTCTTGCGCCATGTGAGTGCAGTAAATCCCCGCCCCTCACTTTGAGTAACCAGTAAATCCCTGGTACCCATTTTCCAATGATGACACAAAAACTAAACTATTATAGGTTAATTAGCTAGGTTGTACCTATTTTAACTTGTGGTTGTACTGTTTTGCCCAGATTAGACAAACACAAGAGTCGGTCCTTAGACGACTAGGGTGGATCATTCACAATCCCAATTCTCGTGCTAAAATCGCACCAGCCAATCATTCCATCCACCCTAGTCTAGTTTTCATTTTTTTAAATTTTCTTTTTAAATTAAAATTTTAGTGGTAACATCCATTACCACCAGTTATTTTAAATACAAAACATTCATCAACAACTTTTCCCATATGAGCATTTTTATATTGATCAGCTAAACTAAGCATGCTATAATAATCCAAATTCAACAACAGATAATACTAACTCATTTATGAGTCAAAGATAATCCTATGTTGACAAGGGTACATGGTAAGCAATTTCCAAAGGAGGATATAACAAGCTTGGCATTTATCTAAATTTTCTAAAATTAAATTATTACTTTATACAACATAGCCATGCAATTAATTTAAAATATTCATGAAATCATTTACAAAATTTGGGATCAAAATGGTCAAGGAGACTTGCCTTCTTGTATTAGGTTGGATTCTTCCCGAAGTTGCTCTTGAAAATCTTCCGAGAATTTGGACTCTACACGAGGAACGAGAAGAACTAAATAAATAAAATAAAATAAAACTCAAAAATTAAAAATAATTATACCAAATGAAAGTTTGGAATTTTAGATGAATTTAGAAATTTGAATGGGTCAATTTGGAGTTAAAATGAGGAAGATATGGCTTTTGGAAGTTTGAAATCAGAGAAAAAGAAAAAGAATTGATTTCTGGAATTAAATTTCTACTGAAAAAGAATTATGACGTCAGCAAGAATTATTTTCCTAAAGAAAAATCGGAATAATGACGTCAGCAACGAAATTAAATAAATTTCAGCGGCTGACAGGTGGGGCCGGTCCACGGTGGACCGAGTCCACGGAACAGTGCAAGCGGGAACGGCGACTAGGGTCGGCGTGGCGCGGCGATCTCGCCACGTGTCGGTGGCGTGGTCGTTGACGTGGCGGCTGACGTGGCTGCCACGTGGCACCTAGGGGCGATTGGTGGCGTGGCGGTGGCGTGTCATGACACGTGGGTCGCCACATAGGCTTAGGGTCGGCGTGTCGAGCCGATCGGGTAGGGTCGACGCGGCGGTGCTCACCGCAGTCGGATGGTGGAGGATCGACCACGTGGTTGCATCGGGGTCGTCAATCCAGATCTGGATGAACGGCTGAGATAGCGCGGTTCAGAGGCGGGAGACGGTGGATGGTTGCCGCGTGGCTCGGCTCGCCGCGCGAGGCGTCGCGCGACGAGCGCAGCACGAGAGCGCGACGCGCGCGCGATCGAGACGGGCGCGAACGGATGGCCACGAATGGAACGCGTGGGTGCATCCAGCCGTCGAAGCGAGTGGTTCGGGATGGCGCGCGCGAGGCGGGTTGGTCCGTCGGCGACGCGTGGCGGCGCGACGACGCGGCGTCGCGCGGATGACAGCGTCTTGCGCGCGCGCGCGCGCGCGCAGCGACGCGATCGAGGGGCGGCGGCGAGGGCGTGGTCGGGCGCGGGACCGAGAGGCGGAGCGGGGTAGCGAGAGCGGCGGAGATTCAACGGCGGCCACGGCGGCGGCAAAATGCACG
This sequence comes from Melocanna baccifera, assembly GCA_036346265.1. Classification (NCBI taxonomy): domain Eukaryota; kingdom Viridiplantae; phylum Streptophyta; class Magnoliopsida; order Poales; family Poaceae; genus Melocanna; species Melocanna baccifera. The sequence goes on from CM070693.1 coordinate 34,382,616, forward strand.
GTGACGGTGAGCGCGATGGAGGCTGGAGGGGAGGGAGTGCGCGAAGGGCGAGAATGGTCTCGGGGAGACATTTTTATACGCCACGGACGAGAAAACGGCCGCACGAGTTTGCCGGAGTTAACGCTACGGTTTTCATCTCCAACCGACGGAAACGGGCAATAACTCGAGGGGAAACGGCAGGAGGTGACTGCGCACGACGAGCAAATGCTCCAGGGCCATTAATGGCGGAGCGAAACGGCCGAGAGAAGCGGAAACAGAAGCTCGGGGCGGCGCGTTAATGGCGGCGTCGCCAGGAGGAAGGAACGGTCGGCGGGGACGACGGCCTGACAGGCGAGGCCCACCTATCGGCGAGAGAGAGAGAGAAGGAGAGATGGCTCGGATTCGCGACAAGTGGCAAGGGACTGAATCGGGACCATTCGCGAGTGAAAGGGTAAGTGGCTCCGAACGGCCAAGATTAGCGCGGACGGGGTGGATGGCCCGGATGGGTGACACGTGTCGCCCGAGGAAGATTTAGAAATTAAATCTTTTAAAGATTTCAGAAAATGCCAGGAAGCTTTAAAATACTCAGAAAAATACCAAATAAATTTTAAAAATTCCAAAAAAATTCACAAAAATTCCTGGAGAGATTTTAGACTTAAGAAAAATATTTCCAACCCATATTGGTATTAATTTTTAGTTTTAAACAGAAACTTTAATTTCTGAAAAATCCAAATAATTTGAAATAATTATCTTAAAATTATTCTTTATGAATAAAAGCAAAAATTTGGGATGTTACAAATCTACCCCCCTTAGAAAGAATCTCGACCCCGAGATTCGGAAGGACTGGGAAAGAGACTAGGAAACTCTGCTCTAAGGTCTTCTTCACTCTCCCAAGTTGCTTTTGATTCTGGACAATTGCTCCACTGCACTTTGCAAAATTTGATAGTCTTGTTTCGGGTACAACGCTCTGCTTCTTCCAAAATCTTGACTAGAAACTCTGGATATGTCAAATCCTCTTTTAGATCCATTTCCTCTAAAGGCATTAGCTCCTCTGGCACTCGTAAACACTTTTTCAATTGCGACACATGAAACACATCATGCACATCTGACAACTGGGTAGGAAGCTTCAACTGATAGGCAACCTCTCCTTTTCTGGCTAAAACTAAAAATGGTCCAATATATCTTGGAGCAAGCTTACCACTTACTCTGAAACGACGCATCCCTTTTAGAGGTGACACTTTCAAATACACATTATCTCCTGGTGCAAACTCTAACATTCTGCGACGATTATCCGCATAACTCTTTATGCAGTGCATGCGGTCTTCAACCTGTCTCGAATTAAACGAACTTGCTCTTCGGCAAATTTCAAAATATCATATCCAAACACTTGACTTTCTCCTGTCTCTGACCAATACAAAGGTGTCCTGCATTTTCTGCCATATAAAGCTTCGAATGGGGACATCTGTAGACTAGATTGATAACTGTTATTGTAGGAGATTTCTGCATAAGGCAAACTTTGGTCCCAACTGGCTTTATTAGCTAATGCACATGCCCTCAACATATCTTCTAATATTTGATTTACTCTCTGTCGACCGTCTGTTTGAGGATGATAAGCGATCTTGAAGTTTAAATTAGTGCCCAAAACTTCATGAATCTTTCGCCAGAACCTTGAGGTAAATTGAGACCCTCTATCCGATACGATCTTCTTTGGGATTCCATGTAAACACACAATTCTTGACATGTAAAGTTCTGCCAATCTATCTCCTAAATAAGTAGTCTTTACTGGTATAAAATGTGCAACTTTTGTTAAGCGATCCATTATAACCCAAATTGAATCATAACCTGATTTAGTCCTTGGCAATCCAGTTATAAAATCCATTCCGATTTCCTCCCATTTCCATTCAGGTATCTGCAGAGGTTGCAAAAGTCCAGCAGGTCTTTGATGCTCTGCTTTAACTCTTTGGCATACATCACACAAAGCTACATACTCTGCAACTTCTCTTTTCATACTGGACCACCAATAACTTTCCTTAAGATCTTGGTACATTTTTGTACTTCCGGGATGAATAGAGTATCCTGCTTCATGAGCTTCCTTTAGTATCAAATCTTTTATTTCCTTTTTCTCGGGTACGAGAATTCTCTTTCCAAACCAAAGAATTCCTTCTTCGTCCTCTGAGAATCCTGGTGTTTTACCCTTCTTCATATTCTCTTTAATTTCTTTAACATATTTATCCTCTCGTTGGGCTGCCTTGATCTGATGTTCTAAAGTAGGATGAACCTTCAATGCAGACAGAACTCCTTCATTTACCATTTCCAGATTAAGTCGCTGAAAATCCTCACGAAGAATTGACTGACTATCTTGAATCAACAGATTGTTAGCATGGCTCTTCCTACTCAAAGCATCGGCCACTACATTAGCCTTGCCTGGATGATAGTGTATACCCACATCATAATCCTTTATCAACTCGAGCCATCTTCTTTGTCTTAGGTTAAGATCAGGTTGGGTAAATATATACTTCAAACTTTTATGATCCGTATATATTTCACACCGATTGCTGATTAAATAATGCCTCCACAACTTTAGAGCATGCACAACAGCAGCTAGCTCTAAATCATGAGTAGGATAGTTTTCCTCATGAAGTCTTAACTGTCTTGAAGCATAGGCTACCACTTTTCCTTCTTGCATTAGTACACAACCAAGACCTTTGTAACATCCCAATTTTTGCTTTTATTTTGAAGAAATAGTTTTAAATTAATAATTTCCAATTTTCTGGAATTTTCTGAAGTTAAAGTTTCTGTTGAAAAGAAAATTTAATATCCAAATAAGTTGGAAATATTTTTCATATGTTTAAAACATTGTCAGTGAGTTATGTGAATTTTTCTGGAATTTTTGGAATTTATTTGGTATTTTTCTGAGTATTTTAAAGTCTCCTAATGATTTCTGAAATATATATAAAAGATTTAAATATCAAATCTCCCTCGGGCTGACACTTGTCAAGCATCCGAGCCCTTCCTCCCCGGCCCGAGCTCATCCCCGCCGTCTACGCCTCATCCCGCCTTCTCTCTCTCGCGGCGCCAAGTGTCGCGCATCCGACGGCAGCCCGGCTATCCCAGCGACTAACACTCAAAAGGATTAATCATCCTTATAGGGTAGGTTGATCCTCCCCGCCCGACTGGTTACCGCCGCCGCTCTCTTTCCTTCCCCGCTCCCTCGGCGCGCGTTCGAGCCCCGCTCCGCGCGCGAGGTTGAGTTTCTTTTTTTCGATTTGCGCTGACAAGCGGGCCCCACCTGTCATAGACCGGTCTGGGTGGACTCACTGCCAGCGGGTCCCACCTGTCAAAGCCGTCGTTCCCGACACGTGTCGTCATCTTGACCGTTCATGATTGCCGTATTAAATCGCAGCCGCCCGTTGCCACTTAGTACACCCCATCGGCTCAGATCTAACCTGTGTTGTCGGATTGAATCTCGATCGTTCCCTTTCACTTACCCCTTCGCCCGTGATCCAGCGGCCCGATCTCTTCCTTATGCCACACGTCACTAATCCAACCGTCGCTTTGATTTCCTTCTCTTTTTCTTCTCTCACCGACGCGCGGGGGCCTCGCCCAGTCCTCCGTCCCGATTGTCTTCCTTCTTCCTCGCGCGATCACCGCCGCTGCGCCGCCATTGATTAGAAAAGCGAAGCTTTGAAAGCTTCGGTTTCTTGCCGATTATTTCCCACACCATTGCGCATTCAAATTAACGCCCCCGCACCTCCGAGGCATAATCACTCCTAATTGCGGCCGTTATCACTTCGCGTTAATCTTCCCGTCCGTTGCACTCCGCGGACCTTCGCGCGTTACACCCCTCCCGGCCTATAAAACCCACATCCCGAGGTTCCTCTACCTGCGCTCCTCCTCACCTCTCAAGCGAATCACCGAGCGCCAGAGCCCTCCCTCGCCCGATTTCTTCCCGCGGCTTCAAATACTCCGGCGAGCAATTCCGCCGCCGGGCTACCTCATTCCTCGCCGACGCCTTCCCGACGTTGTCGGTGCCAAGGCGATTCCCGCGACCCCTTCCTCGAAGCCGCGCATCATGGATCACCTCCGCCGCGTGAGGTTCCTCTCCGACCGCGCCCCTTCGCCGATTCTTCCTCCGGTCACCCTCGGCCTCGCGAAGGTACCGATGCATTTCGTGCATCCTTCTCTTCATTTGGTACCCTTGGCGGCGCCGATCACGAACTCCGCGACCTCGGTCCCGTGGCGCCACCACCGCCACCCGGCCACCGTCGGCCGAGGTGGCAGCAGCGTGGCGGCGGTCGGCGCCACGTCCGCGCCCCGAGCGCCTCCGCCACCTTGCGCGCGCGCCACGTCGGCAAAGCGGTGGCGTGGCGACACGCGGCGACCACGCGTCGCCCACGTGTGCCACGTTGCTTCGCCGGCCTCCCCGCAGATAATCCTCAAGAGGATTACCTACCCATTAAGGGTAGGCAGTGCCTCCCCGCTCACTTGGCTAGCGCCGCCTCCTCCTCCCACTCCTCGGCGCGCTCGAGCCCGCTCGTGGCGAGGTTGAGTTTTCTCCGTTTTATTCCCACGCGGTAGGCCCCACCCGTCGACCACCCTCTGCGCTAACCAGCGACAAGTGGGTCCCGAGTTCAGTGGGTCCCACATGTCAGAGACTTATTCTAAATGAAATTTCTGACCAGTGGACCCCACATGTCAGAGATTTCCGAATTTCTGGATTTATTCAAATCTGAGATTTTCAAATAGCCATATCTTTTTCATTTTAGCTCCAAATTGGTCCATTCAAATTTCTAAATTCATCTAAAATTTCAATCTTTCATTTGGTATATTTATTTTCAATTTTGAATTTTTATTTTATTTTATTTATTTGGAATTCTCGATTTACGTGTAGAGACCGATTTGTCAGAGCAATCTCAAGAGCAAGTTGTGGAAGATTTCAACCAGACACAGGAAGGCAAGTCTCCTTTGACCATTTTGCTCCCGTGTTTTGCAAGTTTCCTTTGATCAACTTGCTCCAATGATTTATAAAATGAGTAGGTAGTTATTTTAAATTAATGCATGCTTATGTTATATCAAGTGATAATTTGATTTAGAAAATTTAGTTAAAGACCCAATTTGTTATACCTTCCATTGAAAATTGTTTACCTTGTACCATTGTCAACTTAGGATATCCCTTTGACTCAATAATAAGTTAGTGTTACAATTGTTGAATGTTTAAAAACTAGCAAATGCTTAGCGTAGCAAATAAATATATTAATGTTCAAATGAGTAGCATGTTTATCAAATGTTTTGATGAATGATTTGTTTGAACATTGGTAATGGATGTTACCATTGTTAAATGTTTTGTTTGAACATTGGTAATGGAGGTTACCATTGTTAAATATTTTGTTTGAAAAGTGGTAATGGATGTTACCATCTGTTAATTTGAAAATCAAAGGAAAAGTTGACAAGGGTGGATGGAAGGTTTGGTGAGTGCGATTAGCACGAGAATTGTTGGGTTTGTGAATGAGCCACCCCAGTCGATTAAGGACCGACGCTTGTGTTTGTCCAAAGCGAGCAAAACAGTACAACCACAAGTCTATATGGAGTGCGACCTAGCTAACTACCCTATAATAGTGTAGTTTAGATATCACCAGTGGTGTATTGAGTGCCAGGGTGTACTGGTTACTCATAGTGAGGGACAGGGTTTACTGTACTCATATGGCGCAAGAGGGGGCTCCAACTTGTGGATTCAAGTTGTGGTGAAACCTTAGCGGGTGGTATTTAAACTATACTGGAGTAGGTGAAAAGCTTTGTGATAATTTATCGAGTCTTATGCCAAAGGAAGCATGTTGACTAAAGATGATTTATCTCTTGTGGGTAAAGTTGTACACCCTCTGCAGAGTTAAAACTATTCGAATAGCCGTGCCCACGGTCAAGGGCGGGCAAGGAATGCATTCACATGGTAGAAGTTTTGGTTTTAATTTCAAAACAAAATGAGTTGGAGAAAAACTCGGGAGTAGTATAACTCTCGTGATGTTCAGATCAGGGGGTGTAACCTGAGGTTTTTTGAAAATTGGCCGTGATGGCCCGAGATATTAGTGTTGGTAGTTTAACCTTCACTAAAGTACTTATCAATTTCGATTATTGAAAACAAGTTGTTTACAAAATGGCTTTTAAAGTAATTATGTAGATTTGAAATAAAATGCTGATTTTTGCAAATAAACCATATAGCCTTCCTTTGTGAAACCTTACATCTATGCATTTTCCCAAGACTTGCGGAGTACATTTTTGTACTCACTGTTGCTCTATAAATATAAAAGAGAGAATGGAGAAGATCAAGCCGAGAGTATGACTTGCGCGAATGTGGATGCGGTGGATTATTCTCGGATGCCTAGGATTCGTCTCCCGATCAATTGCTGTGGCGATTGATGGGTCGATCAAGTTATCTTTGCTTCATTGTGTTTATTTTTTTTTTGAGGTTACGTGAACCTAGTAAGGCAATGGCCTTTGTAAAACTTGATTACTATTGTAATAAAGCGTTGTTGGCAATGTATCATCTTTCTGTTTGAACTGTGTGTACTAGCATTGATCTGCAGGACTAGTGCGAATAATACAGAAGTGCAGGAGTTTCTACTCCGGGTCCCACGTAGTGGTATCGAGCCATCTTGGTATAGGACGAGCCCTAGGTTTTGGGAAGCTTTAAGGATTTATATTTAATAAAAATTTATGTACAAAAATATAAGTTTCTTTTGCTTCTACTCTTTTCTTACTTAGTATCTTGTTCTTGTCCTACTCTCATTATTTAAAAATCTTTACTAATCTCTCCTTATTCTCAAACTTATAGATGGCGGGTTCTTCGTTGTCTTCACCCGTGGGATCACCATTCTCATGGCGAGAGTGAGGAGCTTTGCGACTCTTCTACGACGATTAATGCAGCATCGAAATATAATCAACACCCATTTTGAGAGGCGGAACACTAGAGTGATGACTATGGATTCATGGACCATGGAAGTATTCATCTATGCTCGGATGGGCAGCTTGACCCCATCTCTGCAAGATTGAGCACCCTCGGACCTTATCAGGACGCTATCAAGATGCGGCCAAGATGGCGATAGCGAGTTGTGCGGGAGGCACAAGGGATTCTTACGATCGCCTTTACGCTTCTTTCCGACTACGAGCGGGACGGACCCATCCCGGCTTTCGGATCGTGGTGGACGACCACGCTGTCTCATCAGTGCGATTCACCCAAGCATCGACCGCGACTTACGCGAGCTCGGCGGGAGATAGGACTTCTCCGGATGCTTCGGCGTCGAGTTCGACCACTCCGACACTCTCGAGCACACGGTATTGCGAGTCGACCGCCACGCCGACGCCAGACAAAGCGAGGACAGGCCGAGGCAGAGGTGGAGCGTCTTGAGCCGCCACCACTACACCGACCCACCACGGCTCATTCTTTGCTCGGTCCGACTCTCGGGACCTCGCACTAGGCTCACGGCAAGGAAGAGTGTGCGGCGCCCGACCGCTACGACCTCGACATCAGCGGATCGGCCGAGGCGCGCCAAAGCATTCCGTTCGGATCACCTACTTTCACCAGAGCCGATCACGGTCGCGTTCACGAACAACCTGCGTGATTGTGGGCAGAGTCACTCGTCGGACTCGAGAGGAGGATCCCGAGGAGGAGCAGAGGAGCGTATCATTGTTGAGGACAATTAGATGTTAGATAGACTACCCTTTTCTTGATTGTTTATCGATACTAGAACGCTTTTATAATGATATGATGTAATAAAATGGATTGTACCGAGCCTTGTGCATTTGTGGTACAGCCATTTCAAAAGTTAATTTGAATTTCAAAAGTTGAGTTTTCTCATTCTGTTGTGTTAATCTTGTGTGTGGTTTTGGGATGAAAATCGCCCGTCTCTCATCTATGCTTTTCCTCTTTTCAGTACTTTTCTTGATGGAGCTTGGATGGTGAACACGAGAAGCAACATCAACAACAACCCGCCCAACAACAATGAGGTCCCAATTCCACCTCCGCCACCCAAGCTCCCAACATGGAACAAATGATGGCCATGCAACTACAACTTCTTGAGCTTTGGCCCAAAATCAAGTCAATCAAGCTCAGCAAGTACCTATTCACCCACCGCAGTCTAAGCTCGGGGAATTCATGAGGACCCGACCCCCGACATTCGCAGGATCTGCCGATCCGTTGGAGGCGGATGATTGGATTAAGGAAGTGGAAAGGAAGCTGAATTTAGCTCAATGTGCTGAACATGAGAAGGTTATATATGCTGCTCATCAACTCCAAGGAGTTCTTTCGCCAACTGGTGGGACAATTACTGCGCTGCACACCAGGATGCTCAGAACATTGGTTGGGCAGAATTTTTGGAAGCCTTCCGTAATGCTCATATTCCTATGAGTATTATGGAAATGAAGAGGAAGGAGTTCCATCATCTACAGAGGAAACACGAGCGTTTCCGCTTATTTAAGCAAATTCATTCACTATCTAGATATGCTCCGGAAGATGTGGCGATCGATGCCGCAAAGATTTGGAGGTTTATGGGAGGATAGACCCCAACCTCAAGGTTCAATTAGTCTCCAATGACTACCCTACTTTTCAAGCATCTAGTGAATAAAGCTTTATTGCAAGAAGATGCTCAACGCCAACTCTTCGACTCCGGAAGAGGAAGTTCCAAGCTCGGCGATCTGCGGCGGTTCACGATTCACGCCACCACGGTACAACCGACCCCGGTTCATAATCATACAAGGGTACCGATTACTGCACCTCGTCCCTTACCTCAAGCTCCTAGGCGGAAATGCAGCCCAAGCTGAAGACAAAGCAGAAATGTAGCTGCAGGAGTGCAATGCTACAATTGCAAGAATATGGGACACTATGCGAATCGCCCACGTAAGCGTCAGCGGTAACCGGTTCGTTTCAATCTTGACCCTACACCGGCAAGAGCTCCAACCAATGGTCAAGGACGTGAAGCCCTCAAACTCCCAAGACTCCACAAAACATTAATCGAGGGCGTATCAACCATGTTACCGCAGAGGCGTGGAAGATGCACGGATGTAGTTCGGGTAAGTTTCTAGTAAACTCGATACAGCAATTATATTATTTGATTACGGAGCTACACATTCTTTCGTAACAAAGGCTTTTGTTGAAAAGAATAATTGGAAAATTTGTTTGCTAAAGGACCTTATGATAGTCAAACTCGGAAAGAATTGAGGACTAATTTGGTTAGCCCTAGTGCAACCATAATTATAAATGGAGTAAAGTTCCTAGCGAACCTTATTATAATAGACTCAGATGGCATAGATATAATACTTGGTATGGATTGGTTGATCAAGTATAAAGGGCAGATAGATTGTGCCAATCGTGCCATTATCCTTACCAATTCGATGGAATTCAGATAAGACATGAGGCGATTATGCACTCAAAGAAAGACGATATGTTAACTTGACCTAAAAGGAAAAAGTTTGGAAGATGTGACGATAGTTCGCGAGTACCGGATGTTTTCCTGAAGATTTGCCAGATTACCACCGATCGAGAAGTTGAATTTGTTATAAACACGGTGCGCATACGGCTCAATATCAAAAGACCTTATCGGATGTCGGTAGATGATTTAGCGAAGTCAAGAGACGATCCAAGAATTGTATGAGAAAGGATTCATCGGACCAAGTTCTTCGCCAGGAGCCCGGTGCTTCTAGTAAAGAAGAAGGATGGTAGTCAGCGGATGTGCGTTGATTATCGAGCTTTAAATGAAGTCACTATAAAGAATAAGTATCCCTTACCGGATCGATGATTTGTTTGACCAACTCATAGGATCAAGTGTCTTTTCCAAGATTGATCTTGGTCGAGGATATCATCGATGAAGATTAGACATGAAGATATACCAAAGACGACCTTCGCCACAAGATATGGATTATATGAGTATACGGTGATGTCTTTTGAGTCCGACAAATGCACCGCATATTTCATGAACTTGATGAATAAAGTCTTTATGGATTATTTAGATAAGTTTGTTGTTGTTTTCATAGATGACATTCTTATCTATTCAAAGAATAACAAAGAACATGAAGGTCATCTAAGGATAGTGTTGCAAAGACTCGTGAACACGATTATATGCTAAATTTAGCAAATGTGCATTTTGGTTAAAGGAAATTGAGTTTTGGGACATGTGATCTCAGCGGAAGGAGTATCGTAGATCTGGAAAAGTTAAGGATGTATTAAATTGGACTCCACCCAAGACGAATCAGAGATCCAAGTTTCTGGGATTAGCGGTTACTATCGTCGATTTATTGAAGGTTTTTCCAAGATTGCGGACCTTTAACTTGGTGTTAAAGAAGGAGAAGAAATTTGAATGGAGTAAATCTGTGAGGATAGTTTTCAAGAGTTAAAGAAACGGTTAACTTCAAAGACCTGCTTCTGCGGTTACCTGATATTGAAAAGATTTTGAGATATTTTGTGATGCTTCAAAACAAGGTCTTGGTTGTGTGTTAATGCAAGAAGGAAGGGTGGTAGCTTACGCATCGAAGCGATTAAGACCGCATGAAGAAAATTATCCCACTCATGATTTAGAACTAGCTTCTTTGTTGTGCATGCTCTAAAGTTATGGAGGCATTACTTAATCGATGTCGGTGTGAGATATATACGAGATCATAAAAGTTTAAAGTATATATTCACCCACTGATCTTAATATGAGACAAAGAAGATGGCTCGAATTGATAAAGGATTATGATGTGGGAATACACTATCATCCAGAAAAGCTAATGTGGTAGCCGGCGCTTTGAGTCGAAAGAGTCATATGAATAATCTGTCAATTCGGATAAGCGATTAACCCTCCATGAGGAATTCCAACGATTAAATTTGGAAATAGTTAACGAAGGTATTCTGTCTACATTGAAGGTTCACTCTACCTTGGAAGATCGGATCAAGGCAACAATGAGAGGATAAATATGTTAAAGAGATAAAAGAGAATATGAAGAAAGGTAAAGCGCTGGATTCTCGGAAGATGAAGAAGGAATTCTTTGGTTTGGAAAGAGAATACTAGTACCAGAAAAAGGAAATAAAAGATTTAATCTTAAAAGAAGCTCATGAATCGGGATATTCAATTCATCCTGGAAGTACAAAAATGTATCAGATTTAAAGGAAAGTTCTTGGTGGAAGCAGTATGAAAAGGAAATTGCAGAATATGTAGCCTTGTGTGACATATGTCAAAGAGTTAAAGCGAGCATCAAAGACTCACTGGTCTTTTGCAACCTCTGCATATACCTGAATGGAAATGGGAGGAAATTGGAATGGATTTCATAACAGGACTACCAAGAACCAAGTTAGGTTATGACTCAATTTGGGTTATAGTTGACCGTTTAACAAAAGTTGCTCATTTCATACCAAAGTGAAGACTACATATTCGGAGATAGATTAGCGAGCTTTATATGTCAAAAATTGTGTGTTTGCATGGAGTTCCAAAGAGGATCGTGTCGGATAGAGGAACACAATTTACCTCAAGATTTTGGCAGAAGCTTCATGAAGTCTTGGGCACCAATTTAAATTTTAGTACTGCTTATCATCCTCAAGCAGATGGTCGAATGTAACTGTAAATCAGATATTGGAAGATATCTTTGAGAGCATGTGCTTTAGCCAATAAAGCCAGTTGGGAGAAGTTTGCCCTATGCGGAATTCTCATATAATAATAGTTATCAATCTAGTCTGAAGATGTCTCCGTTTGAAGCCTTGTATGGCAGAAAATGTAGAACACCGTTATATTGGTCAGAGACTGGAGAGAGTCAAGTATTCGGACCGGATGTCTTAAAGTTAGCGGAAGATCAAGTTCGCTTAATCCGAGACCGATTGAAAGCAGCCTGCACTGGATAAAAGAGTTATGCCGATAATCGTCGAAGAATGTTGGAATTTACGCCAGCGATCATGTGTATCTGAAAGTGTCACCTATGAAAGGGATGCGTCGATTCAAAGTCGATGGTAAGCTTGCCCCAAGGTATATTGGGCCATTTCTAGTTATAGCAAGAAGAGGTGAAGTCGCTTATCGGCTAGAACTTCCACCTCGATTGTCAGTGTACATGATGTATTTCATGTATCACGATTGAAAAAGTGTTTGAGAGTACCAGAGGAGTTGATACCTTTTGAGGATGTTGATTTAAAGAGGACTTGACATATTGAATTTCTGTCAAGATTTTGGAAGAGGCGAGCGTTGCACAAGAAACAAGACTATCAAATTCGTAAAGTGCAATGGAGCAACCGTCAGTCGAAGCAACCGGGAGCGAGAAGAGGATCTTGAGCGCAGTTTCCTAATCTATTTCTCAGTTCATCCGAATCTAGGGTCGAGATTCCTTCTAAGGGGGTAGGTTTGTAACATCCCAATTTTTGCTTTTATTTTGAAGAAATAGTTTTAAATTAATAATTTCCAATTTTCTCGGAATTTTCAAGTTAAAGTTTCATTGAAAAGAAAATTTAATATCCAAATAAGTTGGAAATATTTTTCATATGTTTAAAACATTATCGATGAGTTATGTGAATTTTTCTGGAATTTTTGGAATTTATTTGGTATTTTTCTCGAGTATTTTAAAGTCTCCTAATGATTTCAAATATATATAAAAGATTTAAATATCAAATCTCCTCGGTGACACTTGTCAAGCATCCGAGCCCTTCCTCCCGGCCCGAGCTCATCCCCCGTCTCGCCTCATCCCGCCTTCTCTCTCGCGGCGCCAAGTGTCGCGCATCCGGCTGGCGACCGGCTATCCCAAATGACTAACACTCAAAGGATTAATCATCCTTATAGGGTAGGTTGATCCTCCCGCCCGATCGTTACCGCCGCGCTCTCTTTCCTTCCCGCTCCTCGGCGCGTTCGAGCCCGCGCTCGCGCGAGGTTGAGTTTCTTTTTCGATTTGCGCGACAAGCGGCCCCACTGTCATAGACCGGCCAGGTGGACTCACCGCCGGGTCCCACTGTCAAAGCCGTCGTTCTCGACACGTGTCGTCATCTTGACCGTTCATGATTGCCGATTAAATCGCGCGCGCCGTTGCCACTTAGTACACCCCATCGGCCGGATCTAACGTGTGTTGCGGATTGAATCTCGATCGTTCCTTTCACTTACCCCTTCGCCGTGATCCAGCGCCCCGATCTCTTCCTTATGCCACACGTCACTAATCCAACCGCCGCCGATTTCCTTCTCTTTTCTTCTCTCATCGACGCGCGGCCCCATCCGCCAGTCCTCCGCCCCCGATTGTCTTCCTTCTTCCTCGCGCGATCACCGCCACGCCGCCTTATTGATTAGAAAACCGAAGCTTTGAAAGCTTGGTTTCTTGCCGATTTATTTCCCACACCATTGCGCATTCAAATTAACGCCTCCCGCACCCTCCGAGGCATAATCACTCCTAATTGCGCCGTTATCACTTTCGCGTTCATCTCCCCGTCCGTTGCACTCGGCGACCCGCGCGACCGTTACACCCTCCCGCCTATAAAACCCACACCGAGGTTCCTCTACCTGCCGCTCCTCCTCACCTCTCAAGCGAATCACCCGAGCGCCAGAGCCCCCTACGCCCGATTTCTTCTCCGCGGCTTCAAATACTCCGGCGAGCAACCCGCCGCCGGGCTACCTCATTCCTCGCCGACGCCTTCCCGACGTTCTTTGGTGCCAAGGCGATTCCCGCGACCCCTTCTCGAGCCGCCGCGCCATCGATCACCTCCGCCGCCGTGAGGTTCCTCTCCGACCGCCGCCCCTTCGCCGATTCTTCCTCCGGTCACCCTCGGCCTCGCAAGAAGGTACCGATGCATTCCTCGCATCCTTCTCTTCATTTGGTACCCTTGGCGGCGCCGCCGATCACGGAACTCGGCGACTCGCCCCGTCGGCGCCACCACCGGCCCCGACCGTCGGCCGTCGGCCGAGGTGGCAGCAGCGTGGCGGCGGTCGGCGCCACGTCGGCGCCACCCGAGCGCCCCGCCACCTTGCGCGTGCGCGCCACGTCGGCAAAGCGGTGGCGTGGCGACCACGCGGCGACCACGCGTCCACCACGTGTGCCACGTTGCCGGCCGGCCTCCGCAGATAATCCTCAAGAGGATTACCTACCCATTAAGGGTAGGCGGTGCCTCCCGCTCACTTGGCTAGCGCCGCTCTCCTCCCCTCCCACTCCTCGCTGCGTTCGAGCCCGCTCCCGTACCGAGGTTGAGTTTTCTCCGTTTATTCCACGGCGGTAGGCCCCACCCGTCGGCGACCACCCTCTGCTAGCAACCACCGACAAGTGGGTCCCGAGTTCATGGGTCCCACATGTCGAGACTTATTCTAAATGAAATTTCTGACCAGTGGACCCCACATGTCGAGAGATTTCCGAATTTCTGGATTTATTCAAATCTGAGATTTTCAAATAGCCATATCTTTTCATTTTAGCTCCAAATTGGTCCATTCAAATTTCTAAATTCATCTAAAATTTCAATCTTTCATTTGGTATATTTATTTTCAATTTTGAATTTTTATTTTATTTTATTTATTTGGAATTCTCGATTTACGTGTAGAGACCGATTTGTCCGAGCAATCTCAAGAGCAAGTTGTGGAAGATTTCAACCGCACACAGGAAGGCAAGTCTCCTTTGACCATTTTGCTCCGTGTTTTGCAAGTTTCCTTTGATCAACTTGCTCCAATGATTTATAAAATGAGTAGGTAGTTATTTTAAATTAATGCATGCTTATGTTATATCAAGTGATAATTTGATTTAGAAAATTTAGTTAAAGACCCAATTTGTTATACCTTCCATTGAAAATTGTTTACCTTGTACCATTGTCAACTTAGGATATCCCTTTGACTCAATAATAAGTTAGTGTTACAATTGTTGAATGTTTAAAAACTAGCAAATGCTTAGCGTAGCAAATAAATATATTAATGTTCAAATGAGTAGCATGTTTATCAAATGTTTTGATGAATGATTTGTTTGAACATTGGTAATGGATGTTACCATTGTTAAATGTTTTGTTTGAACATTGGTAATGGAGGTTACCGTTGTTAAATATTTTGTTTGAAAAGTGGTAATGGATGTTACCACCGTTAATTTGAAAATCAAAGGAAAAGTTGACAAGGGTGGATGGAAGGTTTGGTGGTGCGATTAGCACGAGAATTGTTGGGTTTGTGAATGAGCCACCCCAGTCGATTAAGGACCGACGCTTGTGTTTGTCCAAACCGAGCAAAACAAGACAACCACAAGTCTATATGGGTACGACCTAGCTAACTACCCTATAATAGTGTAGTTTAGATATCACCGATGGTGTATTGAGTGCCGGGTGTCTTGGTTACTCATAGTGAGGGACGGGTTTCATCAGACTCATATGGCGCAAGAGGGGCTCCAACTTGTGGATTCAAGTTGTGGTGAAACCTTAGCGGGTGGTATTTAAACTATACCGAGTAGGTGAAAAGCTTTGTGATAATTTATCCGAGTCTTATGCCAAAGGAAGCATGTTGACTGCAAAGATGACTTATCTCTTGTGGGTAAAGTTGTACACCTCTGCAGAGTTAAAACTATTCGAATAGCCGTGCCCACGGTCAAGGGCGGCAAGGAATGCATTCACATGGTAGAAGTTTTGGTTTTAATTTCAAAACAAAATGAGTTGGAGAAAACTCGGGAGTAGTATAACTCGTGATGTTCAGATCGGGGTGTAACCTCGAGGTTTTGAAAATTGGCCGTGATGGCCCGAGATATTAGTGTTGGTAGTTTAACCTTCACTAAAGTACTTATCCAATTTCGATTATTGAAAACATGTTGTTTACAAAATGGCTTTTAAAGTAATTATGTAGATTTGAAATAAAAGGTCGATTGTTGCAAATAAACCATATAGCCTTCCTTTGTGAAACCTTACATCTATGCATTTTTCCCAAGACTTATGAGTACATTTTTGTACTCACCGTTGCTCTATAAATATAAAAGCAGAGAATGGAGAAGATCAAGCCGAGAGTATGACTTCGCGCCGAATGTGGATGCGGTGGATTATTCTCGGATGCCTAGGATTCGTCTCCCTACCAATTGCCCGTGGCGCATTGATGGGTCGATCAAGTTATCTTTGCTTCATTGTGTTTATTTTTTTGTTTGAGGTTCTCAGAACCTAGTAAGGCAATGGCCTTTGTAAAACTTGATTATTATTGTAATAAAGCGTTGTTGGCAATGTATCATCTTTTCTGTTTGAACTGTGTGTACTAGCATTGATCTCTGGGACTAGTACAGTAATACACAGGGGGTCTGGGAGTTTCTACTCCGGGTCCCACAACCTTGTCTCGATGCATCACAATAAACTTCAAAGTCCTTTCTGATATCAGGTAACCGTAAAACTGGTGTTGAAGTTAACCTCTTCTTTAATTCTTGAAAACTGCCTTCACAAGATTTACTCCATTCAAATTTCTTTTTCTTCTTTAATAACTGGGTTAGAGGCCTGGCAATCTTGGAAAAACCTTCAATAAAACGACGATAGTAACCTGCTAAACCCAGGAAACTCCGCATTTCTGTTACGGTCTTGGGTTGGATCCAATTTAACACATCCTTAATCTTTCCTGGATCCACAAATACCCCTTCTGCAGAAATTACATGTCCCAAGAATTCAACTTCCTTCAACCAAAATGCACATTTGCTGAATTTGATGTACAACCGATGTTCTCTGAGCCTTTGCAAAACTATCCTTAGATGCTCTTCGTGTTCCTTCTCATTCTTGGAATAGATAAGAATGTCGTCTATGAAGACAACAACAAACTTATCTAAATAGTCCATGAACACTTTATTCATCAGATTCATAAAGTATGCCAGTGCATTTGTCAAACCGAAAGACATTACCGTATACTCATATAATCCATATCGAGTAGAAAAGGCCGTTTTAGGTATATCTTCTGGTCTAATCTTCAACTGATGGTATCCTGATCGGAGATCGATTTATGAGAAAACACTTTATCCTTTCAGCTGATCAAACAGATCATCAATACGAGGCAATGGATACTTATTCTTGATTGTTACCTCATTCAGGGCTCTATAATCCACACACATACGCTGGCTACCATCCTTCTTGTTTACTAGAAGCACTGGTGCTCCACAAGGTGAAGAACTTGGTCTAATAAAACCTTTTTCTTGTAATTCCTGAATTTGCCTCTTAACCTCTGCTAGATCATTGGCTGACATTCGATAGGGTCTCTTAGATATTGAGTTGTGTAAGTGCATTTATAACAAATTCAATCTCTCGGTCTGGTGGCATTCCTGGCAAATCCTCAGGGAACACATCAGGGTATTCACTTACTACAAATACATCCTCCAAATTTCTTCCTTTTAAACTGGTCAACAAACTTCCCTTACTTGAGGGTGTATTGGATTCATATCTAATCTGAATTCCATCAGAATTGGTGAGGATAATGGCACGATTGGCATAATCTATCTGCCCTTTATACTTGGTCAACCAATCCATCCCAAATATTATATCTATGCCTTTGGAGTCTATTATAATAAGGTTCGCTAGGAACTTTACTCCATTTATATCTATGGTTGCTCTAGGGCAAACCGAATTAGTCCTCAATTCTTTTCCAGGTGATTGGACTAACATAAGGTTCTTTAGCAAACAAACACTCCAATTATTTCTTTCCATAAAAGCTTTTGTTATGAAGGAATGTGAAGCTCCAGAATCAAATAATGTAATTGCAGGAACTGAATTAACAAGGAACTTACCCAGAACCATGTCTGGTGTATCCTGTGCTACCTCTGCTGTAACATGGTTGATACGCCCTTTACTGAACATCTGTGGAGTCTTGGGGATCTGAGGGCTTCCACGTCCTTGACCACTGGTTAGAACTCTTGCCAGTGTACAATCAAGATTAAAACGAACCGGGGTTACTGCTTGACGCTTCTGGGGACAATTATTAGCATAATGCCCCATGTTCTTACAATTGAAACATTGCACTCCTGCAGCCGCAGTCCTATTCTACTGGGGTTGAACTGTATTCCCAACTCGAGAAGCTTGAGGAATAGGGTGAGGTGTAGAAATCGGTGTCCTCGGATGACTGGGCAATGGAGGCCGTCTGAACTGCTGTAGCGCGGGACGATAACGAGAATTGCTTGCATTCTGCTGAGCTTGAAACTTCCTCTTCCTAGATTCATAAAGCTAACGCTGGGCATCCTCTTGAACAAGTGCTTTATTCACCAGGTGCTGAAAGGTAGGATAGTCATTGGACACTAACTGCACTTTAAGATTAGGATCCAAACCTCCCATAAACCTACAAATCTTTGCATCATCATTTGCTACGTCCTCTGGTGCATACCTTGATAGTTGAATAAACTTACTCAAATATGCGGAAACGCTAAGGTTTCCCTGCTGCAGTTGGTGAAATTCCTTCCTTTTCATTTCCATGATGCTCATAGGTATGTGAGTGGCTCGAAAAGCTCGCACAAAGTCTGCCCAAACAATATTCTGAGCATTTTGGTGTGCAGCGCAGTAATTTTCCCACCAATTGGCAGAAACTCCCTTGAGTTGATGTGCAGCAAACAAGACTTTTTCATTCTCATTGCATTGAGCTAAATTTAACTTCCTTTCCACTTCCTTAATCCAATCATCTGCTTCCAACGGATCGCAGATCCTCGCGAAATTGGAGGTTGGGTCCTCATGAATTCACCAAGCTTGACCGAGGTGGTTGAACAGTGCTTCCGAGCTTGATTAACTTGATTCGAGCTAAGGCTTGAAGAAGTCGCAGTTGCATGGCCATCATCCGCTTCCAAGTTCGGTGCTTGAGTCAAGCGAGGCGGAATTGGTGCATTGTTGTCATTGGGTCCTTGATTATTACTGACATTGCTCCTTTTATTCACCATCTGAAGTTCCAACAAGAAACATAAGATAAGAGGGAAAAGCATAGATAAGAGGACAGGGGCAACTAACAACATCCCAAACCAACACACAAGAACCAAGCAACGCTAGAGAACACAACTTTTGAAATTCAAATTAGTTTTAAGAATGGCTGTACCACAAGTGTACAAGGCGCAGATACCATTTTATTACATCACAATATTATAAGCGTTCTAATATCGAAAAACAACTAAGAAGGGATACGGCTGGCTAGCATCTACTCATCTTCCACGATGATACGCTCCTCTGGATCCTCCTCTGGGTCCTCCTCTGACTCAGCGGAGTGGCTCTGTCCACACGTAGCGCAATTGTTCGGCGACGGACCGAGATCGACTCGGGCAAGGCGCGCGATCCGAATGAGAGCGATGGCGCGCCCTCGCTAGAACCTCCAATGTCGATCGCCGGGTGGCGGCATCGAGACGTCGCACACTCTTCCTCGCAGAAGCCCGTGCGAGGTCCCGAATCTAATCGCTGCAGCAGGGGGCGGGCAGAGGGGTGCGATCGCCGAAGCTCAAGACGCCCACTTCGCCTCGCAGCAATCCTTGCCTGGTCTGCGTCAGCGTGGGTGGTCTCACTCTGTAGAAGTTGCACACGAAGAGTATCGGAGTGCTCGTAGCTCGAAGTGAGAAGCATCTGAAGAAGTCCTATCTCCTGTAGTGCCCTGGCGTAGTTCGCTGACGTCGCATGTGTGAGTTGCACCTGATGGGACAGGCGAGGGTCGTCCACCACGATCTGGAAAGGCTCTGAATGAATCTGTCCTGCTCTCGTGGTCGGGAAGAAGCTGAAGGGTGACTGCCGTAGTATATCATGATGCCTCTTACACAACTCAGCGATCGCCATCTGGGCTGCATCTTGAATAGCATCCAAGCAGTGGGTCCGAGGATGCTCGATCTGACGTTCAATGTGATCAAATTTCCCTTCTTAAGCGTAGAGGAACACCTCCATGGTCCACGAGTCCATGTTCATGATCCTGGTCTTCCGCCCTCTGAAAATGGGCTGCTGAGTATACTTCAAGAACTGCATCAGCTGCCGTAGAAGACTCACAAATGCCCCCTCGCTCTCACCGTGAGAAAGGTGATCCCATAGAACTGACGACGATGAACCTGTCATCTACAAATTTGAAAATAGGAGAGATCAGTAAAACTTTTATAGAGTGAAAAGAAAGACAAGAACAAGATACTAAGTAAGAGTAGAATAGAAGCAAAGAAACTTAAGTTTTCGTACATAAATTTGTATTAAACATAAATCCTTAATGCTTGCCAAAACCTAGGGCTCGTCCTACAGTCAAGTTTGGCTCTGATACCACTTCTGTGAGACCCTAGAGTAGAAACTCCTAGATCCCTTGTGTATTACAGTACTAGTCCCAGATCAACGCTAGTACACACAGTTAACCAGAAAATGATACGTTGCCAAACACGCTTTATTCAATAATAGCCAAGTTCATAAGTCTTGGCCCAAGGCCTTACAACTATGGTTCACGTAACCTCTACACGTAGTAAAGATAACAGCGGAAGCAAAATATCTCAAAAGACGGCCCAACAACACCGCCATGGCAATTGATCGGGGAAAGTCCTCGAAGCCTAGTCCTCGGCAAAACCTTCATATTCACGCTATTTGATTTGGCTTACCTCGAAGTAGAAGAGTTAATCCTCCTCTTGTGCCTCATATTCTTCTGCTATTTGATTAGACAAACACAAGAGTCGGTCCTTAGACGACTAAGGTGGATCATTCACAATCCCAATTCTCGTGATCATTACAAAACCGCTTTTGACCAATCATTCCATCCACCCTAGTCTAGTTTTCATTTTTTAAATTTCCTTTTAAATTAAAATTTTAGTGGTAACATCCATTACCACCGATTATTTTAAATACAAAACATTCATCAACAACTTTTCCCATATGAGCATTTTTATATTGATCAGCTAAACTAAGCATGCTATAATAATCCAAATTCAACAACAAATAATACTAACTCATTTATGAGTCAAAGAATATCCTATGTTGACAAGGGTACATGGTAAGCAATTTCCAAAGGAGGATATAACAAGCTTGGCATTTATCTAAATTTTCTAAAATTAAATTATTACTTTATACAACATAGCCATGCAATTAATTTAAAATATTCATGAAATCATTTACAAAATTTGGGATCAAAATGGTCAAGGAGACTTGCCTTCTTGTATTAGGTTGGATTCTTCCCGAAGTTGCTCTTGAAAATCTTCCGAGAATTCGGACTCTACACGAGGAACGAGAAGAACCAAATAAATAAAATAAAATAAAACTCAAAAATTAAAAATAATTATACCAAATGAAAGTTTGGAATTTTAGATGAATTTAGAAATTTGAATGGGTCAATTTGGAGTTAAAATGAGGAAGATATGGCTTTTGGAAGTTTGAAATCAGAGAAAAAGAAAAGGAATTGATCTCTAGAATTAAATTTCTACTGAAAAAGAATTATGACGTCAGCAAGAATTATTTTCCTAAAGAAAAATCGGAATAATAACGTCAGCAACGAAATTAAATAAATTTCACGGCCAGTGTGGGCCGGTGCACGGTGGACCGAGTCCACGAACGAGCTGCAAGCGGACGGCGGCTAGGGTCGACGTGGCACGCTACCGATGCTGCCACGTGTCAGCTGACGTGGCTGTTGACGTGGCGGCTGACATCGCTGCCACGTGGCACCTGGGGGGGCGATTTCGGTTGACGTGGCAGCTGACGTGTCATGACACGTGGCTGCCACGTAGGCTTAGGGCTGACGTGTCGAGCTGACTGGGTAGGGCTGACGCGGCGGTGCTACCGCAGATCGGACGGTGGAGGATCGACCACGTGGTTGCATTGGGTTGTCAATCCGAGGAGGTTGCAGGCGGAGAGCGCGGTGGATGGTTGCCGTGGATGGTTGCCGCTCGCGCGCTAAGCGCGCGCGACGCCGCGCGCAGCGCGAGCGCGCTAGCGCGGACGCGGGCGGCGCGACCGAGACGGGGCGCGGAACAGATGGCCACGAATGGAACGCGTGGGCGCATCCAGGCCGTCGGGAAACGAGTGGTTCAGATGGCGCGCGCGAGGCGGGTTGGTCCGTCGGCCGACGCGTGGCTCGCACGACGTGGCGGCGTCGCGCGACACGAGCGCGTCGCGCGCGCGCGCGCGACGCGACCGAGGGAGTGGCGACGGAGGCGCGGTGCTGGCGCGGGGACCGAGGGGCAGAGCGGGGCGACGGGAGCGGCGGAGATTCAACGACGGTTTACCGGTGGCGACGAAAATGCACGGTGACGGTGAGCGCGACGGAGGCTGGAGGGGAAGGAGTGCGTGAAGGGCGAGAATGGTCTCGGGGAGACATTTTTATACGCCGCGGACGAGAAAACAGCCGCACGAGTTCACCGGAGTTAACGCTACGGTTTTCATCTCCAACCGATGGAAACGGGCAATAACTCGAGGGGAAACGGCAGGAGGTGACTGCGCACGACGAGCAAATGCTCCGGGGCCAATAATGGCGGAACGAAACGGCCGAGAGAAGCGGAAACGGAAGCTCGGGGCGGCGCGTTAATGGCGGCGTCGCCAGGAGGAAGGAACGGTCGGCGGGGACGACGGCCTGACAGGCGGCGCCCCCCTGTCGGCAAGAGAGAGAGAAGGAGAGATGGCTCGGATTCGCGACAAGTGGCAAGGGACTGAATTGGGACCATTCGCGCGAGAGTGAAAGGGTAAGTGGCTCCGAACGGCTGAGATTAGCGCGGACGGGGTGGATGGCCCGGATGGGTGACACGTGTCGCCCAAGGAAGATTTAGAAATTAAATCTTTTAAAGATTTCAGAAATTGCCGAAGCTTTAAAATACTCAGAAAAATACCAAATAAATTTTAAAAATTCCAAAAAAATTCACAAAAATTCCTGGAGAGATTTTAGACTTAAGAAAAATATTTCTAACCCATATTGGTATTAATTTTTAGTTTTAAACAGAAACTTTAATTTCTGAAAAATCCAAATAATTTGAAATAATTAACTTAAAATTATTCTTTCCGAATAAAAGCAAAAATTTGGGATGTTACACTTCGGCAACAGGACGCAAGAACGGGGTGGCTACGAAGGCGGTAGCAAACATATGAACTCAACGGTGCAAGGGTTGCGAGGTATGGAGAACGAAGGTGATGACGCGGCTTAAATAGGCGTAGACGTCGAGGTTGAGTCGAACGTGGATGACGACGGCGGAATCCGAGATGGACACGACGGCGGTCGCTGTGGAGAAGCTGAATAGTGCAGGGCTCAGCCGATGCGCGACGTGTGGCAAACTCGAGATCGGATGGCTGGCAGCAGACGGCGTGGAGCTAAACAGTGTAGGGCCCAATCGATTGCCATCGTGTGGCAAGGCTGAGGGGTACTGTTTCTAGGATTCTTAGGACTTTTCTAATTTTAGAAATTTAAATAAAATAAAATGAGCTCTAGCAAATAGCAACTAAAACTGAAAAAATCACAGAAAATTCCTTGAGACATAAAAAACCCAAATAAAATACTTTAGCACATGTGAATATTTATTTTATTTATATTAAATTCTTTTAATTAATTAAAATTTATTTTAAGCTTGTATTAAATTCTAAAAAATTCAAATGGTGTATTTTCTTTTAAAAGTTTCAAATAAGCTTTGAAAAATCAGGATGTTATAAAATCTCTTCCTCTTAAATGGGATCTCGACTCTGAGATCCAGGCTCCCTAAGAGAATAATTTTGGGAACTCTGCTCTCAGATCCTCCTCACGCTCCTAGGTGGCTTCCTCCTCGAAATGGTTGCTCCACTGAACTTTGTAAAAATAGACAACATTTCTCCTAGTCACATGCTTAGATACTTTCAAGATTCTGATAGGGTGCTCTTTGTAAGACAGATCCTCTTGGAGATCCATAGCTTCAACTAATATTGCTTCCTCTAGCACATGTAGGCATTTCTTCAACTAAGACACACGGAAGACGTCATGTATCCCACTAAAGAACGTATGTAGCTTCAACTGATAAGCAACCTCTCCTCTGCGCTTCAATATCTTGAATGGTCCCATATACCTTGGTGCAAGCTTTTCTTTTATTTGAAACCTCTTAACACCATTAAAAGGTGTAATCTTGAGATACACATAATCATCTGGCTTGAAGCTCAACTCTAGACAACGAGTATCCGCATAGCTTTTCTGTCTAGTCTGAGCAGTCTTTAATCTCTCCTGGATTAATCGAACCCTTTCCTCAGCCTCCTTTAAACAATCTGACCTAAAAACTTGACCTTCCCCCGTATCTTTCCAATTAAGAGGGGTTTGCATTTTCTGCCATACAGAACTTCAAACGATGACATTTGCAAACTAGCTTGGTAACTATTATTGTAAGAGAACTCTGTGAAAGGCAAGTAACTATCCCACTTGGCTCTATGATCTAACACATAAGCTTTTAACATGTCCTCAAGAATCTGATTTACCCGCTTAGTCTGACCATCAATCTGGGATGATACGCTATACTGAAATTCAAATGAGTATCCATAGCTTCATGGAATCTCCTCCAAAATCATGAAGTGAACTACGATTCACGATCCGACACTATAGAATTCGACTCAAGTGCATACAATCTTGACAACTTCGCCGAAGTTCGAGGAAAACTCTCTGAATTCTTGATGGCAGTGGTCATTTGATACAATGGAGAGTTTAACTCGAGCAAAGATGATTAGATGTTCAAACATTATGTTCAATTGTAATTCACTCAGTTGTGCTTAATCAAATAATTAATTCAATTGTACTTCATTCAGTTGTTTAATTCATTTGTGGGATTTGTGTAATGATTGTTATGTGCTATATATGTGATTTGCTTGTATTGTTTAATTTATTTGTGAGATCTGTGTAATGATGGTTGTGTGCTATATATATGATCTGTTTGCTTGTTTTCGAAAGGTATGCTAGTATTTCCTGAGGCTAACCGGAAAACAGGAAATAATTTAGTTTTTTAAATAGCTATCACAAATGGTTTGTAACACCAAACTGTTTATGATATGTCCAATATCACACACGGTTATATTTAAGAATCGTCTATGATATGTTGTGATATAAGATGTATCTCAGACGGTTTTTGATATTAGCCGTCTGTGATATTTTACATATGATCAGACGGTTATTAGTATTAATCATTTGTGATATATAAGATATCACAGATGATTATTTCTTAGAACCGTCTGTGATATCAGACATATCATATACAGTTGTTTTGAAAAACCGTCTGTGTTGTAACTTATCATAGATGGTTTGAGAACCATGGATGATAACCACTTGTTATCATAGACACATAAATTCAGACGGTTCAGAAACTATCTGTGATGATGGTTTTAAACCGTCTGTGATGCCCCTTTCTATGGTAGTGTAAGTTCCGACCACTTTGAAAAATTATTGACAAGAGGAGGGTTAATGGAGTTTACCTCACGTTCGACATCTTTAAATTGTTGTTTTGACTCATATGCCGAAGATCCTCCAAAGATGTGCTCGATGGTGTGCTTCGGATCCTGTAATGGCATCTCCTTCTCATTGTTTGATTGCTTCTGACCACTTGTTTGTCCTAACTCCTCGAGTGTAGAAAGTGGTCCTTTGTCGGAATAGTAGTCCTCAAGTTTTTGTTGAAAAACTTGGCAGTTGCAAAGGTCATGTCCTTCCTTTTTATGGAGAGGACATCACCTAGGCTTGTTATCCTTCAGTGTGAGGAATTTGCCCTTTTCCCATTCGAAGTACTGTTTGGAACTTCGTGGCTCTTTATTGCTTATGATCAATATCTCTTTGGATCTTTTTGTTTGAAGCTTTTGGCCTTTTGTCTTGTTCTTGGATTTCTTGGCCTTATTTTTTGCTACCTTCGCCTGCCTCTTTAGGACTTTTATCACTCAATCGATGGTTTTGCTCTACTCGACTATTTTAGCAGCAGTTGCATATCGATTGGCTATCTTGAAGAGTTCGTGTGAGTAGTTGGAGGATTCAAAGCGATATCCTCGATGAACTTTCTATTGCAGACTCCCTACTTAAATGCTCTGATAATAGAAGCATCAGAAATCTCGGGTATGGAATTATGAATCTGACTAAAACATTTGATGAATTGACGTAAGGTCTCATTACTATTTTGTCTCATCCTATGCAGGTCGTCCTCCTTCCTAGGGCGATTATAAGTGCCCTGAAAATAGGCTAGCAGAAGGTCACAAAAGTGTTGCCATGAATGGATCGACTCTAGTGTCTGATTTAACAACCATGATCGAGCATATCCCTCGAGCACAGATGGAAGGTAATTTACGTTGATGTGCTCTACTCCTCCTGCTGCTCAAACAACAGTCATGTAAATTTGAAGGAATTATTTGGGATTTTAAGATCTATCGAACTTCTCTATATTTACTGGTCAAAACCGTAGTGGCTAGCAAACTGCTTGGAGATCAGGAGTAAAAGCCCGACATCTAGTAATAAGATCATGAGACCTCCTTTGCGAAAAGGATGATTGGCGTCTCCAGGCGATCGTACCTGACGATGCTTGGTAGTTGATGGACCCAACCTATGATAAGTCTCAGCCCTACGAGGGTAATACTCCTCATATTCCATCTGATGTTGCAAATTTCTTGCTCGAAGAGGTGACTGGTCACCTCTGCTGGAAGCTTGCCGATCTTGGGATGCTCAAAGGACTCTTCTCCGACTGGATTTGTGGTTAGGGGAATGATGTGACCTGTTGTCATGTCGATTTTCATGAGGTAAGTTATTCAAACGACTAGTGCTAGTAGTCATACCTGTTAGACTCCTAGAATTGTGTCGGCGAGATTTCTTGAGTGTGGTAATCGTGCTTCAAAGTCTTCGCGTGATCTACTCGGTAAAATGGTTGTAACCTAGCGCTCATCCAAGTTATTGAAGTGGGTTCTCGAGCAAATCATTTATGTACTGAATGTCGGATCCTGGAACAACAATTCTGAACCCTCTGTGTAAATCGCACTATCCCAGAAAAAGCTAATGCACACAGAGTTAACAGGAATACATATCATGAATAACAACCATATTTTATTATGAAACAAATGTATCAGCCTTATGGCCAAGTTTACAAATAAAGGCTCATGGCCAACAAAGGTAAAACAACGAAAGAAAAATCATAAAGGGACAGCCTATCCTGCCTGCCCACAAGCGAATGATTGTAAGACGTGACCTACTCGTTGCAATCCTCACCATAGTCAATGACGTCATCATCTGGTAACAGAATTAAGTAAGGTGAGCACATAAAGTACTCTACAAGTTATACCAGGAGGTTTAACAGAGTGAATGCATGCATAAGGATTTATAAGGGAAGGCATAATAAGGTTATTTGTGCGAAAAGTGATATTGATACAAATACCTTAAACTAAGTACAAAAGCTAAATTTAATACAGTATATGAAACAACATTTTAATGAAAATAATATCGTTAGTGTAGGCTCCAACCTAACACTAACCTAACCACGGGTATTCCACCTAGACCATCCTCAAAAGAGTTCTCATTTGTCCACAAATCAGATTTTATAAAATCAAATTATAATCCATGAAAAATCATACTCAACATGTCCATGACCGTGGACACAATTATTCAGAATAGTTTGTTCCTCTGCAGAGGTGTACAACTTTACCCACAAGACATGTCTTCCCGTTGTGCCACGCGATTAACATACTGCTTTAGGTGTGCGACGGAGAGTTCATGATAAGGCTGTTATGATATTTCATAACCAAAATAGTTACGCTGCCACTAAGATTTCACCATAACTTGAATCCATAAGTTGGAGCCCCCTCTTGTGTTATGCGAGACTTTTCGCAGCCTACGCCACGCTCACATCCAACCTATAGCGAAACTAAGTTTGGAACTTCACAAACTACTTAGCCAAATCTATCCCATACCAGACTTATGGTAATACGGTGTGACTTTATAATAGTAGCTCACAGACCGGTCCTTAAGGTGACTTAGGCCTAATCACACACCCCTTGTGCCTGACAATCAATATTGTATCACCAAAACAACAATGCATGTCAGCACCCACCTCTATACTAATGCTTAAATGATGCGAGGGATTGCCCGATCTTCACGGCGTAGGATCGATGAAGATAATTTGGATCCATGCAACCTGACGAATTGATGGCGCTAACCACTATTAGAACAACAACCAGCGATAAAAGAATTCGCCCAACCACACGCTTGTGATCCCGTCTACCTGACCACTAAGTAGACGCGTTGTCGCTCCGGCCAATCACAAGGAATCACAAGAACGACGGGGAAGAACGCCCGATTCCTCTCTAGGTTGCAATCATATGCCAAACCCTAGGAGGAACAAGCGCATAGCTCTCTCTAAAAATAATAGATTGATTTTTGTGGTCCCCCAAAAAGACTCACGTACAGGAATTATAAAGGCCAAGTGGCCAACTTGAAACACAAAAATGGTTCGGACTAGAAGGAAAAATAAAAAGAAAAACACATTACCGATTCTTAACTGACTCGGTCAAAGAAAAGGACACGCGGGTCCATCTCCTATTTGGAACATGGCAAAAACTCAAGCCAATGTTGATGAGAAGAAAAACATCACACAAGACCAGGTGGCTTGATTTGCTAATGACCGACTTAATCACATAATTAGGTGCAAGGCTATATATGCCTTGAGCTCTTCACGAAACATGTGCAATTAAGTTGTCTTGTGACTTGAGTTCGGCTCTTCTGGCATCCGTCTATTTCCAGCTTCATTATTCTCAACTAAAGCTTTCTACTGTTCAAACCTAAGAATAATTAAATAGCAATTATTAGGTAGTATATTATTCTCATATAAATTAAAACCAAATTCAACTAGGAGCGAGTTCACCTGTTGATTAATCTTTTTAGCTTGTGCTCGCGTAATCGGTCCAGTCGTGATGCCCTCATCACTAAATCTAAACCAGATTTTATAACTTTATTTTATCAATATTCCATAGACCTTCTTGACTCACTAAAGTCAAGAATAGATTTTAGAATTCAATAATTTATGTGAAACAAATATTCTCACCAAAATTATTCTAAGCATGGCTAAGCAAATCTATAAAATTTCTAGTCAATACTATTATACTAACTAGGTTTTCTTCTAAGGTGACAAGGCATAAGGAGTTCAAGGTCAAGTTTGGCCATACACAAAGGATTTGGTTATAACTAGAATTTAAACTAGGTTTGAATAAAAGTACGCATGCATAATAATTTTAAAAACAACATAAATAATTTAAATTATTGGGAGTAACATAATCAAATGTGTAACTTGCCCTGCTCAAAGTTTTGGTGCTGCGAATCATCGAAATCGAACTCTCCAAAGTCATCATAAACTATACGCAAAGATCCAAAACAAAATAAACTTCAAATAAAATTCCAAAATTCCAAAAAGAATCTAGAAACGAGTAGTTTAGGGTTTTAGAAGAATTTAGAAATTTGAATGGGTCTAATCGGAGTTAGGATGAAGAAGAACGACTTTTAGTAGTTTGAATTTCAAAAGGAATGAATAGAAGGGATTACTGAAATTATTTTTGTGAAGGAAAAGCAATCGGACAATACAATATTTATGTGTGGTCGAAACCATAATCGATAGCGTAGTTGAAGCCGTGGTCGAAACCATGGTCGAATCAAGGGTTAAAGTTGTGGAGGTCGAAGTCGAAGACAAAGGCTCCAAGTACATGTGAAGTCGAAGTCGAAGATGCGATCGAAGACTCGGTCGAAACTGTACAGTGGTCAAAGAACACTATAGCAGTCGAGAACCAAGGGTAGTCGGAGTCAAGCGGTCGGGACGGCAATGAATGATAATGGTTGGGAGCGACTATGGAGGAAGGCGAAGGTGGTCAGAAACAGCGGTGGTCGTGAGCGACGGTGATCGGATGGTTGACGTGGTCGAAAACAAAGGTGGTTGTAGTCGTGGCGGAGTGATCGAAGGATTCGTGCAGCTTGGAGAAGTCGAACGACTTCGAGTGCTCGGTGAGATCGGACAGTTTGAAGAGATTGAAAGTCGTGATCGACTTCGAGTACTTTCACCTTCTACAAGAGTACTCGGTAGTCGGAGTCGTGATCAACTTCAAGTAGTACTCGGTAGTCGGAGTCATGATCGACTTCGAGTAGTACTCGGTAGTTGGAGTTCGGGTTGTCATGGCCTTGGTCAACCGAGGCGGTGCTCGGGACCGAGGGTTGCCAAATCTCTGGTGCACGGTGGTAGACGGTGAGGGGTGAGTGAGAGAGAAGGTGATGAGGGAACTCGTCAGTACTTTGTGCGTAGCTCGAGGAAGGATGTAAGTGATTAGCGACGAAGAGGGGCGACGGCGGAGCTCGGTCATCGGTGAAGATGGGTTTTCGATGGCAGGAGCTCTTGGTGGAGGGGTAGAGGAGGTTCGCACGGGTGCGAGGAAGCTCCTAGAGTTGTCGGCGTAGCTTGAGCGAGGTCGAGACGGTCGAAATTCCTCGTCGAAGGTGATCGGCGGCGTGGGGGAAAGGTGGCGCACGGTGCAGGGGATTGCTCGAGCGCTGGGGAAAGGAATTGAGGGTGGAGAGTGGTGGTGCTAGTCTTGGAGGAGGTGTAGGGGGGTTTTATAGTGCCGAGGAGGGGAGGGGTGGCGGTAATTGCTCGTCGGAGTAACGAAGGTGGGATTTCGAGGAGGAGCCAATAAGGCAAGGCTGGGGTTTTAAAAGGAATGAAAGCACGACATTAAAGCGGATTGATCATGGGGATTAATTTCCTTTTGGTCGGTGGGAAAGAAATGGAAAGGAGGTGACTCGGGCGGACTCGACGACGCGATTGTGGCAAGGGTGGTGGCATCGGGAGGAAGAAGGAAAGTCCGACAGGTGGTCCTCACATGTCGGTGAGAGAGAAGAGGATAGAAGGAGAAGCGGGCAGTCGGATGAATGCCACGTGGTTAAGGAGAAAGGTCTTGGTCATCAGATGAAGAGAGAAGAGTTAAGTGAGGGTGAGCGGCCAAGATTTGATCGGGCGAGGGCAGATTGAACCAGGGCATGGCACTTGTCGGTCTGAGGTGGATTTGAGTTTAAATTTTTTTATACTTTTCAGAAATACTAGAAGGTTTGTAAAAAAATTCTAGAAGATAGCAAATGCCTTCTACAAAATTCTAGAAAAATTCTCAAAAATACTATTGATCTAGGAGAACTCAGGAAAAATGAAATAAACTATTTTTGACTTTAGGAAAGTAGATAAATTTAGTTTTCTTACTCTAGGCTTTGAAATAAAATCTAGAAAAATCCAAATAAATTTCAATAAATCAAATTAATTTTTTTGGGATGTTACACTGAATCTCTTGAGGATCTTCGGATTGATACAGGATGCACCTAGACAAACTCTTCTAGGATACCAATCTTTTACTCCGGATGGTCTTAGAATCTTCTACGTCTGAGGCAGCTTGTATTCGTCTTAATAGAGAGCGATTATTTCAAGGATTTCTCCAATGCTCATTAGAGTACTGATCATGTTTATCACCGGAGGTCTCCTCGTCATCACCACAAAGGGGTCGTAGTGTGTGAGTGGCGGAGAGCATTCTCAGCCCTTCCTTCGGAAGAGCGATTACTATGTGAGGAGGACGAAGACATCTTGGATATAATCTCTACTTGTGTCATATGCTTCCTGGCTTGAGGAGTCGTCAAACGACAACGCCTCGCGATTTGGAGTAAGCCCTTCCAAGAAAGGGAATTATGAGTTATAACCATCTTTGGTGGTATTAAAATAAGTTGAGATTTTATTATGGTATATATAAAAACTAGACACATTTTGGTGACATATACCCAATTTTCTCTTAAAAATCCGGTGCCATCTAAAAATACCGCTTAGATCTAGCTTAGTGCGTAACTAAGTAAAAATAAGTGACCTAAGCGTAATTTACAAAATTGCTTGGCTTGATACTCATCCTAGTTATAGATAGAAACTCCCTTCTTTTTCACTTGTAGCTTGTGACCTACACTACAGTAACTAGTTTTTGACGACGTATTTTTTCAAACGGAGTTAAAAAGAAGATTATAGTAAAAAGTATACTGAGTTCAGCTGCATCAGTTAAAATTATATGTGACTATTTTTTAAATACTATCTCTTATAAATAGTTTGAATTTAAAAATTTTAAGCCAGGCATAACTCAAAATAACACGAATGTGGAAGAAGAGGCCCTGGCCCTATAGCTATAGGAGCCACTGCCAGCGCATCTCCTGCATCCTCCCCAAAATCGATCAAAAGCACACAAGCAAGCACGCGAGCGAGGAAGGGAACCCTAACCCTGAAATCCCCTTCCTCCTCCTCCTCCTCCCCCATGACCTAAACCCTAAAACCAAATCGATCGAATCCCCAGACCAAAGCAAAGCAAATCCATGGCTCGGGAGGGCTGACC
The DNA here is from genome assembly GCA_036346265.1 of Melocanna baccifera. Classification (NCBI taxonomy): domain Eukaryota; kingdom Viridiplantae; phylum Streptophyta; class Magnoliopsida; order Poales; family Poaceae; genus Melocanna; species Melocanna baccifera. The sequence goes on from CM070693.1 coordinate 34,414,798, forward strand.
CCAACGAATCCATCCACCAGATTCCAGGTAGGAGAAGCCAGCCAGCTTGGTAGATGATGGTCCGCGGCTGCATGGGACCATGGGCCGCCGCCGCGTCACCACCACCACCACCGTCATGCGCCGCCGCTTCATCAACCACCCTCCCCCTCGCGTGACGACCAGGGCCGCCGCGCGTGCCGCCGCCACCGCCCAGCACGAGCCTGAGGAGGCCAGCCCCCCCACCCAACAACCCAACAAGAGCAGCAAGAAGATGGCGGACAGCGGCGGAGTCAGCGCCAACAACGCCGCCGCCGGCCACGACGAGGAGGAGGGCAACACCGCCCCTTTTCCAGATACGGTCCGTGCTTTCTTCCTTTCAGCTACTTTTACTCCTCTCATGCCCTTGCTTGCTCCTACCTTAGCCTACATCTACCCTAGCCTAGCTTTAGTAGGACGGTTTACTCATTGCATGGGTAGATGTAATTCGAACCATTCTTATGTGCCAGGGTTTACTCGTTGCCATGCCATTTCCTCTCTCCCTTGTTCTTACTGAGCCTACCATTCGATTCACAAGTATACATTCTCTACTGCAGTGCAGTGCAGTGTATTCACACACTAGCTCACTCAATCTACTACCAATCATATGTATCGCACCTGATTGCTGCTCATTGTTCACATATTAGATGCAGCAAGCACGTGTACTAGCCAACTTTCAAGGCACTACCTTATCTGCAGGCACACTTGTTAGTTTTATCTCGGTCTAGGAAGAGCAGCCTGGTATGCATGAAGAATTTTATATAGGGATATATCTAACAAAGACACAGTTGAGCTCACAGTTCATGACTAATACACCTAACTTCAAATAAAGAAGTGACCAATTCTGATCAGATCAGAAAACAAGAATCAACATGTGAGGCATGCCGATGCCAATTTAGCTGTTGTTTTGATGCAACAATTGCTGGTTGGTTCACTAGATTTTAAGTACCTCTATCTCCTCAGTCCTCACTGAGGTTCTGGGCCCACAGGGCCTTCGCAGCAATCCACGACTTGACATATTTCTCTTATTTTTTCCAATTACAGCAAAACACGCGCACACACTAGCCTAATCACTGCTGGTGGTTGCAGACCCACCCTCTTGAGGTCCTTGACTTGGTCATTTGTTCGTGGCTTTTCCTTCCTCACCTTCACCCTGTCCCCTGCTTGGTGCTTGTCACGTAACATTATGATGTGCACCTATTGGAAGTGACGATGACAACTCACTACGTACTCATGCTGTAATAAATGACCAAACATGAGGAGTATAACTGGAAATTTCTGAACCAGTTAGGTCTAAAACTTTGCAACAGTCAGTGTCCTAACTGCAATTCTATGGAAGAACTTATTCCTAGGCAAGCAAATATGAAATATTACCTTGTTTTGCTAGGTTTTATGACTTGTCAATAAGGCTTTCTTCATTAGAATCGATGCAAACTTTAAAACAACTTTTTCGTATCTTGACGGACTTTAGATATGTGAATGCCAGTTAACACTGCCTTGCTCTTCTCAGGTCCAGGTGGGAGGATCTCCTGAGTACAAGGTTGAGAGGAAGTTGGGCAAAGGTGGATTTGGCCATGTTTTTGTTGGCCGACGTTTAACTGGTGGCAGTGGACGCTCAACAGGACCAAGTGCTCAAGAGGTGCTAGTATTTGTTCCTTTTGCTCTTCTTTATCAGAATAAACCTTCTGTTTGGAGAGTCACATAGTTTTTCTTTTTCTTGGTGCTAAAATATTTTATTGTGTAGGTTGCGATAAAATTTGAGCACACTAGCAGCAAGGGGTGTAACTATGGTCCTCCATATGAGTGGCAAGTCTATGCGTAAGTGATGTTTTCTGTCAGCACAAATAACATTACCATCTATGTTAGTAGTTCATGCTTTGCTTTATCTTGTAATCATGTTCATGGTTTTACTATATCAGTGCTCTAGGAGGTACTCATGGTGTGCCCAAGGTGCATTATAAAGGTCGCCAAGGTGACTACTATGTAATGGTATAATTCTTGTCCTCTCCGACAATCTTGCTGGATGATGTTGTCCTAGTGGGTACACAAGATTCTATTTTATTTGTCTTGTAAAACTGCAGATTATGGATATGCTGGGGCCTAGTTTGTGGGATTCTTGGAATTCGTCAGGGCAATCGTGAGTTCCTCTATTCTAATAGTCTTCCTAATGGTTTACGATGACTTTCTTTTTCTTGTTGCTAACATAGAAAATATTTAGCAGCTGCTTTTGTTGGGAACCATTCTTTCCAAACTTATAACCACAGTGTCGCGAATTATCTACTTGCTTGATCTTGATATACCATATCTTTTAGGAAATGTTACAACACATATTGCTGTAGCTAAGATGTTTGAAGCAGAAATTACCATTTTTCATGCACCCATTTCCTTTTATCTCTGACTAAATAGGTTTTTATTCCCTGTGAGGAAAGAAGTTGGTTAAAATTTACATATCTACGTGGGCAGAGTTGTAGTTGAAGGGGTCCAGTATGATCTATTTCTTTCAGACTCAAATCATATTAGTAATTGATTTTTTTCTTGCACAATTGTGCTTACATTTGGTATTTTTATCTTTTCTGGAACTTCAAGGCTATGTTTATATCGAGTTGTATAATCAAGGAATACGTGTTGTAGTTTGGTACTTCCGTACTTGCTGGTTGCTGCATTTCCTTCCTGTTTCTAACTTGTGTCGAAAATTTTCAGCATGTCATCAGAAATGGTGGCTTGTATTGCTGTGGAGTCCATTTCTATCCTGGAAAGCATGCATTCTAAAGGGTAAGCAGGCATCTGAAGATTGGCTGTGTTTAATCCATTAGGCATTTTCACTCTTTGATGCTTCTATATTTTCCTTTTCAGATATGTTCATGGAGATGTCAAACCTGAGAACTTTCTTCTTGGTCAGCCTTCAACAGCTCAAGAAAAGAAACTTTATCTTGTGGATCTTGGATTAGGTAAACAAACGTCTTTAATCAAATTGTTAGTAATTTGCATGTTGAGGTGAAACTGTGTCTCATTTTTTTTGTTTCTGCTAGAATACTGGTGGTTTAGAGTCTTCAAACTTGATATTTAACTGCTTTAGTGTTATTCCATATGGCTTTGTCTTTAGATCATTTAAGACTTTTCATTTTGCAGCAACAAAGTGGAGAGATCCTGCTAGTGGACAGCATGTTGATTATGATCAGCGTCCAGATGCCTTCAGGTCTGTTTTTATGTTTCATGTTTGTCAGCTCGAAACAGCATTAATCCTATATCTGGCATTTTCTAAATTTTGCCTTCATAATCTAGAGGAACTGTCAGATATGCTAGTGTCCATGCGCATTTAGGAAGAACTGCAAGCAGGAGAGATGATTTGGAATCACTGGCTTATACACTAGTATTTCTTCACCGAGGCAGGTTACCATGGCAAGGATACCAGGTATCTTACTGTCTAATCTGCTTTTTTGTCCATTCAGTACAGTTTTTGTTTACCATTCCTGTTTGAGCATTTTCTTTTCTTTTTTCTCTGTGTTTACAGGGTGATAATAAATCATTTCTGGTGTGCAAGAGAAAGATGAGCACCTCCCCTGAGAGCCTTTGCGGCATCTGTCCTCAACCTTTCAGGCAGTTTCTTGACACTGTAGTCAACATGAAGTTTGATGAGGAACCAAACTACTCCAAGTTAATTTCTTTGTTTGATAGTTTAATTGGACCAAACCCTTCTGTCAGACCAATCAATACTGATGGAGCCCAAAAGGTTCGTGTTAGGCATTGCACATGTTCTTGAGTTAAGAGTGAAGTGAACCTGAAAATCTAGCTGTGTGCAGTTTATATATTCTTTACTATTGGCAAGTTTTCCCTTCAGGTAGGACAGAAGCGTGCCAGGTTGCTTAATGATGATGATGATGGTCATGTCAAAAAGAAGGTTCGCCTGGGTGTTCCGGCAACACAGTGGATTTCAGTATACAATTCCAGATCACCCATGAAACAGAGGTACAGTGCTGATTCTCAAGCTTAACTTTCTTCCACACAATTTTAATATGTTATATCCTATCCCTTATATTTCAAGAATGCCTACCAAGTTATATTACATTGATGTGCTCTGTACTGTCCTGAATCATTTGATTAAATAGAATTTTGTTTTAATAACTAGGTTGGAGTATTAAAAAAATGAAAACAACTGATTAAGTGAAAGAAACTAAGTTAAAAACTCATGGTATTCTATGCTTTTTATTGCATAGCATGCACAAAATGTGTTTGTTACTTTGTTTTAATGGAGCCCAAAGAACCATCTAGTATTATTTAGACAGTTATATCTATTGGTTTAAGTTCAGCTTTGGGAAAAAGTTAGCTTTCAGGGCTTCTTTGTATTGGGTAGATTTGATCTGATCCTATCAGAAATTTAACCCAATAACTACATAACTACAATCCAAACCCATTCCATAAACTTATTTTAGATGGAATCATGTAACTCATTCCATATACTTGTTTGGATAGATTGTGTTTAGATCCTAGACCTATGCTGGCTGTAAGCTGTAACAGGCAGTGCTCTCATCTTTGACATATTTTCTCTTTTCCAGTTTGACCGTGGTTTGCAGTTTTTATTGATTCCTTTATGTAACTCTACATGCTGGTCTTCTAGATTGTTCATAATTCCTAGATAGATTGAAGATCAAGCCACTGCGTGTTAGGTTACATAAACTATATATGTTGAGGTTTTTGGCTAAATTTCTAGAGTTGCTCCTGTTCTATCATGAAATATGTTTGCACATATTCTTGTTAGGTGTGGACAAGTAGTTGGATACACGACAATATTTATGTTTCTCCATTATGTAAGCATGTTGAATGCAGATCCAATAAAAGCTCCTTTGCTAAGCAAAAACTGTTATGTTCTTGTGCTTCTAGAGTTGCTCCTGTTCTATCATGAAATATGTTTGCACATATTCTTGTTAGGTGTGGACAAGTAGTTGGATACACGACAATATTTATGTTTCTCCATTATGTAAGCATGTTGAATGCAGATCCAATAAAAGCTCCTTTGCCAAGCAAAAACTGTTTAGTTCTTGTGCTACATCCCACATATTACCAATGGCAAGGTTGCATTTAACACTGTACACGGGTTTAAATGGAAAAGTATATACAATCTTTCTTAGGAACCGAAGTATGCAGTTGACATAATAACCTATAATGTTTTCCTTCATTGTTTGCATTCATGGATGCTCTGCATCCTTTGGATTTTGTTGGTGTACAGGCTGATTAAGTCTTCCCCTTGATAGGTACCACTATAATGTGGCCGACACAAGGTTAGCACAACATGTGGAGAAAGGAAATGAGGATGGTCTGCTGATAAGTTCAATATCATCATGTGTTGATCTTTGGGCAATCATTATGGATGCCGGAACTGGCTTCACGGCTCAAGTCTATGAGCTGTCTCCACATTTCCTTCATAAGGTAGAAACTTCCCTTCTGTACCTTTTGTAGTTCCTTCTGTTTACTTGCCCTAATTTTCACTTATAAAATGCAGGAATGGATTATGGAACAGTGGGAGAAAAATTTCTACATCAGTTCTGTTGCTGGCTCCAACAATGGAAGCTCTCTTGTTGTGATGTCCAAAGGTATGTATCATTTTTATGACATATATTCTTCTTTCTTTCTTTTCTTTTTTTGCTAGCTTTTATATATGCTGCAGTATAGCTTGTGAGCATGTTTGTTGGCCGAGTTTCAAAATGTTACCACATAAATGAGACTGAAAAGTAAACCTGGACAGCAAAAAGTTCTGTTCCAATCTAACCGGTACTCCAACAGGATCAGTGGTTATGAGTATCTGCTGAAATAGAAATACCCTGAACAGGTTCCTGCCATCAGCATAGCCTGAATAGGCTTCTGCCATCTTCTCTGTTACCTGATTTGCCACTGATATTAGACACCGTATTTTTGTGTGGTTTCTATTTTTCTAGTGGGATCCCGATCACAATTCTCTGTGGCTTTTGTACATATTATTGCTTAGCTGGTCCTCTAATATAGTATTTGATGATTGCCAGGCACACCATACACCCAACAGTCTTACAAAGTCAGTGACTCTTTCCCATTTAAATGGATAAACAAGAAGTGGAAGGAAGGTTTTTACGTCACATCAATGGCAACATCAGGCAGTCGATGGGCCATAGTCATGTCCCGCAATGCTGGATTTACTGAACAGGTCAGATGTTCCCACCAATGCTAAACTTCGTAAACAGAAGAAAATGTGCATGATTTTCATTTCATTCTGAAGATTTTAAATGAATGAATGAGATCAGAACATGCATTGTGTATTATTTCACTTAATATTTTCTTTCACACTACACTGTTAGTGAAAGGTTTTTTGAAATAGTGGTTTCCCTAGTTGGTCTGAAAGATGTTGCTCAGGTAGTTAGGTCTGCGGCTTATGGCTATGATTGATGGTTTTCGGCCCTAGCGTGAATGTTTGTACGAATGAGCCGATTGTCGATAAGCCGCTTGAAAAGGCTGACCTAATAAGCCGCTTCAGAGGGAGCCATAAGTTGAAAAGGATGGGGCCCTAGTATTTACTAGCCTTGAAGATTGTGCTACTGAGCCATAATCCAAGATGGTTGTTTAAGTGGGCTCACAGTTGGCTTGTAACATTGCAACTCTCTAAACAGGTGGTGGAATTGGACTTTCTGTACCCGAGTGAGGGCATCCATAGACGCTGGGACAACGGCTACCGTATCACTGCAATGGCTGCCACAATGGACCAGTCTGCGCTGATATTAAGCATGCCAAGGCGTCGCCCAAGAGACGAGACGCAAGAGACCCTGCGCACTTCGCAGTTTCCCAGCGCGCATGTCAAGGTAAAACACGAGAACCCCAATCCAGAAGTTAGGAGGTTGTGCTGTTCCGGTTCTTAGCTTCTCTTATGTGCAGGACAAGTGGTCCAAGAATCTTTACCTCGCTGGAATCTGCTACGGGCGAACTGTGGCGTAACGTGCCCATCCATGCTTGTTGGGTTCTATTTATCCCAGCCACTGCTACTGGGTCTGTTTTTGACGCCAACCCAACCCATTGGTGTGTATGTTGTTCGTCCTCCATTCGTAGTATCAGCTGCAGGCTACTTGCTGCGTTTGTCTGCCCTTTAAAAGGATGGTGAATTCCGATGTATGTATCTGCTAATTCTATGCTTGGTCTCTCATCTTAATGAAGGCTAGGGATGCAGAATAGTGTAGCTTCTTATCGGCCATAACGTGGTACTCTACTAGTCCAATAAAATGTCTAATTCGTCTCTGTTTGTTTACCTCATCGTAATGCATGCTGCGGCCGCCTCGCAAGGGTGACGGTTGATTGATATCACTGTAGGTCGGACTCTTGGGTATGCATCAGAGTCGTAAGCTGCTGCTTATGAAACAACTTTGGCCTGATCTCAAAAAAAAAAAAAAAACTTGATTCGTAGGGTATGAGCTGACGATAGTTCCCCATGATGATATATCGTAGTCATGCGTAATAAACCCTACGAAGAACGACTAGCTGCCATCTTCTATCGCCATGCTGATCGAGCTGCCATCATCTTCTATCGCCTTCCGTCGCCGCCGCCGGCCGCGGTAGCAGGCACCGGCGGAGCGGGAGCAGCTTTTCTGTTCGTCATGTTGCAGAGGCCTCGAAGGCACTCTTGGATAGGACGAGCTGTGCGATGCGATGAAGCCTCTGCCGCCTCCGACTGCGAAGAGTACATGTCGTCTAGGCAGAAGACTTGAGACGTCCAGGCTAGGCAGACTAAACTCTCATTTCTTTCTCATATTGTCTTTTTCTCTCTTGTAAATTTATACTGAGTGTTGAGCGATCGAACCTTGTCGGTCTTTCTTTTCTACGACAATGGTTCGGAGATAGCTAGTTTCCCTCCTACTCGGTGCAGCAATACTTGCACAAGACGACAAGAAGTTTTCTGGACAACGCAACACGTGTGAGCACTCCTGCTCTGCTTCATCTAAGTTCTGTACTATATTGAGTTTGTGCTATTTCCTATTCTTTATCAAGCTCAACAGTAAATTGTTTGCACAATTGATCGACTTTATTTTTCTTGTGTATTTTTGGAAGTAAAATGAGTAGTCTACTATTACATTCGTCTGTTATATCACTAGTTTCTTGCTATATTTGTTCCTCAGTAAAATTTAGAATTAAAATACTGCAGACGTCTCGTGGCAGAATAACAGAAGCTTTCTGGAGTGTTCGTGCGCTTCAGAGAGCAATGGTGCACTTCTTCGCAGAAGCCTGTAGTGTTCTTTGCCTCTATGGTGATTTGAGAGATCTAGTTTTGAGTCAGCACTAATTTCTATGACTTTGCCTAAAAGATTTCAACAATTCAGCCACATTTATCCACAAACCCTAGAAATTGATTTGGAGTCCGAAAAGGAGATAAGAGATGATTTTGATGAGATTACCTTGAGGGATTGATGGGAAACTCTCTCATATACTTGGATCCTCCAAAGTTTCCACGAAATCATTGCAAAAATGGATCATTTGTGTGATTTTTTATACCCTGGTGTTTAATTACATTTTCCATAACATTTGTTGCTGGATAAGCTGTGTGTTTCCATGGAGTTCTCTTGATAATGTTTATTTTTGTTTTCCCTTTTGTTACTCAGCTAAAGTATTTTCTGTGCTTTGTTCCATGACATATACAGAGTGAAGCAGAAGTATACTTTGTCCTGAGACATAGGCTGATCCGTTGCTGTCTTCGTCGGTATTTTGAAGTGAGCTTTTAAATTGTTCCAGCTTGGATTCTGTATGTGTGATTGATATATTGTTTCTGCTCTTTTACCTTTTTTAATTCAGATTTACCGTCTCTAGACCAAAAAAGATGCTCGTCAGGAGGACTATTTCAAGGCACCATCAAGGTAGAACCTTTATACTTATTTTGAGTTAGCCAACATGCACGATATTACGCAATTTCGAATAAAATGCATGATATCACTCAGATTGCCGATTGATGGTTAGATAACATCGTGCGTGTTTTCATGACAGCACTCTGAATTAACCATGTGTTTAGCTAATATTTATGTTAGCAAAACATTTTAGTGTATCCATGGTACTTTCATTCACCTGATGATGCGTGAAGTAACCAAAGTTTATATACCAATTAAGGCGCCAGCCAATCACGTTTGTGCTTTGTCCCAGTCCGAATGAAACCATAAAACAGCAACCACAAACGTAAGTTCTTGACACACTAAAATGACGAGCTGAAGTTGTATCATCATCATCGCTACCATTTTTGTTTTCCTGCAATTTTCATACTAAAGTGAGTTTAGCCAAACAAGTCTTTTCAAAGTTTCAACAATTTTGTCGCGAGCGATTGCGATTTTCTATTCTCTCGGAGAAAAAGGCTTTTTTCAGTCGGCTGCATCAGCAGATGGGCAGTGCTGCAGTCCAAGTTGGGCTGGGCTTGTGGCCTCGTCAGTTGGGTGGAGCTCAACGCGCAGCGCTCTCGGGGTAGACCAGAAGCCACCACGCGCGTCGTCGCTAGGTAGGCGCCACGTCGCCTCGCTCCACCACCGCTCAACCACCGCTAGCCCAGTGAGGAAAGGAGACGAAATCAGCGATGTCCGGCCGCCTCCAGCTCCTGAGCACCCCTGCTCCTCCTCTGCTCTCCTCCCCCTCCCGGAGGAGGAGCCAGGCGTTAGCAAGCAAAGGATTCCTCCGGCGGGCGCCCGTCTTCTCGACCGGATGTTCATCCTCCCGTCCCCCTCGTCGATCTGTAATCCGCAGCAGCAGCTCCTCCACCGCCACCACCAGCAGCAAGAGCATGTTGAAGCTGACTTACCTGGAGATCAACGGCTGGGTGTGGGAGGTGGCCGGGGGGTTCCGCATCCTGGTGGACCCCATCCTCGTCGGCAACCTCGACTTCGGCGTCCCGTGGCTCTTCGACGCCGCCAAGAAGAGCCTCAGGGATGGCGTCGTCGGGGTCGACGACTTCCTTGGAGCGGTCGACCTGCTGCTCATCACGCAGAGCCTGGACGACCACTGCCATGTGCGGACGCTCAAGCAGCTGTCCGCCAGGGCGCCGCACCTGCCCGTCGTCACCACCCCCAACGCGCAGCCCATCATCGGCGCGCTCCCATTCCGCGACGTCACCTACCTGGAGCCCGGCCAGTCCACAACCATCGACCAGCGGGTCAGCATACTGGCCACCGCCGGCCCCGTGCTAGGGCCCCCGTGGCAGCGCCCCGAGAACGGCTACATCGTCACCGCCGCCGATGATGACCAGCAACAATGGGCTGCGAGCCTCTACTACGAGCCTCACTGCGTCTACGACAGGTCGTTCCTGCGGACCAAGGGGCTGCGCGCCGACGTGGTGATCACGCCCGTCGTCAAGCAGCTCCTCCCAGCCAACTTCACCCTCGTCTCCGGCCAGGAGGACGCCGTCGAGCTCGCCAGGCTGCTCGGGGCCAGGTACGTTGTCCCCATGAGCAACGGAGACTTCGACGCCAAGGGCCTCCTCACCGCCATCCTTTCGACCCAGGGCACCACACAAACCTTCAAGGCTCTGCTGGCGGAGGCGCTTCCCCACGCTCAGGTGCTGGAGCCAACGCCCGGCGTGCCGCTCCGACTGGACCTCGAAGCATCCGCTGCCGCATAGATCATCGAAAAACACTACAGGGGAGGGATGTACATACCTAGCTTGTACTCATCAGTCCTATAGAAAACAGAGCATAGAAAAACAGACTGTTTGACCACCGCTGAGCCCAGCTCCAGGTCGTGGCGACCTTGTCACCGCCGGCGCCATCCAGGTCGTAGAACCTTGTTTGCCATGGTTTCAGGCGGCTTGACCACCGGCGGTGACGCCACTGTTCCTGTAAAGAGTGCCCGGCCTCCTAACGGCTCCCACAGCACCTCCGTCTCATCGAGCATTGCACATGACATGGTTTTGCTCGTCGATTGATACAACTGATGCTACTGCAGTCTAGTAGTACAAGTTTGTTTGCTCTACCATTCGATTACAAGTTGCCGCACTCCACAATGCAAGGAGAAAACGAGGTAATGGTACTGTTCTTTACGGTTTCTAAAAATCATTTTTAATTTTTGCTATAGTAACTAACTTTTAAACGGAGTTTTTTTAAGATAGAGTTTATAAATTAATTGTAGTACATGAAATCGCAAATACGCAGCTAAAAATCATTAGCCATAACCATCGGCAAACAAGCAATATATACTCCATCACTCCCCAGTCCAGTCGTACAGGAGTATGTTACATACAATCTATCTGCTAATCTATCTAACCTAACCCCAAATCACCGGCTTGCTGGGGTCGACCCTTATCTAAGAACAGTAATAAACCCTAAGTAACGCTTCGATCTGCGGATTGCGAGACCCCAAGAAATTAAATTGAATCAGTATCAGAATCAGCCTACCCTGGGGGGGGGGGGGTCTTGGAGTGCGATTTTGGTTACCTCGCATGCGGGCCTCGAGGGCGTCGGACCCGTAGCGCGGGCGCTTGAGGTTGTGTGGTGGTCGTGGCCGGGAGGGCGGTGGCGCTTGGCGAGGAGGAGCAGGTGGGGAGGCAGCGAGGAGAGGAGGGAGGAGGAGAGCTCCAGCATTCTGCTGCTGCTGCTGGTTTCTTCTTCTTCTTCTTCTTTGGAATTGTTGGAACAGCCGGAGATGGGATCGCAGCAGGGCTTCTTGGCGGCTTTCCGCGGCCACTCGACGCCCCTCTTCGCCATCGGCCGATCCGATTCTACCTCCTCTCCTCCTTCGCAAAAAGTTGCAGCTTTTTATTGCAACAATGCAGTGCTAAGACTCCAGATCGGAAACAGGAGCAGTATATATTATTCTGGTTTGATTTGATTTGTTGGGAATCCGAATCCAAATACAAATTGGTCACCAAACGATTTGGCTAAACCGAGGCGATTTCTTGATTGATGATTCCTTAAATTTTAAGAATCTATCAACAGGGGGGAGGCTAATCAAGGACAGGATGACCCAGTTCCACTCCGCAGCAGAGAGAGAGAGAGGGGCTTGGTGAGTTGGGCTGGGCCAAATCTTTACCCTGGGCCTCTCTCACTTCCTATATAGGTCGCTATTCAACATCGCAGCATGTTTGTACTGTTATTTTCGCTTTTCAGCCGTACTATTTATCAAATCTACCGTACGTAACCTAAAAACCATCGATCACAGCTAGCTAAAAAGAAAATGTTCTTCTTCGTTGCAAGGTTTTGGGAGGCACATTCTGTAGCTCGCAGTTTTGGGACAGGCGATTCGAACGTGCTAAAAGCTCATCGATCCTGCAGAGAGGACCAAATCAGTTAAACCGAACAAGTATTCCATCCGACCCAACTCTTCATAACCCAAATAATAAGCATTTCTTACAAAAGACATTAACACAGCGTCCCAGCCGACGGAAATCGATGACGTTACTTACGTACCAAGAACCGCTACTGATACAACACTTTGGAGCAAGCCGTTGGACACGACATACTTACCGACGGCTTCGCAATCACAGCCCACCGGAAGAGGAGATCAAGGTCGCCGGCGGTGCTAACGGAAGGATGGCTGCCCAGAATGCTCTCTCTCAGGTTTATTCCTTGATCTCTCTCAAAATGACGAGCATCAAATATACAACAACATGTGACGATTTTTCAGACGGAGACGCGGAAAGGCAAAAATAGCTCATGGCAGAAGAAGAAGAAGAAAAAAAATCTGGAGAGCCGAACATAATATACATGTGTAGTCGCGCTCCGAGTGTCGAACAGCAAAGAATGGTTGCAAGTTGAAACTTGACAGTATACGACCTGTACTTATCGGTGGCCCCTCCTCCTTGATGACGCAATGCGGGCTCGTGGAAGGCCCAGAATAGCTACCAGCCCGCCGACGAAAGATGCAGCAGCTGCCACCGCAAACGCCGGTGCATTTCCACCACCGAAGAGTTGGTCCCACGGCCCACTTCCCAGTGACACAATAACCTGCAGGCACCATTGTCAGTAAGAACACAGTATCCTGAAGGTAGCAGTTTCAATAAGTCAGCATGCTTGCAAGTTTTCACGCATTCACTTCCAATTACTTTTTACGCACAGGTTTTCACGGTCCAATTGTGCTAACGCAGCTCGTAAATTTTAGAAAAATGAAGTACAAACTCATAAATTTTGAGGACTTTTCAAGGCTGGTAGATGTTATGGCAAATGCTGTAGCCCCGAAATTTGGTCTTAAGTAGATCCTAAATTGTGCATTTGGCTTAAATTCCATGTTATAGCCCAAACGTGCCAACCTACTATAATATAATTTTGTTCAGCTGATTTCCAATGCAAAAGCTCAAGGGTTTGGGTTTTCTGAACTATCAAGTTTCTGCCTGATTTATCCTACTACAGCCAGGATTCAATTTCTTGGTGGAAACCAGCGGAATGACCAGAAAAAAACTTCAGTTTGAATTTTGAATGTATAGAGTGATTAGATCATCTGTAGTTGTAACATGGGTGCATATTTTAGTATCAAACATGAGAAATCTGGAGACGGTATTTTTATCTAATGCACAGCTAAAATTCCAAACGTTATGTGCTTCTACTTACAGCACAAACCTAACAAATGTATATATTTTTCCTTAATTGACTTTTGAATCCTTGGATACAACCCCTTCCAGCTGGAACCAGCTGGACTTTAGTTCCATGGAAGTGAACCCTGACTATAGTTGCTCGTCAGTACCAGAATGTTGTAATCAAATTCAACATAATGAACATTTTAGCTAATCATCATGTTATTGCCTTCCTTGAAGGGAAAATTTCAGTTGTTCAAACAAAGCACATTTTGAAGATAAATTTCAGTTGTATGTCTCACAAATTTGGATCACTGTCATTTTGGAGCGCATTTACATAGCTGCAATTCTAGAAAATGCTATACCTTGGATATCTGATCCAAATTCAGTCAATTCTAAAATTGTGTTTTGGTAAAAGTGCCATCACCCAACGGTGTCAGCCCATTATGATCTAAAACTAACATGCTATACCGCCATAGCACATTTTAAAGCTAGTTCCAAAAGCTACAGCTCACAAATTCAGTTTAGTAACATATTTTGCAGCATATTTATCTTGCAGTAACTCATTGAGAATGCTACATGTTAGATATCTGCTGTAGACTCTTATTGGGGCAAATTTTATACAAGCAGATAGAAACATCGGCAAGCAGAGTTGGTCGGACAACCGGCCGGGTCAGGGGCAGGGATCATTTTACTGGCCGAAAACCGGTTTTATCGGTTTTACCGGTGACCTCCGGTAAAATCTCAAACCGGTTCTGGAAAAATTTATTTTGCATAAATTTTGTCAAATTTAGAATGAATTTTGCCAAAATTACTTTCAAAATTTTTGGCTGATATTTTCAACCGATTTTCGGCGATAATCGGCTGGTTTGTATTTGAATTTCAAATTTTATTTGAATTTTTCAGTCTGAATTTCTCCGAAAAAATCCGAAAATCGGATATACCAGCCTTACCGGTCCCCTCCGGTAAAATATAAAAACCGGTATTCTGAACCCTGGTCAGGGGTCAAGTCGATGACCGGCAACGCATGAAGTGCTACAGTCAATGGCAAGACAGACTAAAGTCCAGGTTCAGCGTGATACAACAAGGAGTACCGCCTTCATGGGATTCCTTCATCTATTGTTAGTGATCTTGATCCAAGTTTTACTAATAATTTTTGGCGAGAGCTATTTTGTTTGGTAGGAGTCAAATTCAATCTCAGTTATGCTTTTCACCCATAGTCCGACGGCTAGTCTGAGGTGGTGAATCGCATTATTACCATGTATTTGAAGTGTCTATGTAGTGATTGTCCGAAGCGATGGATGCAGTGGCTTCCATGGGCAGAATATTGTTATAATTCATCTTACCAAACTGCCCTTTGCATGATGCCTTTTTGTGTATTTTAAGGACGTGACCCACCGGCTTTGTTGGTTAGTGAACCGGAAGCTACTTGTGTGGCTGCTGTTGAATGGCAGATGGCAGATCGTGATGAGTTTTTGGCGCGTCTACATTGTGATCAGTGGGATGTATTGGTTCAATGGAAGGATTGTCTACTGTCTAACGCCTCCTGGGTTCTTCTTTCTGAATTCCATGAGCGTTATCCAGATTTCCAGCTCGAGGACGAGCTATTTCAGCAGCAGGGGGAAATGTTGTGGACTCTTTGGGGCAAATTTTATACATGCAGATCTAAACAGCGGTAAGCAGAGTTGGTCGGACAGCCGGCCAGGTCAGGGGTCAAGTTGGCAACCAGCAATGCATGAAGTGATACAATCAATAGCAAGACAGACTAAAGTCCGGGTTTGGCGTGATACAGCAAGGAGCACTTCGTAGATAGGAAAGTATTACTCCTGCAAGTTAAGATGTATTAGCTAAATACTGAATAGGTTTCTGAGTTGAGTTAGGAGTCGTAGATTACATATGATAGCCGGTTGTGCCAGTCCTATATAAGGGGACATATTCTGTAACTCTAAAGACAAGCAATAGAATTAATCTTCTTCCATCTGGCGTCTCAGAGCTTCGACGCTGGCCGGTGCGAATCCTGGTCAAGCGCCCGAGGGTGAGTACGATATCTCTGGTTCCCTCTACGCTCAAATCCACACTCCCAATTCCATCTTCTTCCACCTTTAACCGTTCACCGAAAACCTTCTCAGAAGCGCGGCCGTATCAATATCTGGCCCAAATTCAGTAGACCCTAAAATTGTGCTTTTGGCTAATTTATGGTACAGTTCATGACAACTTGGTACCAGAGCCATCGGTCCCTCCCCACGACTTCTGCTACCATGATTCCTGCGACTCGTCCTCTTGCCGAGTCAATGGCCATGATAAAAGCTAGCGCTGATAAGATGGCCAGCTACAACAAAGAGTGGGCGGACGACTACCTCAACATGTATGCCTTCTTTGAGAAGATCTTAAAGGAGCGAGAGAAGGAGCAACAAGAGACCGCTCATAGAGCACAGGAGATGGTAGATATCAACTTGCTGGCTGCGAAAGATGAAAAGGCCGCTCCGCAGTGTTGCTGCTTGGCCCGCCACTGCGACCACCTTCTTCATCGAGATCACCGGTCAACGGCAAAGACGACAACTCCCTCGCCAAGGTCGCCGACCACGTCGAGGAGATTGCGCCGACGGTCCGACCGGGAGAAGAACGCCGGTCAGATCGGGCGGAGAACACCGGTCAGACCGGAGAATCCACGCAGGTCGCTGCCGACGTCGCCCTTTCTTCTTTCGGCGATCGATCCGCCGACGCGTCGATCGCCGCTTTGGGCGCTCTCCACCGTGCCAAACCCGATCGCGCGGTTGCCAACAACCGCGCATGGATCCTCTCGCCTGCGCCGATATTCCCTGCGCCGGTTGTCCCCGCCGCCACCGCTCGATCCGCCGTCGC
Source organism: Melocanna baccifera (assembly GCA_036346265.1). Taxonomy (NCBI): domain Eukaryota; kingdom Viridiplantae; phylum Streptophyta; class Magnoliopsida; order Poales; family Poaceae; genus Melocanna; species Melocanna baccifera. The sequence continues at coordinate 34,431,155 of CM070693.1, forward strand.
CGCCGGGCCACCTCCGCCGTGTCAGCCGCCGCCGAGCCGCCGTCGCGGCCGCTCTGCGCCGTAGCTCGTTTCGGCGCCGCCGCTCCGTCGGCCGCCGCTCCGCCCTGCCACCGCTCGAATCGCCGCCGCCGCCGGCCGCTCCGCGAAGCCGCCGCTCAAGCGCCGCCGGTTCCGTGCTCGGAGACGCCCGCCGCCGCTCAGATCGCCTCCCGCCGAACCACCGCCGCGTCATCGCCGCGGCCATTGCCGCCGGATCGCCTCTGCTCGGATCGTCTCCGCGCGCCGCCGCCGTCGCTGGGCGTCTCGTCTGCGCCACCACTCCGCCGGGCCACCTGCCGACGCGCGCGCCATACCACTCGGCCGTTGCCGCTCGCGCCGCCACCACCTGTGCCACCAAACGCCCGATCGAGTCGTCTAGGCTTGTGAGGTGTGGTGGCCTAGTTGGTCTCGGTCGGTTTTTTAACCGCCCGGATTGAAAACAAAAAAAACAAAACAAAAAAGAAAAACAAAAAAAACAAAACAAAAAAATCAAAAACAAAAACAAAAACAAAAAAACAAAATTTTTTTTGCAGGCACCGTTTAACCCTGTTCCGCTTGAAGCGGGTCGGCCATCTCCATCTACTGCAGCCCCGCCATCGTTCGTCTTCTACACCAGCATCAAATGTCGTCCATTGGCGTCATGACCGCCGTCTAGCAGCTCGAGGACGAGCTGCATGTCCGAGAGGGGTGTAGTGTCAGGAGTGTGGGCCTTGGGCTCAAGGCCCAGTCGGGTTATAATTAGAAATTGATTTCTATTTGAGTTAGAGATTAGATTCCTTTTGTTAGAGATATAATTAGAGATATGATATGAGTTTCTATATTTGTTAGAGATAGGATTGGAATTAGACTCTATCTGTTAGGGGGGCTCATCTATATAAAGAGGGCCACTGTATGCTATTGAGGAATCAATGAAGAGAAATATTACAGTCTTTCTCATCTAGTCTCTCCCTCTCCCTATACGCCGACGCCATCCGGCCATCTTCTTGGTGGTGTTTACCCCGATTCATGACATCTGGCGTCTCAGAGCTTCGACGCTGGCCGGTGCAAATCCTGGTCAAGCGCCCGAGGGTGAGTACGATATCTCTGGTTCCCTCTACGCTCAAATCCACACTCCCAATTCCATCTTCTTCCACCTTTAACCGTTCACCGAAAACCTTCTCAGAAGCGCGGCCGTATCAATATCTGGCCCAAATTCAGCAGACCCTAAAATTGTGCTTTTGGCTAATTTATGGTACAGTCCATGGTGTTAGTGTATTATGATCCAATGAGTTCTTAACCTGATACATGCAAAGACTTTTGGAGTGGTAACGAGTAGAGGTAAATCTTTGGAGTTGCAAATCATAGAAGAAATAACTTTGGAATGGCACCCAACTAAATTATCTAATCTATAATAGTTCATAGATCAGGGCAAATTTAAGCAATCCTGAACTTCTAATCTTTCAGGTTCATTTATCATGTTCTAACTCACAGAATCAGGCCATCTATAGAATTGAAAGTGGGTCTTTTTAGTCTGGTCTAGCACGATGGTACTCACCAATTTGATATACATTCAATCGATTATGAACTTGTAACTTGTGGGAGCTAATTTGTCATCCTGTAGCTCACAAATACCTACCAGTTTACATTCAGATAGGGTTTTCCCCTGATTTGTTGTGTTGAGTTTCAATCAAGTATTCAAATAATCAAGTCTGAACTTACACCTCACTACAAACGGGACAAAAGCAGGTATTCTAGCTTAGACAAGGGTTAAAATGACTGGCTACATGGGATTAATTTCCATTATCTGAAGTTGCTAATATAGGCATTTGATCTGAAGACATTCAGATATTTCTTTTTCCTGAAGGTGCATGCTCTAACCCCAACTCTTCCTCATGCTAGCTTGCAATAAATTACGCATTTAAACCATTTCTTAAATTGGGCTCCAGAACTGATAGTCATGTTAGAGCACATGAAGTTGGGTAAGTTTTCATCCATTATCTGCTCGTAAGTTTAGGAAACAATTTTCCTGTTACTGCTCACAATTGTAGTAGGTTCCAAATATGCGTAGGAATGAACCAAACCCAAAAGCAAACATAAAAAGAAGAGGTCAATACCTGTGGTATAACAATAGCTAAATTGAGAATGCCCATTGCTAGACCTGCAAGGGGGAAAAGTACTTTGTAAGAACAGAAATCCAAGATGATACAGTCATACAGTTCACTCAAAAGGAAAATACCTTGGCCAAGCCCCAGATTTTCAACACGACTAGCAGCCATTGCATATGGTATACTGTATGTGATCTGCAACAATAAAAACGAATTAATACCCAAATGTATAATATATGAGAGAACTGGAAGAAAATTATACTGGTGAAAAAACAATTCCGTTACTCACCGCCAGGGGTGCTCCTAGAATTGTAAAAACTACGAGGGAAGCAATGACAATGCCAGTTGGAGGTACTCCACTGGGTGCATAATCCATATTCTTTGCCACATATGTTATTACAAGCATTGCCACGAAGCACAAAGCCATTACGATATTGGAGACTCCCCATACAAGTCCAGCTCCCCACTTCCTACATAACTTTTCAAGTACAACTGAGGTGAACCCAAGAAGGACCGAGTTCAACATTAGACCAAAAGAACCCATTCTCACACCATCATGATAGCTTTGAGTCTCCCCTGGGTTGTCTGGGCTTCCCCTGTAGATCTCCCGACCCATCCAATCGGTGTCAAAGAGGATAAAAGGAAACCATCCAATCCATGTAAGGGCAGTAACAATCAAAACCATCCAAACCGGTAATGTAAAGTATCTGAACGATCCAAAAAGTTCCCAGAGGAAGGCTTCCTGTTCATTGCTTGGATGTTCTGCTTCATCACTTCCAAAAGATTGAGGCTCTTGCACTGACGCTACAGTAATGTATGTAGTAACCACCAAAATGATAATATCGAGAAGAAAGGCAGACTTGAGGTTGGCACAACTGACGCTGCAGGATGGAGTAACAGTGAAAGGAAATATCCTGTACCAGCCACTGTATGCTCCAGTGGCATATCCGAGTATGTTTCCCAGGGCCATGAAGAGTGAAAAGTAAGCATTAGCTATCCGGGTCCTCCTTGGATCATTCTCTGCAATAGAAAGGATTAGAAATGAGTCATTTATAAAGTCTGACATATTAGCATGGCTGGCACGACCCTATCTCAATGCTGGTTACAGTTGAACATATTTAATCTGCACAACTGGATCTAAGTTGAACCTACCACTCCAGCAGATAACTGAAAAATTCAGGGAGGCGCATATAATTACACGCCAAGCCCCAACTAGAGTTTCGGAAAAGCTCCTCTAGGTTCGGATGTGCACATTTCAGGAGGGTGCATCTAAGAATTTATGAAAATGGGCAATGGAGATTGTGAGACCAACTCACTTGCCCAAACAGAAGACAGCAACAAATATTTCATACTATTTTACTGGTACACCCATCTGGGTGGCCACAGGCACACCCAGATCGTGCCATCCCAGTGTAGTGTCGCATCAGACCTTGCCTTGTAGCGCACAAGCCAATAGCAAGACCGCAGCCACAAACCACTGGCAGCCTTGCAATTATTAACCAGGGTCCCTCAGAGAATACCAGGCTGTTGACAAAAGATGCCCCCCTATGATTCTTCTAAGCTTGCAATCTACTGTATCACTTAAATATCTCCCTCTCCCTCTATGTACGCCTAGCTCAATCTGAAAGCGATCCCACGTAAACCAAAAAAAAAAGAAAGAAAGAAAAAGAAATTGGTGGTGACATTTGTACCAACCCTAATTATTCAGAGGCTGCGTTGTTGGTTCGTGTTGTCCGGCTCTGCTAACCTCGATGCTAATAATAGGCCAGCTGGCAAGGCAAAAAGAAAAGCACGCCAGTATATGGCAAGGGAGTTTGGAGGAGCAAGTAAAATGAGATACGCCGACCATCGGGGGAAGAATCTTTAACCTAAAGGGGAAAGCAACGGGCAGGACGCCTGCTCTCACACAAAGGGACGTTTTGCGGTTTACCCCTCGTCGTCCCGCCAAATTACCGATCCCAAATCTGTCGCCAAGGAAGCAAGCCCGCTGTTGACTTGCCGGAAGAGGAGAAGACCACGGCTCGGAGGGAGGGAAGACAAGTTAATTACCGGTGAGGTCGGCGAGGAAGGCCCTGCAGGGCCCCTGTGTGGCGTTGTTTCCGACGTCTAGGAGCCAGAAGCCGATGAGGTAGACGATGATGGCGCCGAGGCGGGTGGAGCCGGGTTCGACGGGGTCGCCGAATAGGCGGCCGAGGTCGGCGGAGAAGCCGACGGTGATGACGGCGGCGGCGATGGATGCAGCCCCGGCGGCGATGAAGGGGCGGCGGCGGCCGAGGGGGGAGGCGGCGGGGGCGATGCGGTCGGAAAGGTGGCCGACGAGGGGCTGGACGAGGAGGCCGGAGAGGGGCCCGCAGAGCCAGACGAGGCTGGCGAAGGCGTGCGGAATGCCGAGCTCCTGCACGTAGGGCGTGAGGAGGGAGAGCTGCAGCGCCCACCCGAACTGCACGCCGCACGCCACCGACGCCGCCCGAAGCAGCTTGCGCAGGGGGACCTTCCGCGCGGGGGGCGCAGCAGACGCAGAGGTCCCGCCGCCGGGGTGCGGCATGCCCTTCCTCGTCCTCTGACCTTCCGAACTCCGGTGAAGGGGGAGTAGTATCTGGAGCTGGCGTGGCCTGGGAGGCAAGGAGCAACCGCTCTGTCGGGCGCACGGAGTGGAGCTTTTATCCCTCCCCTCCTCTCTTCTTCACCTGTGGCTGTAGACATGTGGCTGCAACGCACATATCCAGGCGGTGATATTCCTTTTTCTTTGTTCACGCAAAACACTTTTAAAACCATAAAACTAATTTACACCATTGAATAAAAAATTAACCATCTCCAACAAGATATCTTTAGCATGGGCTAAAAAGCGTAACATCGTCGAGATAAAACATTTGTTCACTATTTACATGTGCTATTGCTTGTTGTCGCTCGGTGCTCAAAGTCTTGCCTATCTTAGTGTGGCTTTAACGTAGCCTAGTTATGCATCTTACGATATAGTACACCATATAGAATAAAAAAGACTTGGTATCTAATCCTCCAGAAAAATACGACGATCGGCGAGAGAAACTGTTCGTTCAATGCTGTCGTGTGCTAAAGCCTGTTGCTCCTTAGTACTTAGAAAGTCTTGTTTGCTTTTCTGTAGCTTCACTATAGCGCAGTTATACATCTTACGGATGATTCCATTTGAAAGAAAAAGGGAACTTAGCAACTAGTCCTTGCTAAAAAAAGTGCAACGCTTGACGAGAGAAAACGTTTGTTCACTACTGCCATGTGCTATCGGAGAACCGCGGGGAACAGGCGATAGCACAAGCCAGCAGTGAACAAACACCTTCTTTCGGCGCTCATTACGCTTTTCGGCGAGAACTACCCGCTAAGCCTACAGTTTTTCTATGAGATGGAGCCACCCGCGGGTACATCGCTGGTATACGGTGAAGCAGCAATGGAGCAGGTAAGGTTTCTGGAGAACCGCGTGGAACAGGTAATAGCACATGTCAGCAGTGAACGAACGCCTTCTTTCGGCGATCGTTGCACTTTTCGGCAAGTACTACCCGCTAAGCCTGCGTTTTTTCTATGAGATAGAGCAACTCGCGGGTACATTACCGGAACACGGTGAAGAAGCAGTGGAGCAGGCAAGGCTTTAGGAGAACCGCGGGGAACAGGCGATAGCACAAGCCAGCAGTGAACAAACGCTTTCTTCCGGAGATCGTTGCGCTTTTCGGCGAGAACAACCTGCTAAGTCTGCGTTTTTTCTATGAGATGGAGCCACCCGCGGGTACATCACCGGTATACGGTGAAGCAGCAGCGGAGCAGACAGGGCTTCCAAAGAACCGCGGGGAATACACGATAGCACATGCCAGCAGTGAACATACGCCTTCTTTGGGCGATCGTTGTTCTTTTCGGCAAGGACTACCCGCTAAGCCTTTATTTTTTTATGGGATGGAGCCACCCACGGGTACATCACCGGTATACGGTGAAGCAGTAGCGGAGCAGGCAAGGCTTCTGGAGAATCGCGGGGAACAGGTGATAGCACATGTCAGCAGTGAATAAAGGCCTTCTTTCGGCGATCGTTGTGCTTTTCAGCGAGGACTACTCACTGTGCTTGCGTTTTTTCTATGAGATGGAGCCACCGGCTGGTATATCGCCGGTATATGGTGAAGCAGCAATGGAGCAGGTAAGGTTTCTGGAGAACCGCGGGGAACAGATGATAGCACATGCCAACAGTGAACGAACGCCTTGTTTCGGCGATCGTCGTGCTTTTCTGCGAGGACTATCCGCTAAGCCTGCGTTTTTTCTATGAGATGGAGCCATTCACCGGTACATCGTCAGTATACGGTGATGCAGCAGCGGAGCAGACAAGGCTTCCAAAGAACCACGGGAGTAGGCGATAGCACATGCCAGCAGTGAACATACGCCTTCATTGGATGATCGTTGTGCTTTACGGCAAGGACTACCCGCTAAGCCTTCGTTTTTTTATGGGATGGAGCCACCCGCGGGTACATCACCGGTATACGGTGAAGCAGCAGCGTAGCAGGCAAGGCTTCTGGAGAACCGCGGGGAACAGGTGATAGCACATGCCAGCAGAGAATAAACGCCTTCCTTCGGTGATCGTTGTGCTTTTCGGCGAGGACTACTCGCTAAGCCTGCGTTTTTTCTATGAGATGGAGCCACCCGCTGGTACGTCGCCGGTAAACGGTGAAGCAGCAATGGAGCAAGCAAGGTTTCTTGAGAACCACAGGGAATAGGTGATAGCACATGCCAGCAGTGAACGAACACCTTATTTCGGCGATCGTTGCGCTTTTCGTCGAGGACTATCCGCTAAGCCTGCGTTTTCTATGAGATGGAGTCATCCGCTGGTACATCGTCGGTATACGGTGAAGCAGCAGCGGATTAGGCAAGGCTACTAGAGAACCGTGGGGAACAGGCAATAGGACATGCCAGCAGTGAACAAACGCCTTCTTTCGGTGATCGTTGTGCTTTTCGGCGATGACTACCCGCTATGCTAGCGTTTTTTCTATGAGATGGAGCCACCTGCGGGTACATCGCTGGTATACGGTGAAGCAGCAGCCGACCAAGCAAGGGTTCAGGAGAACTACTGGGAGAGGCGATAGCACATGTCCGAAGTGAACAAACGCCTGCTTTTGGTGATCGTTGCGTTTTTCGGCGAGGACTACCCGCTAAGCCAGCTTTTTTTATGAGATGGAGCCACCCGCGGGTACGTCGCCGGTATATGGTGAAGTAGCAGCGGAGCAGGCAAGGCTTCCAGAGAACCACGGGGAACGGGCGATAGCACATGCCAGCAATAAACAAACATCTTCTTTCGGCGATCATTGCACTTTTCAGCGAGGACTACCTGCTAAGTCTGCGTTTTTCTATGAGATGAAGCCACCCACGGGTACATCATCGGTATACGATGATGCAACAGCGGAGCAGACAAGGCTTTCAAAGAACCGCGGGGAGTAGGCGATAGCACATGCCAGCAGTGAACATACGCCTTCTTTGGGTGGTCGTTGTGCTTTTCGGCAAGGACTACCCGCTAAGCCTTCATTTTTTTATGGGATGGAGCCACCCTCGGGTACATCACCGGTATACGGTGAAGCAGCATGGGAGCAGGCAAGGCTTTTGCAGAACTGTCGGACCCGAATTTTCAATCCAGAATCCTCTGTGATGCCACTGCACTATTCCCTGGATCAGTAGATAGTGCTCACAGTTATAGTACTGAACATCAAGATACATATCAAGCGGAAGCATAAATACAATAAGATACTTACACAAGAGCCGATTAGGCCGAAGACAATGAAAGCAGCAGCGGAAACGAAGCACACAGGTAAGACCCACAGAACATGCCCACATGCAGCCGACTGAGGGTTCGCGACCTAATTCATGGCCTTCTTGTCATCTTCATCATCATGGCTCAGCGTATTGCTGTGGTGCATCGATTTGACTCTTGATTCTGGATTTTGTTATGCGAGTGTGAGCACTCCAACCCCGTGCTCAGCGAGCCAACACATAGAATGCAAGTAAATAACATGTATGGCTTGACAAAGGATAAGCTCGGGTTAAATTTTTATTTGCTAGAAATCGCACTTCAAAGACTTACTGATAATTTTAGGAAAATCCTAGACTTAGCCTTTTTGGACCAAAATTTATAATACCCTTTGTATTAAGATTTTATAGAATAAGTACAGATCTCATCCACCAATCCATGATTCTTATACCATAAAGCCAGTTTTCAGCGTCATAGCCGCTTAACTTACCACTGGGACGACACCCAGGACAACACAAATCAGGGCCTTTCTCCGCCCTCAACTTTACCCATTCCACCAGGTTTTTGAAATAGAACTATATCTTGTCAAGTTCCCATGTCTGCCCTTGACCGTGGGCACGGCTATTCGAATAGTTTTGACCCTACAGAGTTTGTACACTTTACCCGCAAGAGATAGATCTACCCGTTGCCCCACATGATTCCTTGGCCATGTGGTTGAGTAGATTATCACGAGACTGTTACAATGCATAATCCTACTTGTGGTTACGCCCGCTAAGGTCTATCATCTGTAGGATGCTTACATCCCTCGAGAAGGGTCCCTCGTGAGCCATCACGGGCAAAGGCGGGGATGCGACCATCCATCCCTTTGCTCCTGTTCACACCTTCACGTAACCACACTAGAGCTATGCAGATTAGTTAGCCCCGCCTACATTTTGCCAGCTTATGGTTGTACTGTTGTACCTTGGGAGGTCATCACGAGATTCGGTCCTTAGAGTTACCTGGGCGGTACTACTACTACCTACTCTCTCGTGCACCACTGCACCACACCTCCGGACCATCCGCCCAGGTATTTAAGCAAGTTGAGGTTTTTGGGAACATAAAATATCCTTGCTCAAATACACCAACCATTTTCACCCTGACTTCCCAAATCCAATTCTCATAGTATAAAGTGACGAGGGGGACCTTTTGGTACCCCCGAATATCTAAGCACAACTAAGCATGGTATATAATTACGGACTTATTTTCAAAAGAATACCATTATAGTTTTACTAGGGTGACAAGGCTCACATATTTAATTATTCTAAAAAAAGGTATTACTAACAAACTCATTAAATGGGTAAGTAACTAGGGTATGAAAAATCAGGCATATACTTAGCACATAAAATAATAGCATGCAGTTGATAATTGAAATAAAAATAAATTGCAGAAAATGTAGGTCCAATATGATCAAAGTATTGACTCGCCTGGCACGGTTTACCGCGGTCTTGAGCTCACTTAAAACTTTCTTGTTTGTTGATCTCAAGCTTCGGACCTCATCTTCGCTTGGATTTTGGTCTTCTTTGGATCCATTGTTTCTTGGACTCAAGTTCTAATTACGTGCTAAACAAATGAATGCAAATAAACTCAAATAACTCAGAAAGATCCAAGTAAAATCCAAATAACTCAACTGAAACTTTATTACGAGTTAAAGGGTGACATTTTGATAGAATTGATTGGGCGCGGAGAATTGACGGAGTCAACGGAGTTGGAGCGGAGCGATGAATGGCGAAAAGGAAAGGACGTATTTGCCGAGAGGAGTATTCGCAGGAATATTCCCATTCAGGTTTAAAGATGGCTAGACATAGCCGACTGTCGAATGTCATGGCTTGATCTATTTTATTTAATACTTTCTTTTATAATTTTTATATTTATCAAGGAGGTTCCATGAGTTAGGATATACCTATTGTGAGGTATGAATTCAATGGGATGTTGTTTTGTCGTAGTTAACATTTTACGATTTAAGGTATGTGTTATATGCACAATGCACATGATTGTTGATTTATCAAGTTGGTATTATGATTCATATTTCTAGTAATCAGAGATGTATTATTTTATGCGGACCTAATATTAACTTGTTTACTAAGGGGTAGGTTAACGAGGTCATTTTTAACGATTAATGACCCATGGGTTTCTTTTATTAGACGTACGAAGTGGTACTTTGGTATGGTATTTAGTTTACGATGCTCGGAGAGTTGAGGGTCATTGATGCTTGTATTCATATATTCGCATTCATTATCTTTCATGATTTTAGTTTTAGTTAGGACCTACCCTTGAAGACCAAACTTTATAGTTTAACTATCATCTTTAGCTAAATTCTTCCTCAGGATCTTAGTCTTTGGCAATACGCTAATGATAGGAGTTTAAACTTTTATAGGACCGTTGAGTGACATATGAGATTTTAAACTATATGCTAGTTACTTCTTATGTGAGCTCTACTAATTCCCTATGAAAAGATTATTGATTTAGAATGAACATTTCCATTTTAATTTGCTAGCCTACCTTGGCCATTATTCATTCTTGCTTATGTTTACTTCATGTGAACTTATGTCGACCACAATAGTTTTCTAACTAATCTCTAATTACATACAATTTCAGTGACCTAAGCTTATTTGCATGTTTACTTTCTCTTGTACTATTTTGTATTAACTCTTTATTCGTGCATTTCCAGATCAATACATACTATTTGTTAGTATAAAATTTGTGCACGGTTTAACCTTAAAACATTTCAATTTATCAACTCCTCGACATCCCGCCAATTGAAAGATGGATCACCTCGATTTTATGTTAACTTACTAATCTTGTATATGGCACCAAGATAACCAAAGTGGAAGTTAGTTCAACTGCACAAGTCTCTTTATCTAATTCCATAATCACATCCTTGTATTCAAGGTTAATGGCAAAATTCATCTTATTGTTTTGGACCATTTACAAATCTTATGAACATGCAACCATTCAAGATTTGCTCCCCAATAATGTCATTTCATTAGAACTTCATTTGATCCTTAACAATTTCTTCCTTTTACTCATCATATATAAATATATCCAAAACTAGAGTATTGGCCATTATATTCTTATTTGAGTTCATGCTAATTATTGGCATTAGATACTATTTAAAGGAGTTTTCATGACATTTAAATTCTTAATTACTTATAGTTTACATAATGGGTAAACAAAGCTCACTTTTATAATTCTTCAACTAATAGTGCATTTACACTTTTTGAATCCATGACATCTGTTTGCTATTTGGAGGAATAGACCATACATGCTCTTGCTTTAGCTATCTTTCATATGGGGATTAATATATCAATCTTTGTCGGAACGCAGTTAATCCAGATTAGAATTCCATTTCTTTGTATGAATCTTTGTTACTGTTATGTGAAAGATATGCACAAATATATATCTAAATCTAGATTGTGTGCCATTTATACTTTTGCTTGAGCTCATACTTATTTGAATCTGTCCCTTAACAAGATGAGCCCACATGACATACCTCTAAATCATCAACAGAGAAGTACAGAGAGGGGGGAAGAGTGTTCGGCCCAGACAGAGAATGGCAGGGGAATTGGGGTGCAGTCGGCTTAAACATATGGGGGAGGGGTTCGGCGTACTGCGACGGCGGCGTTGCTGGCGGGGAACAACCGGGGAGGTGCCGGCGAGCTACACAACGGGACCCCGGCATGACAGGGGCGCTTGACGCGGAGGCTACGCGGCTCCTGGCGGTGCAAGAGTGGCTCGGGAGCGGCTCTCGGTGGCCAGAGCGGGGCTCAAGGGTGATAGCGACTGGAGAAGAAGGAAAGGGGAAATGAGGGTGAGCACGAGCATGCAGGAGGTGAAGGGACACTCACCGAGTTGCTGGTTGAACTGGAGGGGGTTCGAGGCGGGCCAGCACCATGAGCTTGCGGCGGCGATGTGAGGTTCACGTGGAGGGAGACGCTCGAGCGACGAGGGGACCGGGCATCGGTTGGGGAGGCTAGAGGGCACCTCCAAGATGCTTCCACCGGAAGGAATCGAGCCGGGGCGCCTCGTAGAGGAGATGGCCGAGGTGGGGGTGCTGGCGGTCGGAATCGAGGAAAATGGCCGTGCGACGCTTGTGCTTCGGAGAAATCTTAATCGCCCGTCGGAGGATGTTCCTAGGTGGGAGAGGCACGCCGTGACGCGGGTGGAGAGGGGAGATCGCCACCGGAGCGGCCGAGAGTGGTGGCGGCGGGGAAAAGTGCGCACTGGCGAGGGGAAGCGGTAGGGGAAGGCGAAGGGGGTAGCAGCGGCTCAGGAGTGGCTTTATAGCCGGGGAAGGCATGGGCACGGCATAGGGGAGGCATGGGCTTGGGTATGGGCGGCGAGGGGAGTGGAACCGGGGACGGCTGTGATCGGGGGAGAAGAAACTCAGGCAGGTGCGCTCGGGGAGAAGAAGGCAGAGCGAGAGAGAGGTCGGGTGGTGGGGCGCTGAGGGAAAAGAGGGGAGCGCCGGCCCACCTGGTAGAGAGGGGATAGGAGTGGGGGCGGGGAGAAAAGAAATAGGAGAAGAGGGGAGGCGTTGTGTCCATTGGACATTGAGGGAGAAGAGGGGATTGCCCTGCGTCCGCTGGACCGAGAGAGGAACAGAGGGGAGAGAAGGAAGAAAGGAAGAGATGGGCCCACGTGGAAGTGAGAGAAGGAAATAGGAGAAGGAAGGCTGTCCAACCAGGGAACTTAATAAAATCTGTATTTTCAAATTATTCATAAGTTTAGTCTGAATTACAAACTGCATTTTGTTTTACTCTGTTTTTAATTTACTTTTGTAATTAGTTTTTGAACTCGAGACCTTGGTTCAGGGCTTAGATGCACGATTTAAATTTTGGGTTTGTCGAGCTCCAAAAGTAGTGACGAACTTTTCGAAATTTAAATTCTTGTGCATTAAAGCTAGAGAGGGGGAAGTAGGGATATCAGCTTGATTTTAAAAACTTCATTCTCGATCTTAGGATCTGATTTTTGTTTTCCAGATACTATATTTTAAATTATGTTGCATCTGTTATATTTCATGTATCTTTATTATCCTTATCTGGGAGTTATATTCCAATGTTATTTTGCATAACCTAAATGGGGAAAATTCAGTCGAGATTGCAGAAGAAATTTAATTGCTAATAAGATGGAAATAAAAATTTTAAATTCCTCGAAATTCTGATTGCTTCAAAATTCAGGATGTTACAAGAACAGCGGGGAATAGGCGATAGCACATGCCTGTAGTGAACGAACGCCTTGTTTCGGCGATCGTTGTGCTTTTCGGCGAGGATTATCCGCTAAGCTTGCGTTTTTTCTATGAGATGGAGGCACCCACGGGTACATCGTCGGTATACAGTGAAGCAGCAGCGGATCAGGCAAGGCTTCCGGAGAGCCGCGCGGAACAGACGGTAGCACATGCCAGCAGTGAACAAACGCCATCTTTCGGTGATCGTTGCGCTTTTCAGCGTGGATTACCCGCTAAGCCTATGTTTTTATGAGATAGAGACACTCGCCGGTACATGGTCAGTATACGGCGAAGCAGTAGCGAAGCAGGCAAGTCTTCCAAAGAATCGCGTGGAATAGGGGATAGCACATGCCAGCAGTGAACAAATGCTTTCTTTCGGTGATCGTTGCGATTTTCGACAAGGACAACCTGCTAAGCCTGCATTTTTCTATGAGATGGAGCCACCCGCGGGTACATCGCCGGTATACGGTGAAGCAGCAGCGGAGCAGGCAAGGCTTCCGGAGAACCGCGGGGAACATGCGATAGCATATGTCAGCAGTGAACAAATACCGTCTTTCGGCGATCGTTGCGCTTTTCGGCGAGGACTACCAGCTAAGCCTGCGTTTTTTCTGTGAGATGGAGTCACTCATGGGTACATCATCGGTATATAGTGAAGCAGCAGCGGAGCAGGCAAGGCTTTTGGAGAACCGCGGGGAACAGGCAATAGTACATACCAGCAGTGATCAAACGCCTTCTTTCGGCGATCATTACGATTTTCGGCGAGGACTACCCGCTAAGCCTGCGTTTTTTCTATGAGATGGAGCCACCCGTGGGTTCATCGTCGGAATACGGTGAAACAGCAGCAGAGCAGGAAAGGCTTCCGTAGAACCGCAGGGAACAGGTGATAGCTATCGAGACCCGAATATGCAAATCCGGACTCCCTGTGTATTCTGCACTAGTCCTAGGATCATGCTAGTGCACACAGTGAAACATGGATATCATCACAACCATTTACACAATAAAATAAAGGAAAAGCTCGAATATCAATAAATCTCAAAAGGTACGACCTTATGGTCAAGCTTACAATAGAATAGCCCGAAGGGCTTAACAAAACTAGCAGCGGAAATCCAAAATAAAGCGTAGTGGCCAATCGACAAGCCCACAGGCTATCGAGTGGAGAACGAAGCCTAATCCGTGAAGTCGTCGAAGTACTCTCCTTCTGGAACCTCCTGCTGGTGATACTCCTCTTCCTCAACTGAGCAACATTGGGTGTAAAGCCGTGAGTACATTGGTATTCAGCAAGTCGTTTGTAACAATTGAATGCAATATAGTATGCAAGGCTTACCAAAGGATAGCTAAAAGGTTAATTTGCATAAATGACAGTTGAAAGATAAATACAGTAGATAGATTGAAAGCGAGCTTTTAAGTAAAACCATAATTAAATAAATAATCAAAGGAATTGATATAACCACTTGCGGACCTCCCATTCCCAAGCTAAACTAACCACTTATGGACCTCTCATTCATAAGCTAAACCAACCGCTTATGGACCTCCCATCCATAAGCTAAACCAACAGTGAACACCTATCCACTTTCGTTCATAAGTTTTCAGAAATAACTACCCCTCGTGTGAAATCACCAAGCATTGTCCATGACCGAGGACGCAGCTATTCGAATAGTTTTACACTCTGCAGAGGTTGCACAACTGTATCCACACGATGTGATTAGCCCCGACCGAAGGTAACCACAACAAGGCCTTTACAAAGTTCAATTGCAACTCAATCCGCCCGCTAGGGTTTCGCATCACACCCCCTTGCGCCACATGGAAATCAGCAATCATGTTTATCTCAATGGCAAGATTAAAGTTGAAATATCTCAAATTAGTCAGCTAGGTCCGTCCCATACCAGACATGTGGTTTGCACGGTAAGGCTCAGATCAATGGCGCACAAAGTTAAGTCCTTAAGTCTACCCGGGCGAGACTACCACATCCCTCGAAGTGCTCCAACATTTCCCCCTTTACTGCACGATCACTCGCTCGAGTGCAAAACCAGTTCTGTATAACCACCGCCGAGGATGCATCAACGTCATGGCACAAATTTTAATACTGTGGCACCGACCACGATCTGCTGTGGCTCTAACCACGGTTCAATATCTCATTAAGTCAAATTAATTATTCACATGTGATGACAAATCCAATCGTAAGTATAAGCAAAGCTAAGCAATCTATCGTACCAACCCATGTGACAGCAGTGAACAAACTTCTTCTTTCAACGATCGTTGTGCTTTTCGACGAGGAATACCCGCTAAGCCTGTGTTTTTCTTTGAGATGGAGCCACCCACGGGTACATCGCCGGTATACGGTGAAGCAAAGAATGAGCGAGCAAGACTTCCGAGAATCGCGGGGAACAGGCGATAGCACATGCCAGCAGTGAACAAACGTATTCTTTTGGCGATCGTTACGCTTTTCGGTAAGGACTACCCGCTAAGCCTGCGTTTTTTCTATGAGATGGAGCCACCTGCGGGTACATCGTCGGTATACGGTGAAGCAGCAGTTGAGCAAGCAAGGCTTCCGGAGAACCCAGGGGAACAGGCGAGAGCACATGCCAGCAGTGAACAAACACCTTCTTTCGGCGATCATTGCGCTTTTCGGCGAGAATTACCCGCTAAGCCTGCATTTTTTCTATGAGATGGAGCCACCCGTGGGGACATCGCTGGTATACGGTGAAGCAGCAGTGGAGCAGGCAAGGCTTTAGGAGAACCGTGGGGAATAGGCGATAGCACATGCCAGCAGTGAACAAACGCCTTCTTTCGGCGATCGTTACGCTTTTCGGCGAGAACTACCCGCTAAGCCTGCGTTTTTTCTATGAGATGGAGCCACCGCGAAGTACATCGCCAGATACGGTGAAGCGAGAGCGGAGCGAGCAAGGCTTCCGAGAAGCTGCGGAATGAGCGATAGCACATGCTAGCAGTGAACAAACGTATTCTTTTGGCGATCGTTGCGCTTTTCGGCGAGGACTACACGCTAAGCCTGTGTTTTTTCTATGAGATGGAGCCACCCGCGTACATCGCCGTCGGTATCTGATGAAGCAGCGATTGAGCGAGCAAGGCTTCCGAGAACCTGTGGGAACAGCGATAGCACATGCTGCGCATGAACAAACACCTTCTTTCGGCGATCATTGCGCTTTTCGGCGAGGATTACCCGCTAAGCCTGCATTTTTTCTATGAGATGGAGCCACCCGTGGGTACATCGTCATATCTGATGGAAGCGGAAGGAGCGGTAAGGCTTCTGAGAACCACGGGTAACAGCGATAGTACATGCCATCGTGAACAATCGCATTCTTTGGCGGCGGTTGCGCTTTTGGCGAGACTACCGCTAAGCTGCGTTTTTTCTATGAGGTGGAGCCACCCGGGGGTACATCATCGGTATACGGTGAAGCAGCAGTGGAGTAGGCAAGGCTTCCGGAGAACCGTGGAGAACAGGCGATAGCACATGCCAGCAGTGAACAGACTTCTTCTTTCAGTGATCGTTGCGCTTTTCGGCGAGGACTACCCGCTAAGCCTGCGTTTTTTCTTTGAGATGGAGCCACCCACGGGTACATCACCGGTATACGGCGAAGCAGGCAAGGCTTCTAGAGAACCGCGGGGAACAGGCGATAGCACATGCCAGTAGTGAACAAACGCATTCTCTAGGCGATCGTTGCACTTTTCGGCGAGGACTACCCGCTAAGCCTGTGTTTTTTCTATAAGATGGAGCCACCCGTGGGTACATCATCGGTACACGGTGAATCTGCAGTTGAGCAAGCAAGGCTTCCGGAGAACCCAGGGGAACAGGCGATAGCACATGCCAGCAGTGAAGAAACACCTTCTTTCGGCGATCATTGCGCTTTTCGGCGAGGATTACCCGCTAAGCCTACATTTTTTCTATGAGATGGAGCCACCCGTGGGTACATTGCCGATATACGGTGAAGCAGCAGCGGAGCAGGTAAGGCTTTCAGAGAACCACGGGTAACAGGCGATAGCACATGCCATCTGTGAACAAACGTATTCTTTCGGCGACCGTTGCGCTTTTTGGCGAGGACTACCCGCTAAGCCTGCGTTTTTTCTATGAGGTGGAGCCACCCGGGGGTACATCATCGGTATATGGTGAAGCAGCAGTGGAGTAGGCAAGGCTTCCGGAGAACCGTGGAGAACAGGCGATAGCACATGCCAGCAGTGAACAGACTTCTTCTTTCAGTGATCGTTGCGCTTTTCGGCGAGGACTACCCGCTAAGCTTGCGTTTTTTCTTTGAGATGGAGCCACCCACGGGTACATCACGGTATCTGGCGAAGGAGCAAGGCTTCTGGCAGAACGCGGAACGAGCGATAGCACATGCCAGCAGTGAACAAACGCCTTGTTTCGACGATCGTTGCGCTTTTCGGCGAGGACAACCCGCTAAGCCTGCGTTTTTTTATGAGATTGAGCCACTCGCGGGTACATCGCCGGTATACGGTGTAGTAGCAGTGGAGCAGGCAAGGCTTTTGGAGAACCGCGGGGAACAGGCGATAGCACATGCCAGCACTGAACAAACGCCTTCTTTCGGTGATCATTGCGCATTTCGGCGAGGAGTAAACGCTAAGTCTACGTTTTTTGTATGAGATGGAGCCACTCGTGGGTACATCGCCGGTATACGGTGAAGCAGAAGCGGAGCCGGCAAGGCTTCCGGGGAACCGTGGGGAACAGGCGATAGCACACGCGAGCAGTGAACAAACGCCTTCTTTCGGCGATCGTTGCGATTTCCGGCGAGAGCTACCCGCTAAGCCTGCGTTTTTTTGATGAGATGGAGCCACCCGCGGGTACATCGCCGGTATACGGTGAAGCAGCAGCGGAGCAGTCAAGGCTTCTATACAACTGTGGGGCACAGGCGATAGCACATGGCAGCAGTGAACAAATGCCTTCTTTCGACGATCGTTGCGCTTTTCGACGAGGACTACCCGCTAAGCCTGCGTTTTTTCTATGAGGTGGAGCCACCCGCGGGTACATCACCGGTATACGGTGAAGCAGCAGCGGAGCAGGCAAGGCTTTCGGAGAACCGTGGGGAACAGGTGATAGCACATACCAGCAGTGAACAAACTTCTTCTTTCAGCGATCGTTGTGCTTTTCGACAAGGACTACAGGCTAAGCCTGCGTTTTTTCTTTGAGATGGAGCCACCCACGGGTACATCGCCGTTATACGGTGAAGCAGCAGCGGAGCAGGCAAGGCTTCGGGAGAACCATGGGGAACAGGCGATAGCACATGCCAGCAGTGAACAAACGCATTCTTTTGACGATCGATGCGTTTACGGTGAGCACTACCCGCTAAGGCCGTTTTTACGCGAGATGGAGCCACCGCGGTATATCGCGATATCACGGTGAAGCAAAGAACAGCGAGCAAGGCTTCTGGAGAACCACGGGGAACAGGCGATAGTACAAGCCAGCAGTGAAAAAACACTTTCTTTCGGCGATTGTTGCGCTTTTCGGCGAGGACTACCAGCTAAGCCTGCGTTTTTTCTATGAGATGGAGCCACCCGCGGGCACATCGCCGGTATCACGTGAAGCAAAGAATGAGCGAGCAAGGCTTCGGAGAACGCGAGGAACAAAGCGATAGGACATGCCGAGCGGAACAAACGACTTGTTTCGGCGATCGTTGTGCTTTTCTGCATGGAATACTCGCTAAGCCTGCGTTTTTTCTATGAGATGGAACCACACGCGGGTACATCGTCGGTATATGTTGCAGCAGCAGCTGAGTAGGCAAGGCTTCTTAAGAACCACGTGGAACAGGCGATAGCATATGCCAGCTGTGAACAAATGCCTTCTTGCGGCAATCGTTGCATTTTTCGACGAGGACTACCCGCTAAGCCAGCGTTTTTTCTATGAGATGGAGCCACACGCGGGTACATCGCTAGTATACGGTGAAGCAGCAGCGGAGCAGGTAAGGCTTCTAGAGAACCACGGGGAACAGTCGATAGCACATGCTAGTAGTGAACAAAGGCATTCTTTCGGCGATCGTTGCGCTTTTCAGCGATGACTACCCGCTGAGCCTGCGTTTTTTCTATGAGATGGGGACACCCACGGGTACATGGTCGGTATACGGTGAAGCAGCAGTGGAGCTGGCAAGGCTTCCGGAGAACCGTGGAGAACAGACAATAGCACCTGCCAGCAGTGAACAAACGCCTTCTTTCGGCGATCGTTGCGCTTTTCGGCGAGGACTACCCGCTAAACCTGCGTTTTTTCTATGAGATGGAGACACCTACGGGTACGTGATCGGTATACGGTGAAGCAGCAGTGGAGCAGGCAAGGCTTCCGGAGAACCACAGGGAACAGGCGATAACATATGCCAGCAGTGAACAAACGCCTTCTTTCGGCGATCGTTGCGCTTTTTGGCGAGGACTAACCGCTAAGCCTGCGTTTTTTCTATGAGATGGAGCCACCCGCGGGTACATCGCCGGTATACGATGAAGCAGCAGTGGAGCAGGCAAGGCTTCTTGAGAACCGCGGGGAACAGGCGATAGCACATACCAATAGTGAACAAACGCCTTCTTCCGGCGATCATTGCGCTTTTCGGCTAGGACTACCCGCTAAGCCTGCGTTGTTTCTACGAGATGGAGCTATCCGCAGGTACATCGCCGGTATACGGTGAAGCCGTAGCGGAGCAAGCAAGGCTTCCGAAGAACTGCATGGAACAAACGGTAGCACATGACAGCAGTGAACAAACGCCTTCTTTTGACGATCATTCCGCTTTTCGGCGAGGAGTACCCGCTAAGCCTGCATTTTTTCTATGAGGTGGAGCCACCCGCGGGTACATCACCAAGATATCTGATGAAGCAAAGAGGGAGCAGCAAGGCTTTGTTTAACCACGAGGAATGCAGCGATAGCACATACCAAAGAAGGAACAAATGCCTTCTTCTGGCGATCGTTACGCTTTTCGGCGAGCACTATCCGCTAAGCCTGCGTTTTTCCTATGAGAAGGAGACACCCGCGGGTACATGGTCGGTATACGGTGAAGCAGCAGTGGAGCAGGCAAGGCTTCTGGAGAACCACAGGGAACAGGCGATAGCACATGCCAGCAGTGAACAAACGCCTTCTTTCGGCGATCGTTGCGCTTTTCGGCGAGGACTACCCGCTAAGCCTGCGTTTTTTCTACGAGATGGAGCCACCTGCAGGTACATCGTCGGTATACGACGAAGCAGCAGTGGAGCAGGCAAGGCTTCTTGAGAACCGCAGGGAACAGGTGATAGCAAATGCTAGCTGTTGTAGGGGTGGCCCCCACCTAAACCCAGCTAGCTCTTTGAGAAGGTTGTAAATCATGTAAATGACGAGCTTGTCCTCTGTGAACGGCTCCGTAAGGTTACAACGGTAATGTCGCCGTCACCATAGGGAGTGCTTATGTATCGTGACTAGTCCTTGGGAAAGAGGAAGAGGTCATTTGTTCACCTAACTCTCCACTACCATACCCCTCTCTCTGCTTGGTCTCAGAGCATTAATACCGGCGCCGTCCGTGGGGACGCGGGAAGCAAACCTCAAGACCGCAAGAAGAAGGATGGCACCGAAAAAAGCTTCATCATCGGCGGCGAGGAAGACGGAAGCGGGCGCGGCGAGGCCCCGCGTCAGCACCAGAGCCTCGGCATCGGCGGTCGGGGGCAAAAATGGCGATACTCATCGCGCGACCACCAACCCCGCCACCACCGACGCCATCGACCCCGCCACCATCGACGCCATCGACCCCGCCACCACCGACGCCATCGACCCCGCCACCATTGACGCCATCGACCCCGCCCCCATTGACGTGACGATTGGCCCCAACCCGCTCGTCGCACCCCAACCCGCCATTGGTGCGACGATCAACCTTGACGACACCGGCCGGGCGCTAGGGAGTGGTAGCCTCGACGACCATCAAGGCACGACCACCGTCTCTGCACCCGGTGCGGAAGTGCCAAGCGGTCCCGCCGGCCACACGGCCCCACTGCCGCATCGAACTCCACCGCAGAGCGGGAGGAGCAACCTAAGAGCACAGGCAGCGGTCGCGACAACCTCGACCGCGCAACCAGGTGCCCCCGTCGCCCTATCTACACCCGCCGCGGAGAATGCCCTGCTGGCAGCTCTTAGCATGCTTCAGTGGGAGTTGGCGGATCTCCGGGGGGCCGTGCGGACCATGCAAGAGGCTCGGAGTCAGCCAACCCCACTGGTGGGCCGCGCCGGAGCCTGTGCCCGAGAGGGCGGACAGCCGCGACGCCCCAACTTCCAGCCGCGCCTCGCTACGACGCGTGGACTTGGAATCCCCGCTATCGTCGGGCCTGCAGCAAGTAGCGTGGCCGGAGGACTTCAAATTTCCCAGCTCCGTTACATCGTACAAGGGCGACATGGACCCCCGGGAATTCATGCGCGTGTACAAGACCGCCATCGAGGTGGCAGGTGGGGACGACACCACCAAGGCAAAGGGGCTCCCGCTCGCGTTACAGGGAGTGGCGCTCTCATGGTTCTTTACCATAGAGCCGAACTCCATATACGCATGGGAGCAGATACGCGACCGCCTCTACAAAAACTTTCAAGGGAACTACATCAAGCGCGTCGACGCGGATCAACTCTTCGCAATCAAGCAACAACCATCAGAAAGGCTCCATAAGTACTTCAAACGCTTCGCGAAGGTCCGCTGCCAGGTCAAAGACGTCAACGAGACAACAATCATGAACGCAATGCAGGGGTCTTCGCCGGGGCCATCGCGCCGAATATAACGCGTAAAGCCATCAAGATAAATGGCAAAACTCTTCGACAAGATGGAGGAATACGCTCGGGCAGAAGAAGACGCAAAGCGACGCCAGGGCAACAAAGCCGATGTCAACCCAGCGAGAAGCGTCGCGAAGAGCGTCGACCCATCGCAAAGGAAGCTCGCGAGCAAGCGCCGGCGAGGAGATGTCGGCGACACCCCAAAGACAAGGACGCATCGCGGCAAGGACAAGCGGCGTGGCCGCCAGCGCCCCGCGAGCCCAAAGACGCTCTTTGACATTGATGTCGGCCCGAGGATAACGCACCGCTAAATCGCGGACTAGGGTTCGACGATGTCGGGGCGCAGGTCGCAGGTCGGGTCGCGATGGTTGGGCCCGCGAGTACGAGGACCAACAGCAGACCACAGCGGTGCGAGGTGCATGGCCAAGGCAATCATGATACCCGCTCCGCACCACCATCGCAAAGATTTCGCCAAAGCGTTGAGACAGGATCTCGAGGCGCCCACCGCCGTGGCGCACGCTTAGCAGCCCATCGGACGCCCTCGAGGATTTGCGATCGAGCCGCAGCCTCGTGGAGGTCTCTCGCGGATACAAGCCCGCATACGCGAATTTCGTGAAAGCCCCTCGCGGATCCATGCCTCGAGGCGCCGCAGGTCATCAACGTTATCTCCGGTGGTTCCTCCTTGGAGTTTGCCTCGGAGCGACAGCGCAAGGCCTACGTGCGGTGGCTACACCATGTGGCGGCATACCCAGGTCAGGCGCCGCCAGATTGGGCACAGCACACGATCACCTTCACGCCTGACGACGTTGAAGGCGTGGAGTTCCCCCATCGATCCCCTAGTCATCCGTGTCGCGTTCTTTGGGTGTGATGTCCGCTGGCCCCGGTCGATGGGGGCAGCTCCGCGAACATCTTGTTCGCATAGGCCTTCGACCAGATGGCGATCCATCGTCGCCAGGCCCTCACGAACTTCGTTCTGGCGGAGGTCAACCCCATCGGCGTTGGGCCAAATATCTTACAGTCTCCTTTGGCCAGAGGACAACGTGGCGACTGTGGGGCGCCACTTTTGATGTCGCCGATATCCAAGACTTACAACGCCATTTTGAGGCGATCGCTCTTAACTCCTTCGGGTAGTACCGCACCATGGCTTCCTATGTGTGAAGCTTCCGAGCCCGCGAGGTGTCATCACCATCTTCGGCGACGCGACGCGGCTCAAGACTTGGAGCACGGAACCTGAAGCCCAAGCCTGGAAGCCCAATGCGGTTCTTAGGTCAGGCGCGCCCGTACACGCCCTGCGGCAGCCCAAGCACAAGAGGCTTCGCATCTCATCACCACGACAACAGGTCCTGTGGTTAGTTCATAACCTCTTTGTACTCGCTCACCCGCGCAAACGGGAATTTAGTAAAGTTCGCTGTTTGCGAGGCTATTCATGCCCCCCACTAAAAATGTGTGGAGGCTCGCCCCCGCACGCACTCCATGGAGTATAAATAAGACGTGGATGTTTTCCCTGCGCACTCTACCGAGTATAAACAAGACGCGGGATCCCGCGCACGTGCTGGTGTTGTCACCACGCGTACTCCCTGGAGTATAAAGACGTGGTTGATGTTCCCACGCACCGCACGGAGACTCACCTCCGCACGCGCACCACATGGAGACTCACCTCCGCACACGCAGGCATAGAGACTCACCTCCGCACGCGCACCACATGGAGACTCACCTCCGCACACGCAGGCATAGAGACTCACCTCCGCACACGCACCACATGGAGACTCACCTCCGCACACGTACTCCACGGAGGTCCGCCTCCGCACGCACTCTACGGAGTATAAATACGACGTAGCGCCAAGGTACGCCTCCGCACGCACTCTATAGAGTATAAATAAGACGTAGCGTCGAGGTCCGCCTCCGCACGCACTCTACGGAGTATAAATAAGACGTAGTGACGAGGTCCGCCTCTGCACGCACTCTACGGAGTATAAATAAGACACAGCGGGGGGATGCCCTCGCGCGCACTCTGCGGAGTATAAAAAAGACGCGGATGTTTTCCCTGCGCACTCTACTCAGTATAAACAAGACGCGGATGTCCCGCGCGCACGATGGCGTACCCTCCGGAGCCTAAATAAGCCGTGATTGATAGTCTCACGTATTCTTCGGAGTGCAAACAAAGACGCAGATGTTTTCCCTGCGCACTCTACTGAGTCTAAACAAGACGTGGACGTTCCGCGCACGCGAGGGCGTACCCTCCGGAAATTAAGTAAGTCGTGGTTGATAGTCCCACGTATTCTCCGGAGTACAAACAAAGACGCGGATGTTTTCCCTGCGCACTCTACTGAGTCTAAACAAGACGCGGATGTCTCGCGCACGCGCTGGTGTTCTCACCACACGTACTCTCCAGAGTATAAATAAGACGTGGATGATATTCCCACGCACTTGCCGGAGTCCACATACAACGGCGTACGGACTCCAGAGGTTCCGCGCGATCCCGGCAAACCGCGTGCGCCGCATGGACAGGCGGTCGCGAGTACAGGAGCTCAACGTGGGGCTTACGCTTGGTATTTCTGCATGCCGATCAAGCAGCGCGCAGAGCTCGATGGCAGCGCCTCGTAAGAAGAGAGAAACCAAACGCGCCGGCGAAGGTGCCCACGCGATACGCCCTTCCGCGCAGGAGGCTACCTCAGCGGGCGCCCGTTGACGCTCGAGCTTAGGCCGCAGCATCGCCCCAATAAGACGACACAAGATGGAGAGCGCCCAAGGCTCCTGCATGCGCGCCACCGGCGCGCAGACGGCTCTCGTAGCACCGCAGCGCCACGCCTCCTCCCCTCATCCCAAGCGCCAAGAGCTAGGAGGAGACTGGGAGAGAACAGTGCTGTCAGACGGGCAAGACGGCGGGACATGGCCTCGTGCCCACCACCATCATCCACTCCTGAAGCTAGGAGCGGCCCTGATGAAGTACAAGTGAATTGCCCACTTCCCCGCACCAACTGCGACTCTTTGGCGCATGGGCGAAGAGAAAACGCATCGTGGCGTCGTGTCCCCCCACATGGGTGGGACGCTCGACCCCGCGATCACCCAGGAGGCATTAGCCGCGTTCAGGACCCCTCCACGCTATGGGGCGAAGTTCGAACAAACTGAGTATGGGGGTGCGATGTCGGGGAAGGTGAATGCCGCTCCACTCAGCCAATTGCCCCCTTTTTAAAGAACCCCAGAGGCAAGACCGCGGATAATTCGCTCAAGAGTCCCATCGACGCCTCAGGGGCATGTGGTGCGGCAGGGTTGCCCCACTCCACGTGTCCCCCCTATCTTGTGGGGCCCGAAGCGAGGGACGACGGCCAAGAGGCACCTCACTCGTAGTCGTACAGCACCATGTGCGGACCTCCGTTGATCCTACCTCAGCTGTCCCATCGACGTTTGAAAACTCAGCAGAACAGTGCCGCCCGTGAGGTCCTCCATCGACCACCAGGGACAGGACCTACAAGGCTAGGTCCCTGTCCCTCCCCAAGCTTATCCTACAGGGTAGGGGACGGAGCGCTCGCGCGCTCTACTGACCAGGTGCCAGCTCACCGCCACCCGGAGGGTAGGGACTGAGCGCCGCGTGTTCATTTCGACCAGGCGCCACCCGCTGCCACCACTCGAGGGTAGGGACTGAGCGCCGCGTGTTCACTGACCAGGCGCCACCGCCGCCACCACTCGAGGGTAGGGGACTGAGCGCCGCAAGATCTACTTCCACTCAGGCGCCAGCTCACCGCCACCACTGGAGGGTAGGGACTGAGCTCTCGCAGGCACGACTATACCCCACCCACACGCCTACCCCT
Source organism: Melocanna baccifera (assembly GCA_036346265.1). NCBI lineage: Eukaryota > Viridiplantae > Streptophyta > Magnoliopsida > Poales > Poaceae > Melocanna > Melocanna baccifera. Next base: position 34,456,812 of record CM070693.1, read on the forward strand.
GTGTGTCCGCCCCAACCAACAAACCCCACCAAAAGAAGACACAAGGCGACGATCCAAAAACAACGGCAAGGATGAATTTCCGACTTGTCTACCAAACCGCCACTACGTTTACAAACCCACCGGGCGCAGATTACTCGCCCGCTTCACTGGGATGACCTTTCGCGCCGAAGTCTCGCCCGCCGAGGGTCGATTCGCCCAGAAGTCAAGTGAGTCTTTGGCCCGCCACTAGCGACGTAAGCGACGCCGAGTTACGACGCCGTAAACCACAACAGTCCCCATCGAGCGGTACTCGCCGCAAGCGCAAGATCGAGCAAAGGAAGTGAAGCAGTTTGCAATTCATTCGCGGCATGGAGTACGCAAGGTTACAACACACACCAAGCGTACAAGAACCCAGGGTCACACCTACTTTGAGTCGTTGGCCCCGTCATCGTCGCGCCGGGCAACATTGTCAAGCCACTCACCAAGGTTCCCCTCGCCGTACATGTTCCGCCATAGCTCCACCTTCGCCGCAGCCTCCCCAATGTACTCCTAGATCCGCTCGTGAAAAAACCGAATGACGGGCTGAACGGCGCGCACGGCCCCAGACATCACCCCGGCTCCAGCGGGCATCTCTAGCTGCGGGTCGCCCAATTCATCGACATGGCGGTAGCGCCGGTGTTGGAGAAGAGCGCACGCCAGGCAAGCAGTCACATAGGAACAGTGATTGCCAAAGGACGTCGCGGCCGGCTGGGCGAGATCGGCCGCTTCCGCAATCCGTCGAAGTGTCCGTGGAAGCTCTTCGAGTCCGAAGGAGCGGGGCGGTACCTCGGCAACGAGATTTTTAAGGGTACCTTTCAGGCCAAAGATAGCCTCCCATGCCGCTGCCGAGGCGGCACTAATGCCTCATCCTCGCTCCCTCGTGGACGCAGCGAGGCGACCATTCTCTTCCTCCAGTCGGCGCAACCTGTTGGAGCAGCCCGTCCACGCCCACCATCGCCGCCGCCAAGTCGACGCCACACGCTCGCGCGCATATGAGACGGATGCCGCGGTTGCTCGTTCCGGTGAGCCGCATGCGGTCATCCTTAGCGCACGCTCTCCGACGCTGGCGAAGGCCTTCGACGGCGGCGCAGCCGCCCTCCAAAGCCTCCTGCTCCGGCATGGACCGCTCAGTAGCACCCGGCCGAGGCAAAAGTCTACACAATGAAGCACCAGACACCTCCCGGTGGCTATGAGCCGCCGGGTCGTGCACTTACCCTCGCTGCGAGACCTTAAGCACCCTCAAGCAATTCAGCCCGCAGATCCGCAACGCGCCATGATCTAAGCTCGCGCCGCATCATCAAGTGGCCTCGCCATGCCGCCAACACTCGCCGAGGAACAAAGTCCGCTAGACGACGCGGCATCCGCGTAATAGTCTCTGGTGGCGCGGATGCCCTCCCAACAAGCCGCCTTCGGGCCCGCTACGCTCGCGCTCGGGGAGCAATGTTGCCGTAAGGGCACACGCACGGCCGCGCTCGCGAATACCTAGCAGTCACAATCAAAATCAAGGTCTACCAGCCCCGCCCGATCCACAAGGACCTCGCATCTCGCCCACCGCCAACCGGGGAACTTTGCCTGAGCTCAACTCCACCAAGCCCTCGCATCGGGCACCCGCAGCTCGATCGGGCCGCGGGGGCATCGAAGCACTTCCTGTCGAGTCGAGTCCCATAGGGCTCCGACCGCTCGCTATAACAAAACCCCGCACGAGCCGGCAGGGCGACCATAGCGCGGGTCGCCGCTTTGGGAGTACGGCGCGCCCCGCCGTCCGAAACCGCCGCGGAAGGAGGTCCCACGGCCGCAGGCAACGGCTCTGCCCCAACATCCTCCAGTGATGGATCCGTCTCAACACCGGCTGGTGGCGACCTAGCACTCGCCTTTGCCTCCAAGTCTGGACACTCCGCTGAGCCGGAACCCGCGTCCGCTAGTACCCCCTCCCCCGTGGAGTCGCGGTGGGGTGGGCTGGGAACTGGAACAACGCGTGTTGGCACCCTAATACCCAAGGCTTCGCACACGCGGTTCAACCGCCCCAGACCTACCTCCGCGGTTGCAGCCACGCGCAGTGTGTGCTCCCTGGCTGTGTACGGTCCAAGGAACGCACCCACCGCACGCTCCGTGTCCCCCAGGGAAGTACCTACGAAGGGCACGGGGGCACGTTGTAAAAGCAACAGCCTCGACGAATACCGCACAAAAGCCAACTCCAACACAACTTACGCGGACCGGAGGGCCTCAGCGCGAAGACTTAGAAGGGCGCGACGCTGTCACGCCCAAGGCTCCCGTGAGCAACACGCCATTCGCAGCAAGCGGGCGCCACACCGCATATGACGAACTCTCAATGAGGTCACGCATGTTGAAGCAGCGTGATCCCCACAAGCCTCCGTGCTTCCCACTCGTCATCAGCATCTAGGGGCGCGCCGGGCATAGCGCTAACCGCCATCGGCCGCCCCGAGCACTCAAAACCGCTACCGCTCACCACACGGTGGTAAAACCACTGCCTCGTCCAGTCCCGCCCCACTCGCCCGACTCGACTGCATGGAAATACCTTCTGCATCGCGGGCGCAGCGCGAGATCGACGCCGCCGGCGCGCAGCGCTCGTCTCTGCTCCTCCATCGCGCACCGGATATCATGGAGGAACGCGAACAGTGACGCGGTCGACCAGCACACCTCCGTGCGTGCAGCCCAACTATACACGGCATGCCAAGCTATCACATTCGGCGTTACCGCGCTACCAAGCCCAAAGGCCCGCAGACGCCCCGACAAGCTGGCGGCGTAATGCATAACCCACCGAGGTAGGCGACTTAACACGATCGCCTCCGATGTGTCGGGGTGCGGTTCGATCTTGTTGCCCGCGGGCAGTCGCTCATCCCAGCGGTCCGACAGCTTCCCCTCACGAAGAAGGCCACGGATTGTCTCTTCCGTCACCAGCGTGGAGCCTAGGATGCGGGAGCACGCCCCCTCCTCTCTTCACCGCGCCCACCACTCGCCCACGCCATCGCGAGCAGCGCTCGAGGATGTACTTCACCGAAGCGGCGAGGCCCGCCGGAAGATGGCTGCACACAGTCACCACGCGCGCGCGCCTGCCAGGCCATCGTTCTTCCGGAGCTCCGGACATAGAAGGAAGCAAGGAGGCCAGAGATTGGGACGCGTGGAGCGGAGCTAGAAGACAAGGTGATGAAAAGGCAGTGGCTAAATACAAGGGGTACTTAATACCCCTCGTGCCTCCCACGCCATCGGCGAACATAGCTGCTGGGAGGCGAACCGCCCACATCCCCATGCGATCGCTACGGCGCACCAACCGTCGCTACCCGCAGCGCACCACGCCCGTGCCTGGCGAGCACTCTCGCGTTAATAGCGCCGCGGTTCGCCGAATTTATGCAAGATAATTCCGTCTCGCCGGGCGTACCTCGCCTTGCGACGCAATATCGGAGTCCGCTTCACCGCCAACACGGAATACGCCAGAGGCTACGGGCGTAAAACAAAACTTTTCTACCGCGCACCCAAGAACATCATGCTAAGGAAGGATCATGGATCGTTACCACTTAGACGCGCAGCAATGCAAGGAAGAAGAATTGGAAACCGATCCAATCACGCGCCGAGGTAGTAGTGGAAGTAGCCGATCGTCCCAACAGATCGCTCTCCACGCACGCCGATCAAGATCGCAACGAGCAGCTTCCACCGTATCCACACGCCCGGCCGAACGCCGATCGCGAGTGTACTAGCACTCGTGAGCAGCTAGGGTTTGGCTCGGAGGTGGCGGCTAGGGTTTTGCTAGATGTTAACAGGACGAATCCTCCGCCCCGCTCCATATATATAGACCTTCACGTGGGCCTCGTGGACCGAGGCCCAATAGGAGTCTATTCGATCTCTATCCGATTGAGCCCATATCCGAATCATATTCGAATTAGTGTTCCAACCCGTTAAGCGCATGACCAGAGGTTCACGATACTTGGTCGTGACCCGAAACGCCTTTCCGCTACCATGTTAATAGCGCCTCTAGTAAGACATATTAACCCCAAAGTATATGTAAAGATCATATCGGCTGAACTCGTAATGTTCTCTCATGTACTAATCCTTTGCTCACGATATAGATTGAGCTCAAGGCAGACTCGTGTCATCCTCTTAATAGCTCAATCACTCTCTCGATTCCGTGATGGATTATAAACTCGTGATTGACTCTCAATCACCTTGGCATGGCCATGCACTTTCATAATCCATTACATCGAGGCCCAGAGATATCTCTCCCATAAGGAGGGGCAAATTCTATCTTGATCATTCACATCCCACTACATGTTTCATGGCAAACCCAAGACTACTTTTATGACTACCCAGCCACGGAGTAGTGTTTAGTAGTCCCAAAATAAGCTACTACTCATGTTGGGAACCATGATGATCTCAAGTCTAAGGACTCTACATAAACACTACTTGAGACCAACCGATGACACATGGAATCTCCGCAGTTGTCTCATGGCAGTCTATCCAACATATGTTCACTAACACATGTCCATATTATTGATTTGGTATCACCATACCATGATCCATGAGACATGATCATCAATCAATACATATGTCGATCTTTGTCTTTGAATCATATTTGTTCCTCATATGATATACGATCAGTGATCATTTAGAAATAGCAACATCTTAGTATTTAAGAGTCTCATGAATAAGTCACATACTCATTGATCAATAATGATGATGTCTATTCCAAGGAACAAAGTAATGTATCATAAACATAGTATGTGATATATACAACATCTCCATGTTGCCTCTAGGCATATCACTAACAGCTTCCCACTTGCACTAGAGTCAACCATGTAGGTATCTAATACCCATTGCCCTAGTGTGAGCCTCATGCTTTGGTCGGGAAGCGGCTTTGTCAACGGATCTGCAATGTTCAAACCGCTTGTACTTTGCATATCTTCACATCGCTCTCCACTATCTCGCGGATGAGATGAAATCGCCAGAAATGTGCTTGGACTCGTGCGATCTAGGCTCTTGGCTTGTGCAATGGCCCCACTATTGTCACAAGAGAGGTCCATTGGGCCGAGGCACTAGCCATCACACCAAGCTCGTAAATAAATTTCTTGATCCAAACAAATTTCTTTGGCGCCTTCGTAAGTCGCTATGTACTCGGCTTCGTTGTAGAATCAAGAACCGTCACGCTTGGAACTCTTCCACCTACCGCACCGCCATTCAGCAGTAACACAAATCCAGATTGCGATCTAAAATCATCTTTGTCGCTTGGAAGCTAGCATCGTGTAACCATTTACAACGAGCTCTTCCTCACCTCCATAGACAAGGAACACATCTTTAGTTCTTCTCAAGTACTTCAAGATGTTCTTTACGCAATCCAGCTGACTTTCACCGATCTCGATCGTATCTACCGTAGCACTTAAAGCATACGAAACATCCGACGGTACAAAGCATGGCATACATAATGGACCCAATAGCCAAGCATATGGAATCGCATTCATTTTATCCCGCCATCGTGTACTAGGACACCGATTCTTGCTAAGATTTATACCATGTGACATAGGTAGAAAACCTTTCTTGGAATCATGCATATTGAACCTTTTCAACACCTTGTCAATGTACGATCTTGGCTTAATCCAATTAGCCTTTTGATCTATCTCTATAGATCTTGATGCCTGAATATATGTCGCTCTCCTAAGTCTTTCATAGAGAAACTATTTTTAATGAAGACTTAACAGATTCGAGCAAAGGAATGTCATTTCCGATCGAATATGTCATCCACATATAAGACCGTAAATACGAGTGCGCTCCCACTAGCCTTTTGTAAACACAAGGCTCTTCTTCGCTCTTGATGAAACCAAACCCTTTGATTACTTCATCAAAACGAATGTTCCAACTCCGAGATGCTCGCTTAATCCATAAATGGATCTTTGAGCTTGCATATCTTTCCAATCGACATGGATCGACAAAACCCGTGGGCTGTGTCATGTACACATCCTCACTCGATTTCCATTAAGGAAAGCTGTTTTGACATCCATTTGCCATATTTCATAGTCGAAATATGCAGCAATCGCTAGAATGATCCGAATAGACTTTAGCATTGCGACGGCTAAAAGTTTCATCATAATCAATACCTTGAATTTGTTTGAAACCTTGGCCACCAATCGCGCTTTATAGATGTGAACATTTCCATCTATGTCTATCTTTTCTTGAAAACCCATTTGCATTCAATGGTTTTAACACCATCAGTGGATCAACCAAGTTCCAAACTTGATTATCGTGCATGGATTCAATTTCGATCTCATGGCTTCAAGCCATTTCTCGTAGTCCGTCCCACCATTGCTTCTTCATAGGTCTTAGGCTCATCGTTGTCTAACAACAATATGTCCCGCTGTTGAGTAGTCAAGAACATGTACCTCTCGTGTGCACGACGTGACCTTTCCGACTCACGTGGTGCCGTGTGTCCACAACAGTTCTTCAACAGCTTGTTCATCCCGCTGTGGTTCTCAGAGGAGCTGAAACGTTATCGTGTGTTTCTTGAATTTCTTCAAGTTGCACTGTGCTCCCACTATCCCTTCTTGAGAGAAACTCTTTCTAAGAAGACACCATGCCAAGCACAAACACTTTGCCTTCTCCTCGATTATAAAAGTAATATCCTTTGTTTCCTTAGGATACCCGATAAAGAAGCATTTATCGATTTAGGAGTGAGCTTATCGATTGTAAACGCTTTACATAAGCCTCACATCCCCAAATCTTAAGAAAAGACAAGCTAGACGTTGTCCCGCCCACATCTCATATGGTGTCTTTTCTATCGATTTTGATGGAACCTCGCTTAGTGTGAACGCGCTGCTTCAAGAGCGCACTTCAAAAAGACAACTAAGATCACTTTGGCTCATCATGGAGCGCACCATATCTAATAAGGTGCGATTTCTCCGCTCGATACCCCATTCCATTGAGGTGTTCTCGGCGGAGTCAATTGTGGAACAATTCCACAATCCTTTAGATGATTGCCAAACTCATGGCTCAAATACTCGCTCCACGATCGATCGAGAAACTTGATTGTCTTGCCTAAATGATTTTGCACTTCATTTTGGAATTCTTTGAACTTTTCAAAGGATTCGACTTATGCTTCATCGTAGATATACCCATATCTACTAAAGTCATCAAGAAAAGTTATGAAGTATCAAAACCACCTCGTCGTTAAGCTCATTGGTCCACATACATCAAGATGTACAAGTGCCAATAAGTCATTTGCCCGCTCACCTTGACCGTGAAAGGTGCCTTTGTCATCTTGCCAAGTAAACAAGATTCGCATGTCTCTAATGATTCAAAATCAAATGAGTGCGTAATACCATCTCTATGGAGCTTCGATGCTTCTCATTTATGTGACCTAAGCGACAAAGTACAAATAAACGTGGATTCAAATCATTCTGACGCTGCCTCTTTGCATTAATGTTATAGACCGTGACCCTTCAAGAGTAAGAACGATAACCCATTCACCAATGGAGTATGACAATAGAACATATCTTTGAAATAAAGAGAACAACCATTGTCCATAGATTTAAAGTCATAACCTTCTCGCTTGCAAACATGAAGCGTAAATAATGTTCTTTGAAAGAGATGGAACACAATAACAATTATTCAATTCCAAAACTAACTCGAAGGTAAAGACAATGGCATGGTGCCAACAGCTACCGCAAAGAACTTTTGCTCCATTGCCAACGCCAAGATCCACTTCGCCCTCCTCAAACTTCTACTTTATTAGCCCCGCAACGATTTGCAAATGTGAGCAACCGATCCGTATCAAATACCCAAGAATTAGTTGATGAAGTAGCAAGATTGATTTCTATAACATTTATACCGGAGTGGAAGTCATACTTCCTTCTTCTTCTCAAGATCCTCCAAGTACTTTGGGCGCCTTTTCCAATGTCCCGATTGCTTACAGAGTAATAATCGCATCGTGATGAGCATCGCCTTCTTGTCTTTCTTGGCCTTAGAACCGCCGCGATCGCATCAGAGCTTTCTTTCTTTTGACCGCGATTCTCTTGACATAGGGCTTGCCTTGCCTTTCTCGCATCATCATCACATGATTGCGCTTTTCTTAATGCTTTCTCGGCAGATTTTAGCATCCCATGCAACTCACCGTGGTCTTGTCCAGTTGTTCATGTGAAAGTTCATTATGAATGGCTCAAAGCTCGGGGAGCGATCGAGAATCACATCAGAGCCAACTCTTGGCTAAGGGGAAACCAAGCTTTTCCGCACTCTCAATGTAGCCAATCATCTTAATCACATGAGGGTCGACGGATTCCTCTCGCAAGCTCGCACGCAAATAAGGACTTTGAAGTATTGAACCTCTCACTCTTGCTTGGTTCTCAAACATACCACGAGCCCCACAATGATATTGTAGGCATCTGTGTTCTCATATTGCTTCAAGCTCAGAGGACATTGTGGCAAGCATGAGACACTCACATCAAGGCAATCATTCGCTTGCTTCTCATAAGCTCTCCGCAGCCATAGTAGCATTATCGTGCAAGTCTTCGGGTAAGGAGACTCAAGGACATACTCCTTGCGCTCTTGCTTGAGAACAATTCTCAAGTTGCGATACCAATCCAAAAAGTTTGTTCCATTGAGTTTTTCTTTCTCAAGAACAGATCGCAAATTAAAAGTACTGGATGCGCAAGAATGACATGATCTACAACACAAGAATATGCAAAGTTTAGCACTATGTTTATGTTCATCTTTATTAAACTATTTAGCAAAAGACTCCCACTATGAGTTTTGCAACAAAACTCCTCTAAGTTACATAGTGGGTAAAGATCCTCATTTCACTAATTCCTAGTGAGCTTTGGCATCACGGCTAGAAAACTAGTGACATGGGTAAGCAACACTTTGCTAATCACATCCCTATGTGACTCTACTTTGGGTGACATTAGTATGCCTCTGCCCCAATCTATGCCCCAAGGTCCAAAACTATTTTGATAACCTTGTTAGTAAACCAAATGCTTCCGCATGTAGATGTCCGACATCTACCCTAAATGATGATGATAACCGATGGCACTCTACTTTGGTAGACCTACCATGCGGTGATCATTATCTTTTGGTGCAGCATATGGAAGGGCATTAACACCTAATTTTAAGAGGGATTCTATCCTACCAAAGCAACATATCACATATATCATTGCATAAGAATAAGATAGATAACATCATAGATAAACACATTTAACTGTGAAGTAGTATGGCCCAAAAATGGTGATATCCATCTCCAAGTAGGTGTAGACGATCTCCATCCTCCACATCACTCCTTTAGGCCACCATGCTTAAAAGCTTGTAACCTCAAAACTAGGCTACTACCTATAATAGCTAGAAATTGAAGATTACAAAGATAGATTCAAGCATTAAGGTCGACACGCAGGTCGTTAAATACAATATATACAGCTAACAATAGCTGAAATAATCATGACACGCAGCCATGAACGAATGTTACATGCATCACATACATCTCATACATTCAAATAAGCTATAGGGCCATACTATTCACATCATTCTCTGCAAAACAAGTTAGACGAGAATCGCATTCTACCTAACGATGTGAACCCAAGACGCTATACAAGGGGGATACACACGCGTCCCCCGCCGGCACACGGGGTCGAGGGGAGCGCTCGCTGGGTTTCGTGGCAGCGCTCAAAACCTCTCTGCACTACATAGATCGATCTATGAAATCGCTATGAAAATCTTATCGAGCCGATCAAATCAACTCCAAACCGAGCCATTCAAAATGTCTCAATTTTCATTAGATCAATCATATTGATCATCGCGATCGGTATACTTGAGGAGACCACAACACAAGACCTCGATCCGTTGGCTCGATCCATCGACAGCGCGCAGCTAGCCCCGATGGTGATTCCACCGTAGGGGCAAGTCGCGCAGACATCAAAGAAGGAGCACGAACTAATCTTTTTGGCCTTATGATGCTATCAACTCATACCTATTTCAACCCCTTATGACCGATTGATCTCATCAACCCGTATACCTGATTTAGATCGTAATAGATCCATCTACTACTATCGATATCAACATATGCGCTGATCCAGATTGCAAACTAAGCAAGATGGCTCGATACCACTAAAGGAATACGCAGAGGCTACGGAAGCGTAAAACAAAACTTTTCTACCGCGCACTCCAAGAACATCATGCTAAGGAAGGATCATGGATCGTTACCACTTAGACGCCGCAGCGCAATGAAGAAGAATTGGAAACCGATCCAATCACGCGCCGAGGTAGTAGTGGAAGTAGCCGATCGTCCCAACAGATCGCTCTCCACGCACGCCGATCAAGATCGCAACGAGCAGCGCCTCCACCGTATCCACACGCCCGGCCGAACGCCGATCGCGAGTGTACTAGCACTCGTGGAGCAGCTAGGGTTTGGCTCGGAGGTGGCGGCTAGGGTTTTGCTAGATGTTAACAGGACGAATCCTCCGCCCCCGCTCCCATATATAGACCTTCACGTGGGCCTCGTGGACCGAGGCCCAATAGGAGTCTATTCGATCTCTATCCGATTGAGCCCATATCCGAATCATATTCGAATTAGTGTTCCAACTCGTTAAGCGTGCGACCAGAGGTTCACGATACTTGGTCGTGACCCGAAACGCCTTTCCGCTACCATGTTAATAGCGCCTCTAGTAAGACATATTAACCCCAAAGTATATGTAAAGATCATATCGGCTGAACTCGTAATGTTCTCTCATGTACTAATCCCTTTGCCTCACGATATAGATTGAGCTCAAGGCAGACTCGTGTCATCCTCTTAATAGCTCAATCACTCTCTCGATTCCGTGATGGATTATAAACTCGTGATTGACTCTCAATCACCTTGGCATGGCCATGCACTTTCATAATCCATTACATCGAGGCCCAGAGATATCTCTCCCATAAGGAGGGGCAAATTCTATCTTGATCATTCACATCCCACTACATGTTTCATGGCAAACCCAAGACTACTTTTATGACTACCCAGCCACGGAGTAGTGTTTAGTAGTCCCAAAATAAGCTACTACTCATGTTGGGAACCATGATGATCTCAAGTCTAAGGACTCTACATAAACACTACTTGAGACCAACCGATGACACATGGAATCTCCGCAGTTGTCTCATGGCAGTCTATCCAACATATGTTCACTAACACATGTCCATATTATTGATTTGGTATCACCATACCATGATCCATGAGACATGATCATCAATCAATACATATGTCGATCTTTGTCTTTGAATCATATTTGTTCCTCATATGATATACGATCGTGGATCATTTAGAAATAGCAACATCTTAGTATTTAAGAGTCTCATGAATAAGTCACATACTCATTGATCAATAATGATGATGTCTATTCCAAGGAACAAAGTAATGTATCATAAACATAGTATGTGATATATACAACATCTCCATGTTGCCTCTAGGCATATCACTAACAACTAGTCCTGGGAAAGATAGAAGAGGTCATTTGTTCACCTAACTCTCCACTACCATACCCTCTCTCTCTGTTTGGTCTGTAGCCACTACACCAGCAGTGAACAAACGCCTTCTTTCGGTGATCGTTGCGCTTTTCGACGAGGACTACCCGCCAAGCCTGCGTTTTTTCTATGAGGTGGAGCCACCCGCGGGTACATCGCCGGTATACGGTGAAGCAGCAGTGGAGCAGGCAAGGCTTCCGGAGAACCACGGGGAATAGGCGATAGCACATGCTAGCAGTGAACAAATGCCTTCTTTCGGCGATCGTTGTGCTTTTCGGCGAGGACTACCCGCTAAGCCTGCGTTTTTCTATGAGATGGAGCCACCCGCGGGTACATCGCTGGTATACGGTGAAGCAGCAGCGGAGCAGGCAAGGCTTCTGGAGAACCGCGGGGAACAGGCGATAGCACATGCCAGCAGTGAACAAACGCCTTCTTTCGGTGATCGTTGCGCTTTTCGGTGACGACTACCCGCTAAGCCTGTGTTTTTTCTATGAGGTAGAGCCACCCGCGGGTACATCACCGGTATACGGTGAAGCAGCAGCGGAGCAGGTAAGGCTTCTGGAGAACCGCAGGGATGTAAAGGGATGGGACATGTCATGAAAAATTACCCAAGTCAGCGAGCGTACATTGCGACAGAAGACGGTGGATATGTTAGTGCTAGTGATGTTGAGGATAAATATGCTCTTGCAGCTAACCTTGCAGGTAATGATGATGATCCAGAGGAACATAGCGAAGAGGAGAAAATTTTAGGTACCGCTGCTACGGAGAATTGTAGGACCATAATTGTGCAGCGAGTGTTGAGCACTCAAAAGGAGCAAGTGGATAAGCTACAGCGCTATAATTTGTTTCAGATGTTCCTCATCATCAAGGATTGCCGTGTTCGTGTCATAATTGATGGCGGGAGTTGTAATAACTTGGTGAGTTTAGATTTGGTCAAGAAGTTTGGCTTGACCACACGTGCACATTCTCATCCATACCACATTCAGTGGTTCAACAACAACAGTAAAGTGAAGGTAACACAATCTGCGAGAGTGCATTTTTTCATTGGTTCCTATCATGATGTAGGTGATTTCGACGTAGTGCCTATGCAAGCTTGTTTACTTTTATTAGGTCGTCCATGGGAATTTGATACGGATGCAGCTCATCATGGTAGAAGTAATAAATACTCTCTAATGCACAAAGGAAAGAAAATAATTTTACTACCTTTGACATCTGCTGAAATTGTGCAATGTGAGAAAGAGATAGCTGCAAATGAGAGGAAAGAACATGAACATGAATCTGAAAATCAGCAAGTAGTGAAGAACATTGTTCCACCTAAGAAAGTGATGTTGGCACCTAATTCTAGGACTAAGGGAATTAAATTAAAGGGTTGTGCCATACTTGCAACCAAATCTAATCTTGCTGAAATTGTCGACAATGACATGCCATGCTATGCTTTGATATGCAAAGACGCTTTATTTTCACTTGATGATGTGTCTAGCTCTTTGCCATCTGTTGTCACTAACCGTTTGCAGGAATATGAGGATGTATTTCCAGCTGAACTACCCCCGGGACTGCCACCTTTTAGAGGGATTGAACACCAAGTTAACTTAATTTCAAGAGCGACTTTGTCAAACCGTGCGGCGTATAGAACCAATCCGGAGGAGACTAAGGAAATTCAACGACACGTTCAAGATCTTTTGGACCGAGGGTTGGATGACATGCAAGATGAGCTTGAGTCGAGGACGATTCCAATTTAAGAAGGGGAGGATGATGAGGACATTACTTCTACTGACATGAACACTCCTCTTACTGCTTCCACAAATGATGGGTAAGGTCCAATTACTCGGGTACGTGCTCGTTAACTCAACTATCAGGTAAACTCATTTTTAGGAGTCAATAATATTTTCGCTGAGAATTCGATACTTCCTCAGACTTGTGATTTTCTTGTTCTTAGGAACCATGGAGAAGAACCACGTGAGCTCAAGTGTAGAAGTGGAACCTTCAAGCGCAATCCAACTCATATTCGTGAGTTCGACTCAGATTCGGACTGCTTGACAACGCCTACTTCAAACGATCATAACTTTTGATCCAGAAGGTTTCTTGGGGCCCATGAGTACTCATTGGAAAGATATTGAAGTCTACTTTCAGATGAATCTGGTCGCACCTTGAAATTCCACCCAAGCCGATCAGAAACTGCAAAGTAAGTCATGTCACTTTTCCAGTCTGAATCAAAGTGGGCCTTTGGCCTTGTAATCACACTTAGACTATCTGGGTCAGCACTATTCATGGTGGTACTGTTCACATGAATAGTATCCATAAATAGTACCGCACCCCCTTTTGTTAGATAAGTGCGGCATCCTCCACTCCTATTTAAGGAGGTCGCACCCCTTTAGTTTTCTTTGGGTTTTTCTTAAGAGTTTATTCTGCTTAGCAGTCTCACCGCACGTCCAGTTGAGGAACTCCAACTTATGAACTTAATCTTTATTCGTAATACAAATTTAGATTACATATTTTACTCTCTTGCTTGTGTTCTTGATTCGCTTGCAGGAGATAGCCTTCTTGGCATGGTCAACCGCGTTTGGCACGGTTGATAACCATCACAGCAGTGGTGTAGTGATTACGAGGGGATCGATCTGTTTGGTCGGAGCCTTTGGATCATCAACGTTGAGTTCTCCACAATCGACTTATCTGTACCTGTCGGAAGATATGGCCATCGTCACATTAGCAGTGGAGCAGGCAAGGCATCGAACATTAGCAGCGAAAGCACATGCCAGCAGTGAACAAATGCCTTCTTTCGGCGATCGTTGCGCTTTTCGGCGAGGACTACCCGCAAAGCCTGCGTTTTTTCTATGAGATGGAGCCACCTGCGGTTACATCGCCGGTATACGGTGAAGCAGCAGAGCAGGCAACGCTTCCGGAGAACCGCGGGGAACAGACGATAGCACATGACCGCAGTGAACAAACGCATTCTTTCGGCGATCATTGCGCTTTTCGATGAGGACTATGTCGAGACCCGAATATGCAAATCCGGACTCCCTGTGTATTCTGCACTAGTCCCAGGATCATGCTTGTGAGACCCGGGGTAGAAACTCCCAGACCCCCCCTGTGCATTTCAGTACTAGTCCCAGATCAAAGCTAGTACACACAGATATCCAGAAAAACGGTACAATGTCATCCACGATTTATTACAATAATAATCAAGTTTTACAAAGGTCATTGCCTTACTAAGGTTCACGTAACCTCAAGCAAAAATAAACACAATGAAGCAAATGAAGATAACAATCGACCCATCAATCGCCACGTGCAATTGACTGGGAAACGAATCCTAGGCATCCGAGAAGAATCCACCGCATCCACATTCGCGCAGGTTATACTCTCCACTTGATCTTCTTCATTCTCTGCTTTTATATTTATAGAGCAACAGTGAGTACAAAAATGTACTCCGCAAGTCTTGGGAAAATGCATAGATGTAAGGCTTCACAAAAGAAGGCTATATGGTTTATTTGCAAAAATCAGCATTTTATTTCAAATCTACATAATTACTTTGTAAGCCATTTTGTAAACCACTTGTTTTTAATAATCGAAATTGGATAAGTACTTTAGTGAAGGTTAAACTACCAACACTAATGCCTCGCACCATCACACCAAATTTTCAAAACCTCAGTTACACCCCGATCTCAACATCACGAGTTATACTACTCCCGAGTTTTTCTCCAATTCATTTTGTTTTGAAATCAAAACCAAAACTTCTACCATGTGAATGCATTCCTTGCTCGCCCTTGACCGTGGGCACGGCTATTCGAATAGTTTTACTCGCAGAGGGTGTACAACTTTACCCACAAGAGATAAGTCATCTTTGCAGTCAACATGCTTCCTTTGGCATAAGACTCGGATAAATTATCACAAAGCTTTTCACCTACTCCAAGATAGTTTAAATACCACCCGCTAAGGTTTCACCACAACTTGAATCCACAAGTTGGAGCCCCTCTGCGCCATGTGAGTACAAGAAACCCTGCTCCTCACTATGAGTAACCAGTATACCCTGGCACCCAATACACCACTGGTGATATCTAAGCTAAACTTTTATAGGTTAGTTAGCTAGGTCGTACCCATATAGACTTGTGGTTGTACTGTTTTGCTCAGTTTGGACAAACACAAGCGCCGGTCCTTAATCGACTGGTGGCTCATTCACAAACCCAACAATTCTCGTGCTAATCGCACTCACCAAACCTTCCATCCACCCTTGTCAACTTTTCCTTTGAATTTCATTTTTATTTTCAAATTAACAGTGGTAACATCCATTACCACTTTTCAAACAAAACATTTAACAATGGTAACATCCATTACCAATGTTCAAACAAATCATTCATCAAAGCATTTAGTAAACATGACTCTCATTTAAGCATTATTATATTTATTTGCTACGCTAAGCATTTGCTAGTATTTAAACATTCAACAATTGTAACACTAACTCATTATTGAGTCAAAGGGATATCCTAAGTTGACAATGGTACAAGATAAACAATTTTCAATGGAAGGTATAGCAAATTGGGTATTTAACTAAATTTTCTAAATCAAATTATCACTTGTTATAACATAAGCATGCAATAATTTTAAAATAACTACCTAATCATTTTATAAATCATTGGAGCAAGTTGATCAAAGGAAACTTGCAAAACATAGGAGCAAAATGTTCAAAGGAGACTTGCCTTCCTGTGTCTGGTTGAAATCTTCCACAACTTGCTCTTGCAAATCCTCGGACAATTCGGTCTCTATACGTAAATCGAGAAAACCAAATAAATAAAATAAAAATTCAAAAATTGAAAGTAAACATACCAATTGAAAGATTGAAATTTTAGATGAATTTAGAAATTTGAATGGATCAATTTGGAGTTAAAATGAGAAAGATATGGCTATTTGAAAATCTCAGATTTAAATAAATCCAGAAATTCGAAATCTCGACATGTGGGGTCCATGGTCAGCGATTTCATTTAAAATGAGTCTCGACGTATGGGACCCATCGACTCGGGACCCACTTGTCGCTGAATAGCGCAGAGGGTGGTCGGCGACGGTGGGACCTGTGTCGCCACGATAAAAACGGAGAAACTCAACCTCGCGTGGAGCGGGCTCGAACGCGCCGAGGAGTGGGGAAAGAGAGCGCGCTAGCCAAGTGAGCGGGAGGCACCGCCACCCCTAATGGGTAGGTAACCCTCTTGAGGGTTATCTCGCGGGAGGCCGGGGCGAGCGGCGTGGCATCCACGTGGTGCCCACGCCGGTGCCACGCCACCTCAACGCGCGACGTGGCGGGCATGAACGAGGTGGCAATGGGGCGCTCGCGTGGCGAGTCGTGGCGCCCGATCGGCGGCCACCTGGTGCCACACGGCTGCCACACGCGCGCAGTCGCCTACGTGGCACGGTCGCCGGAGGAAAGGGGCCCGGGACCCGAAGGTCGCCGGCGCTCCGGCGGGCGGCGGCGCCAACCGGCGTGCGCAAAAGCGAGAGGGAGGGAAGGAGAATCTGCTGGTACCTCGCGACGCGCCGAGGATGACCGAGAGGGTGTGCGACGGCGGGCGGCGGCCGAGGAGGTTGATCGGCGGCGGGCGCCCGCAGGATCGAGAAGCTCGGGGAAGAGGTGTTCGAGATGCGCCTCGCCTCACTGGTGCTCGGAGTGGCGGTGGCGCGGCACGGGGTGGCTTGAGGCAGCGGCAATTGCTCGCCGGAGTACTTTCGTTGGCGAGGGGAAAAGTTGCACGGGGCGACGGTGCTACGGCCGCGATCGAGCCGAATTGAGTGAGGGAAAAGGTGAAAAGTGGGAAGGGGAAGCTCGGGAAGGATTTTATAGGCGGCGGAGGGGGTAACGGACGCGCAATTCCTCGCCGGACTTGAAACAGCCCCGAGCATCAATTGGCTTAAAGGCGAGGTGGAGGAGAGGGGTAACGGCCGGCTCGGGTGCGGTGGAAGTGGGGAAGTTAAATGCGCAAACGCTCGGACGAAGATGATGGGAAAAACCGAAGTGTTAAAGTTTCGGTTTTTGAAGCCTTAATGGCGGCGGAGAGGTTTCGGGAGGGAGGAGATGGGGGAGGAAGACGGGCCTGACAGCGGGCCCCGTCTGTCAGCGAGAGAGGGAGAGGGAGAAAGAAGCGAGCGACGGACGGATGTGCGACAAGTGGCGAAGAGAGAAAGTGCGGGCCGTTGGATCCTCAGCGAACCGGTAAGTGGTTACGGGCGGCAGGGATTCAATCCGACAACCGAGGATATATCTGGGCCGTTCGGGTGCATCAAGTAGCGGTGGGCGGCTGCGATGCTGTACGGCAACAGCGAAAGGCCCCGATCTTGCCACGCGTCGCCCAGAGAGAAGAGGTAGGCGGGGCGAAGCGGTAAGTGTGGGTGGGCGGTCGGGATTAGAGGGGCGAGGACGTGGGATGGTCCGATGGCTGCCAAGTGTCGGTCAACGGGAAGGGAATGGCGGGTGAGGGAGTGGACGGCGGCGATCGAAGCGGCCGGGGATCGGACGGCCCAGAGGAAGGCACGTGGCAGCCCGAAAGGAATTTTGAATTTAATTTTTCTTTTTGGTTTTTCAGAAAATACTAGGAGGCTTTAAAATGCTCAGAAAAATACCAAATAAATTTTAAAAATTACAGAAAAATTCAGATAATTCACTGATAATGTTTTAAACATATTAAAAATATTTCCAACTTATTTTGATATTAAATTTTCTTTTCAACATGAAACTTTAAATTTGAAAATTCCAGATAATTGAAATTATTAATTTAAAATTATTTCTTCAAAATAAAAGCAAAAATTGGGATGTTACAAACCTACCCCACTTAGAAGGAATCTCGACCCGAGATTGGAAGAACCGAGAAATAGATTAGAAACTCGTCAAGATCCTCTTCTCGCTCCTGTGTTGCTTCGATTAGGACGGTTGCTCCATTGCACTTTACTGAATTTGATAGTCTTGTTTCTTGTGCAATCGCCTCTTCTAAAATCTTGACAGAAATTCAATATGTCAAGTCCTCTTTAAATCAACATCCTCAAAAGGTATCAACTCCTCCGTACTCTCAAACACTTTTTCAATCGTGATACATGAAATACATCATGTACACTGACAATCGAGGAGGAAGTTCTAGCCGATAAGCGACTTCACCTCTTCTTGCTATAACTAGAAATGGTCCAATATACCTTGGGGCAAGCTTACCATCGACTTTGAATCGACGCATCCCTTTCATAGGTGACACTTTCGGATACACATGATCGCTGGCGTAAATTCCAACATTCTTCGACGATTATCGCGATAACTCTTTGTCCGCAGTCAGGCTGTTTTCAATCGTTCTCGGATTAAGCTTAACTTGATCTTCTCGCTAACTTCAAGACATCGGTCCGAATACTTGACTCTCTCCGGTCTCTGACCAATATAACGGTGTTCTACATTTTCTGCCATACAAGGCTTCAAACGGAGACATCTTTAGACTAGATTGATAACTATTATTATATGAGAATTCCGCATAGGGCAAACTTTTATCCCGGTGGCTTTATTGGCTAAAGCACATGCTCTCAAAGATATCTTCCAATATCCGATTTACCCGCTCATTCGACCATCCGCTTGAGGATGATAAGCAAGATCTTGAAATTTAAATTGGTGCCCAAAACTTCATGAAGCTTCGCCAAAATCTTGAGGTAAATTGTGTTCCTCTATCTGACACGATCCTCTTTGGAACTCCATGCAAACACACAATTTTTGACATATAAAGCTCTGCCAATCTATCTCCCGAATATGTAGTCTTCACTGGTATGAAATGAGCAACTTTTGTTAAACGGTCAACTATAACCCAAATTGAGTCATAACCTAACTTGGTTCTTGGTAGTCCCGTTATGAAATCCATTCCAATTTCCTCCCATTTCCATTCGGTATATGCAGAGGTTGCAAAAGACCAAAGAGTCTTTGATGCTCCGCTTAACTCTTTGACATATGTCACACAAGGCTACATATTCGCAATTTCCTTTTCATACTGCTCCACCAAGAACTTTCCTTTAAATCCTGATACATTTTTGTACTTCCAAGATGAATTGAATATCCTGATTCATGAGCTTCTTTTAAGATTAAATCTTTTATTTCCTTTTTCTCGGGTACTAGTATTCTCTTTCCAAACCAAAGAGTCCCTTCTTCATCTTCTCGAAAATCAGGCGCTTTACCTTTCTTCATATTCTCTTTAATTTCTTTAACATATTTATCCTCTCGTTGGGCTGCCTTGATCCGATCTTCCAAGGTAGAGTGAACCTTCAATGCTGCAGAATACCTTCGTTAACTATTTCCAAATTTAATCGTTGGAATTCCTCATGGAGGGTTAATCGCTTATCCGAATTGACAGATTATTCATATGACTCTTTCGACTCAAAGCATCGGCTACTACATTAGCTTTTAGGGATGATAGTGTATTCCCACATCATAATCCTTTATCAATTCGAGCCACCTTCTTTGTCTCATATTAAGGTCAGCTGGGTGAATATATACTTTAAACTTTTATGATCTGTATATATCTCACACCGATCACTGATTAAGTAATGCCTCCATAACTTTAGAGCATGCACAACAGCAGCTAGTTCTAAATCATGAGTGGGATAATTTTCTTCATGCGGTCTTAATCGCTTTGATGCATAAGCTACCACCCTTCCTTCTTGCATTAGTACACAACCAAGACCTTGTTTTGAAGCATCACAAAATATCTCAAAATCTTTTCGAATATCGGGTAACCGCAGAACCGGTGCTGAAGTTAACCTTTTCTTTAACTCTTGAAAACTATCCTCACAGATTTACTCCATTCAAATTTCTTCTCCTTCTTTAACACTGGGTTAAAGGTCCGCAATCTTGGAAAAGCCTTCAATAAATCGACGATAGTGTGGCTAATCCTAAAACTTGGATCTCTGTTATCGCCTTGGGTGGAGTCCAATTTAATACATCCTTAACTTTTCCAGATCCACAGATACTCCTTCCGCTGAGATCACATGTCCCAAAAACTCAATTTCTTTTAACCAAAATGCACATTTGCTAAATTTGGCATATAATCGGTGTTCACGAGTCTTTGCAACACTATCCTTAGATGACCTTCATGTTCTTTATTATTCTTGAATAGATAAGAATGTCATCTATGAAAACAACAACAAACTTATCTAAATAATCCATAAAGACTTTATTCATCAAGTTCATGAAGTATGCGGTGCATTTGTCGGACCAAAAGACATCACCGTATACTCATATAATCCATATCTTGTGGCTAAAGTCGTCTTTGGTATATCTTCGTGTCTAATCTTCAATCGATGATATCCTCGACCAAGATCAATCTTGGAAAAGACACTTGATCCTATGAGTTGGTCAAACAAATCATCGATCCGAGGTAAGGGATACTTATTCTTTATAGTGACTTCATTTAAAGCTCGATAATCAACGCACATCCGTTGACTACCATCCTTCTTCTTTACTAGAAGCACCGGGCTCCCAAGGCGAAGAACTTGGTCCGATGAATCCTTTCTCATACAATTCTTGGATCGCCTCTTGACTTCGCTAAATCATCTACCGACATCCGATAGGGTCTCTTTGATATTGAGCTGTACGTGCACCGATTTATAACAAATTCAACTTCTCGATCGGTGGTAATCTCGCAAATCTTCAGGAATACATCGGGTATTCGCGACTATTGTCACATCTTCTAAGCTTTTTCCTTTTAGACTGGTTAACATATCGTCCTTCCCGGAATGCATAACGGACTCATGCCTTATCCGAATTCCATCGAATTGGTAAGAATAATAGCACGATTGGCACAATCGATCCGCCCTTTATACTTGGTCAACCAATCCATACCAAGTATTATATCTAGGCCATCGAGTCTATTATAATAAGGTTCGCTAGGAACTTTACTCCGCTTATAATTATGGTTGCACTAGGGCTAACCAAATTAGTTCTCAATTCTTTTCCGGAGATTGACTATCATAAGGTCCTTTAGCAAACAAATTTTCCAATTATTCTTTTCAACAAAAGCCTTTGTTACGAAAGAATGTGTAGCTCCGTAATCAAATAATATGATTGCCGGTGATCGAGTTCACTAGGAACTTACCTAGAACTACGCCCGTGCATCTTTCACGCCTCTGCGATGACATGGTTGATACGCCCTCGATTAATGTTTTGTGGAGTCTTGGGAGTTTGAGGGCTTCCACGTCCTTGACCATTGGTTGGAGCTCTTGCTTTGGTGTAGGGTCAAGATTGAAACGAACCGGAGTTACCGCTGACGCTTCGTGGACGATTCTTTCGCATAGTGTCCCATATTCTTGCAATTGTAGCATTGCACTCCGCAGCTACATTTTGCTTTGTTGCGGTTGGGCTGCATTTCCAGTTCTAGGAGCTTGAGGTAAAGGACGAGGTGCGAAATCGTGTCCTTATATGACTATGTACCGGAGGTCGGTTGTACTGTGGTGGCGTGAATCGTGAACCGCGCGCATCGCTTGAGCTTGGAACTTCCTCTTCCGGAGTCGAAGAGTTGGCGTTGAGCATCTTCTTGCAATAAAGCTTTATTCACTAGATGCTGAAAAGTAGGGTAGTCATTGGAGACTAATTGAACCTTGAGGTTGGGGTCTATCCTCCCATGAACCTCCAAATCTTTGCGGCATCGATCGCCACATCTTCTGGGGCATATCTAGATAGTGAATGAATTTGCTTAAATAAGCGGAAACGCTCGTGTTTCCTGCTGCAGATGATGGAACTCCTTCCTCTTCATTTCCATAATACTCATAGGAATATGAGCATTACGGAAGGCTTCCAAAAATTCTGCCCAACCAATGTTCGGGCATCCGGTGTGCAGTGCAGAATTGTCCCACCAATTGGCAAAGAACTCCTTGGAGTTGATGAGCAGCGTACATAACCTTCTCATGTTCAGCACATTGAGCTAGATTCAGCTTCCTTTCCACTTCCTTGATCCAATCATCCGCCTCCAACGGATCGGCAGATCTCGCGAAGGTCGGAGGTCGGGTCCTCATGAATTCCCGAGCTTAGATCTGCGGTGGTTGAATAGGTACTTGTTGAGCTTGATTTACTTGATTTTGGGCCAAAGCCCAAGAAGTTGAAGTTGCATGGCCATCATTTGTTCCATGTTGGGAGCTTGGGTGGCGGAGGTGGAATTGGGGCTTCATTGTTGTTGGGCGCTGGTTGTTGTTGATGTTGCTTCTCGTGTTCACCATCCAAGCTCCATCAAGAAAAGTATCTGAAAAGAGGGAAAAGCATAGATGAGAGACGGGCAATTTATCATCCCAAAACAACACACAAGATTAACACAACAGATTGAGAAAACTCAACTTTTGAAATTCAAATTAACTTTTGAAATGGCTGTACCACAAATGCACAAGGCTCGGTACAATCCATTTTATTACATCATATCATTATAAAAGCGTTCTAGTATCGATAAACAACTGAAAAAGGGTAGTCTATCTAACATCTAATTGTCCTCAACGATGATACGCTCCTCTGGCTCCTCCTCGGGATCCTCCTCTCGAGTCCGACGAGTGACTCGCCCACAACCACGGCAGCTTGTTCGCGAACGCGACCGTGATCGGCTCGCTGAAAGTAGGTGATCTCGAACGGCAGGCGGCGCCTCGGTGGATCCGCCGATGTCGAGGTCGGGTAGCGGATCGGGCGCCGCACACTCTTCCTTGCGGTGAGTCTAGTGCGAGGTCCGAGAGTCCGACCGAGCAGCAACAGAGCCGGTGGAGTCGGTGTAGTGGTGGCAGCTCAAGACGCTCCACCTCGCCAGCACTGTCCTCGCCTGTCTGGCTGTCGGCGTGGCGGCCTCACTCTGGCGGTGTGCTCGAGAGTGTCGGAGTGGTCGAGCTCGACGCCGAAGCATCCGGAGAAGTCCTATCTCCGCCGAGCTCGCGTAAGTCGCGACGATGCTTGGGTGAATCGCACTGATGAGACAGCGTGGGTCATCCACCACGATCGAAAGCCTCGGGGTGGGTCTGCCCCGCCTCGTAGTCGGAAAGAAGCGAGAAGGGCGATCGTCGAACTCCTCCTTGTGCCTCCGCACAACTCGCTATCGCCATCTTGGCCGCATCTGGATAGCGTCCGCACAAATGGGTCCGAGGGTGCTCAATCCTGCAGGAGACGGGTCAAGCTGCCCATCCGGAGCATAGATGAATACTTCCATGGTCCATGAATCCATAGTCATCACTCTAGTGTTCCGCCCTCTGAAAATGGGTTGTTGAGTATATTTCAGATGCTGCATTAACTGTCGTAGAAGAGTCGCAAAAGCTCCCTCACTCTCGCCATGAGAATGGTGATCCCATGGGGCTGAAGACGACGAAGAACCTGCCATCTATAAGTTTGAGAATAAGGAGAGATCAGTAAAGATTTTTAAATAATGAGAGTAGGACAAGAACAAGATACTAAGTAAGAAAAGAGTAGAAGCAAAAGAAACTTATATTTTTGTACATAAATTTTTATTAAATATAAATCCTTAAAGCTTCCCAAAACCTAGGGCTCGTCCTACAGTCAAGATGGCTCTGATACCACTTCTGTGAGACCCGGGGTAGAAACTCCCAGACCCCCCTGTGCATTTCAGTACTAGTCCCAGATCAAAGCTAGTACACACAGATATCCAGAAAAATGGTACAATGTCATCCACGATTTATTACAATAATAATCAAGTTTTACAAAGGTCATTGCCTTACTAAGGTTCACGTAACCTCAAGCAAAAATAAACACAATGGAAGCAAATGAAGATAAGCGATCGACCCATCAATCGCCACGTGCAATTGACTGGGAAACGAATCCTAGGCATCCGAGAAGAATCCACCGCATCCACATTGGTGCGAAGTTATACTCTCGGCTTGATCTTCTTCATTCTCTGCTTTTATATTTATAGAGCAACAGGTGAGTACAAAAATGTACTCCGCAAGTCTTGGGAAAAATGCATAGATGTAAGGCTTCACAAAAGAAGGCTATATGGTTTATTTGCAAAAATCAGCATTTTATTTCAAATCTACATAATTACTTTGTAAGCCATTTTGTAAACCACTTGTTTTTAATAATCGAAATTGGATAAGTACTTTAGTGAAGGTTAAACTACCAACACTAATGCCTCGGACCATCACGACCAAATTTTCAAAACCTCGGGTTACACCCCGATCTGAACATCACGAGAGTTATACTACTCCCGAGTTTTCTCCAATTCATTTTGTTTTGAAATCAAAACCAAAACTTCTACCATGTGAATGCATTCCTTGCTCGCCCTTGACCGTGGCACGGCTATTCGAATAGTTTTACTCTGCAGAGGGTGTACAACTTTACCCACAAGAGATAAGTCATCTTTTAGTCAACATGCTTCCTTTGGCATAAGACTCGGATAAATTATCACAAAGCTTTTCACCTACTCAAGATAGTTTAAATACCACCCGCTAAGGTTTCACCACAACTTGAATCCACAAGTTGGAGCCCTCTTGCGCCATGTGAGTACAAGAAACCCTGTTCCTCACTATGAGTAACCAAGATACCACGGCACCCAATACACCACCGGTGATATCTAAGCTAAACTTTTATAGGTTAGTTAGCTAGGTCGCACTCCATATAGACTTGTGGTTGTACTGTTTTGCTCAGTTTGGACAAACACAAGCGTCGGTCCTTAATCGACCGGGTGGCTCATTCACAAACCCAACAATTCTCGTGCTAATCGCACTCACCAAACCTTCCATCCACCCTTGTCAACTTTTCCTTTGAATTTCATTTTTATTTTCAAATTAACAGTGGTAACATCCATTACCACTTTTCAAACAAAACATTTAACAATGGTAATATCCATTACCAATGTTCAAACAAATCATTCATCAAAGCATTTAGTAAACATGACTCTCATTTAAGCATTATTATATTTATTTGCTACGCTAAGCATTTGCTAGTATTTAAACATTCAACAATTGTAACACTAACTCATTATTGAGTCAAAGGATATCCTAAGTTGACAATGGTACAAGATAAACAATTTTCAATGGAAGATATAGCAAATTGGGTATTTAACTAAATTTTCTAAATCAAATTATCACTTGATATAACATAAGCATGCAATAATTTTAAAATAACTACCTAATCGTTTTATAAATCATTGGAGCAAGTTGATCAAAGGAAACTTGCAAAACATAGGAGCAAAATGTTCAAAGGAGACTTGCCTTCACGTGTGCTGGTTGAAATCTTCCACAACTTGCTCTTGCAAATCCTCGGACAATTCGGTCTCTACACGTAAATCGAGAAAACCAAATAAATAAAATAAAATAAAAATTCAAAAATTGAAAGTAAACATACCAATTGAAAGATTGAAATTTTAGATGAATTTAGAAATTTGAATGGATCAATTTGGAGTTAAAATGAGAAAGATATGGCTATTTGAAAATCTCAGATTTAAATAAATCCAGAAATTCGGAAATCTCTGACATGTGGGGTCCACTGGTCAGCGATTTCATTTAAAATGAGTCTCTGACGTATGGGACCCACTGGACTCGGGACCCACTTGTCAGTGAATAGCGCAGAGGGGTGGTCGCTGACGGGTGGGACCTGTGTCGCCGCGATAAAACGGAGAAACTCAACCTCGCGCGCGGAGCGGGGCTCGAACGCGCGCCGAGGGAGTGGGGAAAGAGAGCGGCGCTAGCCAAGTGAGCGGGGAGGCACTGCCTACCCCTAATGGGTAGGTAACCCTCTTGAGGGTTATCTGCGGGGAGGCCGGGCGGAACGGGCGTGGCATCCACGTGGTGCCCACGTCGGGTGCCACGTCACCTCAACGTGCAGACGTGGCCGGGCATGAACGAGGTGGCAATGGGGCGCCTGCGTGGCCGAGTCGTGGCGCCCGACTGGCGGCCACCTGGCGCCACGCGGCTGCCACACGCGCGCAGTCGCCTACGTGGCACGGCCGCCGGAGAAAGGGCCGGGACGAAGGTCGCCGCGCCCGGCGGCGGCGCCAACCGCGTCGCAAAGCGAGAGGAGGAAGGAGAATCTGCTGGTACCTCGCACGGCGCCTGAGGATGACCGGAGAGGGTGTGCGACGGCAAGGGGCGGCGGCCTGAGGAGGTTGATCGGCGGCGGGGCGCTCCAGTGACTGAGAAGCTCGGGGAAGAGGTGTTCGAGATGCGCCTCGCCTCACTGGTGCTCGGAGTGGCGGTGGCGCGGCACGGGGTGGCTTGAGGCAGCGGCAATTGCTCGCCGGAGTACTTTCGTTGGCGAGGAAAAGTTGCAGCGGCGACGGTGCTACGAGCGCGATCGAGCGAATTGAGTGAGGGAAAAGGTGAAAAGTGGGAAGGGAAGCTCGGGAAGGATTTTATAGGCGGCGGAGGGGTAACGGACGCGCAATTCCTCGCCGGACTTGAAACAGCCCCGGGCATCAATTGGCTTAAAGGCGAGGTGGAGGAGAGGGTAGCGGTCGGCTCGGGTGCGGTGGAAGTGGGGAAGTTAAATGCGCAAACGCCGGACGAAGATGATGGGAAAACCGAAGTGTTAAAGTTTGGTTTTGAAGCCTTAATGGCGGCGGAGAGGTTTCGGGAGGAGGAGATGGGGAGGAAGACGGGCTCGACAGGCCCGGCCCCGTCACGAGAGAGGGAGAGGGAGAAAGAAGCGAGCGACGGACGGATGTGCGACAAGTGGCGAAGAGAGAAAGTGCGGGCCGTTGGATCCTCAGCGAACCGGTAAGTGGTTACGGGCGGCAGGGATTCAATCCGACAACCGAGGATATATCTGGGCCGTTCGGGTGCATCAAGTAGCGGTGGGCGGCTGCGATGCTGTACGGCAACAGCGAAAGGCCCCGATCTTGCCACGCGTCGCCCAGAGAGAAGAGGTAGGCGGGGCGAAGCGGTAAGTGTGGGTGGGCGGTCGGGATTAGAGGGGCGAGGACGTGGGATGGTCCGATGGCTGCCAAGTGTCGGTCAACGGGAAGGGAATGGCGGGTGAGGGAGTGGACGGCGGCGATCGAAGCGGCCGGGGATCGGACGGCCCAGAGGAAGGCACGTGGCAGCCCGAAAGG
The DNA here is from genome assembly GCA_036346265.1 of Melocanna baccifera. Lineage (NCBI taxonomy): Eukaryota > Viridiplantae > Streptophyta > Magnoliopsida > Poales > Poaceae > Melocanna > Melocanna baccifera. The sequence continues at coordinate 34,484,330 of CM070693.1, forward strand.
AATTTTGAATTTAATTTTTCTTTTTGGTTTTTCAGAAAATACTAGGAGGCTTTAAAATGCTCAGAAAAATACCAAATAAATTTTAAAAATTACAGAAAAATTCAGATAATTCACTGATAATGTTTTAAACATATTAAAAATATTTCCAACTTATTTTGATATTAAATTTTCTTTTCAACAGAAACTTTAAATTCTAAAAATTCCAGATAATTGGAAATTATTAATTTAAAATTATTTCTTCAAAATAAAAGCAAAAATTGGGATGTTACAATGCTAGTGCACACAGTTATACATAGATGTCATCACAACCATATACACGATAAAATAAAGGAAAGCTCAAATATCGATAAATCTCAAAAGGGTACGACCTTATGGTCAAGCTTACAATAAACTGGCCCGAAGGCTTAACAAAAGTAGCAGTGGAAATCCAAAATAAAGCATAGTGGCCAATCGACAAGCCCACAGGCTATCGAGTGGTGAACGAAGCCTAAACCGCGAAGTCGTCGAAGTACTCTCCTTCTGGAACCTCCTGCTGGTGAAACTCCTCTTCCTCAACTGAGCAACATTGGGCATAAAGCCGTAAGTACATTGGTACTCAGCAAGTCGTTTGTAACAAATGAATGCAGTATAGTATGCAAGGCTTACCAAAGGATGGCTGAAAGGTTAATTTGCATAAATGGCAGTTGAAATACAAATAATAGATTGAATGCGAACATCAAGTAAAACCATAATTAAGTAAATAATCAAAGGAATTGACATACCACTTGCGGACCTCCCATCCACAAGCTAAACCAATTGCTTATGGATCTCCCACCCATAAGCTAAACCAACAGCTTATGGATCTCCCACCCATAAGCTAAACCAACAGTGAACACCTATCTACTTCCATTCACAAGTTTTCAGAAATAACTACCCCTCGTGTGAAATCACCGAGCATTGTCCATGACCGAGGACGCGGCTATTCGAATAGTTTTACACTCTGCAGAGGTTGCACAACTGTACCCACACGATGTGGTTAGCCTCAGCTTAAAGTAATCACAACAAGACTTTTACAAAGTTCAGTTACAACTCAATCCGCCCGCTAGGGTTTCGCATCACACCCCCCCCTTGCGCCACATGGAAATTAGCAACCATGTTCATCTCAATGGAAAGATTAAAGTTGAAACATCCCAAATTAGTCAGCCAGGTCTATCCCATACTAAACATGTGGTTTGCACGGTAAAGCTCAGATCAATGGCGCACAAAGTTAAGTCCTTAACAATTCCCGGGCGAGGCTACCACATCCCTCGAAGTGCACCAACACTTCCCCCCTTTACTGCACGATCACTCGCCTGAGTGGAAAAACCAAGTTTGTATAACCACCACCGATGACGCACCAACGTCACGGCATAAATTTTAGTACATGTGGCACCAACCACAGTTCCATATCTCATTAAATCAAATTTATAATTCACATGTGATGATAAACCCATTCGGAACTATAAGCAAAGCTAAGCGGTCTATCGTTCCAACCCATGTGACAGATAATCTAGCATCACTAGTATGTTTCCCAACCTATGGTGACAATGGCATCATGGCATTCCAAAATATCAAGGAGGGATAAACTTAATTGGGACAACAACTACCAGTTACAACGGTCAAATAAAAATAGCGATGCAATGTACTTTAAAACAAAATAATTAAATAATAGATTGCAAACTGGGTTCAACATGATCAAAGGACACGACTTGCCTTGGTTATGCTCAGCGAGGTACTCCTGGTCTTCGGGCGCGGAACCTGCTCGTCCGGAATCCGAATCTAGCGAGAGAGAAAACGATCGAAACCAAAGAAACACATAAAATGATAAGCAAATGAACTCCACAATTCACAAAACCAGAACCAACAGCTAGAGCTCGATTTTAGATGAATTTAGAAAAAAAAATGGGGTCAATCGGAGCTAGGACGGAGGAGAACGGGCTCTCGAAAAATTAACCCTAAAAGAAATCAAAGAAATTCGGAAATCGCACTGTGCTGTGAACCCGGTCCATGGGAGACCTAGCCTACGGTGGACTCGGTCCACGTAACAGTGCGCACGGCGGAGCAGCTAGGGCTGACGTGGCGCGCGCTGGTGCCGCCACGTGGCAAGGGTGATGTGGCAGCTGACGTGGCTGCCACGTGGCTCGGGGCGGCGGTTTTGGCTGACGTGGCAACTGACGTGGCATGACACGTGGCTGCCACGTAGGCTTAGGGCTGACGTGGCACGCTGAGGTGGCAAGGCTGACGTGGCAGCTTGGGTGCGCGGCGCGGGATCGGGCGGTTGAGGAGAAGCCACGCTTGGTGGATATGGCGGGTGGATCGGAGGAGAGATCGGCGGCGGGATCGGCAGCGAGGCGGAAGCGGAGGCGATAGGCGCGCGTGGCGGCGCGTTGCGCGTGGCGTCGCGTGGGCCCGCGCAGCGCGCGGCGGCGAAACACGTTGGCGAGATCCAGCGGCCCGGAGAGAGCGCGTGGCGTGCGTTGGTGCCTCGCGGCTCGATTTTGGGCGGGCGGCGAGGATGCGCGAGCGCGGGCGGAAAGCGGCGATGAGCGTCGTGGCTCCGGCGCGCGCGAGTGTCGCTTGCAGCGCCACGAGGTTACCACGAGGTCGAGCGTGGCGGCAGGGCGGAGCGGACGCACGCGGAGGCGGCGAGGCGGCTTCGGATGAAGGACGGCGTCGGGGTCACCGGCGGGGAGGCGGGATCTCCGGCGATGTCGAAACGGCGGAGGCGGTGACGGGGTGGCACAGGGTGAGCGGGCCAGAGGGGAGGGAGGCGCGGGATTGCTGCCACGTGGAGGGAAGGAGATCGGGCGGCGGGGAAATGGCCCGGGGGTTTATTTCTTTTTTTCCTTTTTCCAGAATCCCAAATAAAATACAAATAGCTCTAGAAAATAGCAAATAAATCCCAAAAAATTCACCAAAGATACCAGAAAATTCCTTGAGACCTGAAGAATCCGAATAAAATATTTTCAACTTATGTTGATCTTTATTTTACTCAGATAAAATTATTTTAAAATTCTAAAATTCATTTGAGGCTTAATTTAATTCCAAAAAATTCTAGAAAATTTCTTGTGACCCAAGGAACTTAATTAAACTATTTTCAGCTAATTGTTAAGTATAATGTAATCATATTTAATTCTTTTAATTTTTAAAAATTCTTTTAAGCCTGGTTTTAAATTCAGGAAAATCCCAGAAATTTATTTTTAAATTCAAGGTTTTAAAAATCTCCAAAAATCAGGATGTTACAGACTACCCGCTAAGCCTGTGTTTTTTCTATGAGATAGAGCCACCCGCGTGTACACCGTCGGTATATGGTAAAGCAGCAGCGGAGCAGGCAATGCTTCTGGAGAACCGCGGGGAACAGGCGATAGCACATGCCAGCAGTGAACAAACGACTTCTTTCGGCGATCGTTGCGCTTTTTGGCAAGGACTACCCGCTAAGCCTGCGTTTTTTCCATGAGATGGAGCCACCCGCGGGTACATCGTTGGTATACGGTGAAGCAACAGTGGAGCAAACAAGCCTTCCAGAGAACCGCGGAGGATAGCGCATGGCAGCAGCGAACAAATGCCATCTTTCAGCGATCGTTGTGCTTTTCGACGAGAACTACCCGGTAAGCCTGCGTTTTTTCTATGAGATGGAGCCACCCGCAGGGACATTGTCGGTATACGGTGAAGCAGTTGTGGAGCAGGCAAGGCTTCCAGAGAACCGCAGGGATAGGTGACAGCACATGCCAGCAGCGATCAAACGCCTTCTTTCGGCGATTGTTACGCTTTTCGGCGAGGACTACCCGCTAAGCCTGCGTTTTTTCTATGAGATGGAGCCACTCGTGGTACATCGCTGTATCTTGATGAAGCAGCATCGGATAAAACAAAGCTTAGAAGCGTAGTAGAGCAGCGATAGCACATGCGGCGATGAGCGAGCGCCTTCTTTCGGTGATCGTTGCGCTTTTCAGCGAGGACTACCCGCTAAGCCTATGTTTTTTCTATGAGATGGAGCATGCAAGGCTTCCAGAGAACAGCGGGGAACAAACGATAGCATATACCAGCAGTGAACAAACGCCTTCTTTCGGCGATCGTTGCGCTTTTCGACGAGGACTACCCACTGAGCCTGCGTTCTTTCTATGAGATGGAGCCACCCGCGGGTACATCGCCAGTATACGGTGGAGCAGCAGCGGAGCTGGCAAGGCTTCAAGAGAACCACGGAGAATAGGCGAAAGCATATGCCAGCAGTGAACAACCGCCATCTTTCGGCGATCGTTGCGCTTTTTGGCGAAGACTACCCAATATGCCTGCATTTTCTATATGAGATGGAGCCACCCGCGGGTACATCGTCGATATATGGTGAAGCAGCAGCGGAGCAGGCAAGGCTTCTAGAGAACTATAGGGAATAGGCGATAGCATATGTCAGCAGTGAACAAACGCCTTCTTTCCGCGATCGTTGCACTTTTCGGTGAGAACTACCCGCTAAGCCTGCGTTTTTTCTATGAGATGGAGCCACCCGCGGGTACACCACCGGTATACGGTGAAGCAGCAGCGGAGCTGGCAAGGCTTCTAGAGAACCTCAGGGAACAGGCGATAGCACGTGCCAACAGTGAACAAACGCCTTCTTTCGGTGATCGTTGCGCTTTTCGGTGAGAACTACCCGCTAAGCCTGCATTTTTTCTATGAGACAGAGCCACCTGTGGGTACATCACTGGTATACGGTGAAGCAGCAGCGGAGCAGGCAAGGCTTTCGGAGAACCACGAGGAACTGGCGATAGCACATGCCATTAGTGAACAAACGCCTTCTTTCGGTGATAGTTGCGCTTTTCGACGAGAACTACCCGTTAAGCTTGCGTTTTTTCTATGAGATGGAGCCACCCGCGGGTACATCGTCGGTATATGGTGAAGCAGCTGTGGAGCAGGAAAGACTTCTGGAGAACCAAAGGAATAGGCGATAGCACATGCCAGCAGCGAATAAACGCCTTCTTTTGGCGATCGTGGCGCTTTTCGGCGAGGACTACCCGCTAAACCTGCGTTTTTTCTATGAGATGGAGGCACTCATGAATACATCGACGGTATGTGGTGAAGCAGCAGCGGAGCATGCAAGGCTTCCAGAGAACCGTGGGGAACAGGCGATAGCACATGCCAACAGCGAACAAACGCTTTCTTTCGACGATTGTTGCACTTTTCGGTGCGGACTACCTGTTAAGCCTGCGTTTTTTCTATGAGATGGAACCACCTGCGGGTACATCGCTGGTATCTGATGAAGCAGAATGAGTAGGCAAGGCTTACGAGAATCGTAGGGGAATGGCGATAGCACATGCCAGTAGTGAACAAATGTCTTCTTTCGGCGATCGTTGCGCTTTTCGACGAGGACTACCCGCTAAGCCTGCGTTTTTTCTATGAGATGGAGCCACCCGTGGGTGCTTCGTCAGTATATGGGCAAGCAGCGAGCAAAGCAGGCAAGGTTTCCAGAGAACCGCAGGGAACAGGTGATAGCACATGCCAGCAGTGAACAAACGCCTTCTTTCGGCAGTCGTTGCGCTTTTCGGCGAGGACTAGCTGCTAAGCCTGCGATTTTTCTTTGAGATGGAGCCACCCGCGGGTGCATCACTGGTATACGGTGAAGCAGCAGTGGAGCAGGCAAGGCTTCCGAAGAACCACGGGGAACAGGCGATAGCACATGTCAACAGTGAACAAACCCCTTCTTTCGACGATCGTTGTGCTTTTCGGCTAGGACTACCCGCTAACCCTGCATTTTTTCTATAAGATGGTGCTACTCGCGGGTGCTTCACCGGTATACGGTGAAGCAGCAGTGCAGCTGGCCAGGCTTCTGGAGAACCATAGGGTAAACGCGATAGCACATGCTAGCAGTGAACAAACACCTTCTTTCGGTGATCGTTGCGCTTTTCGACGAGGAGTACCCGCTAAGGCTACGTTTTTTCTATGAGGTGGTGCCACCCGCGGGTGCTTCGCCGGTATACGGTGAAGCAGCAACGGAGCAGGCAAGGCTTCCATTTTTATCTATGAGATGGAGAACCGCAGAGAACAAGCGGTAGCACATGCCAGCAGTGAACAAACGCCTTCTTTCGGCGATCGTTGCGCTTTTCGGCGAGACTACCCACTGTAACATCCCAAAAATTTTATTCCTTTATTAAAAATATTTATTGGATTTTCCTGGATTTTATTCCAAGCCCTAATTTAAGATAAATTAAAAATCATAATTTATAAAAAGCCAAAAGGAATTTGTTGCATTTTCTGAAAGTTGTGGGTAAAGTTGTACACCTCTGCAGAGTTAAAAACCTATCTAGATAGCCGTGTCCACGGTCATGGACATGCTGAGTAGAATATTCACAGATTAGACTTGGTTTTATAAAACTTGGTTTTCGGACAAACAACAGTGGTTTTGTCAATGGTCCGGATGGGATACCCGTGGTTAGGTTAGTGTAGGTTGGAGCCTCACTAACAATAATACTTTGGTTAAAATATTGTTCATATGATGTATTAAAAATTCAACTTTGCACTTATGCTACCGTATTTAAATTCAGTACTGCTTTTTGCACGAATAAACTTAATAAGCCTTCCTTTGTTATCCCTATGCATGCATGAACTCTGTTATATTCCTGGTGTAACTTGTGTAAGCATTTACTTGCTTACCTTGGGAGTACTCTTGTACTCACCTTGCTAAATCTGTTGCCATACTTCGAGGACGTCTACGATGGTGAGGACTACTTCAGCAAGTAGGACGCGTCTTACAGTCATTCGCCTGTGGGAGGCTGGATGGGCTGTTCTGCTACCTTTACTGCTTTCCGCTGTTTTATTTCTTTTGTTGACCTTGTGCCCCTATATTGTAAGACTTGGCCTTAAGGCCGTATTTTGTCGTTTAATAATATTCGATGGTGGTTTTTTTGCATGATATACATTACTGTTGACCCTGTGTGCACTAGCTTTTCCTGGGATAGTGCGATTTACATAGAGGGACTTGGAGTTGTTGTTCCGGGTCCCGACAAAAATGGTATCAGAGCAATAATGACCCTAAGACGTGACCTTAGCTAGAGACCAACCTTAAGGATATATTTTGATAAGAAATGTTTTTTTTAAATCATCTCTTCCTTTGCTCAAACATCTTACCAAAACTGATTACTAACTTCTCTCCTCTTCCAAATTCTAGATGGTGCAACCTACCTGCGTCTCCCATGGAACCCTTGCCGGACTCTTCGCCGATGATCTGTACAACCTCATGCAGGAGCTCAACTTCCGACCATACCCCCTCTACCAAGGGTACGTAGGCATGTATGGAGACGAGGAGCGCTGGAGGGTGGAAGTGAAGATCTTCAAGGATTTTGCAGCCAACGGAGCCATTTACGTTTTCGACGCCCCCCTACCTCGAGCTACCTTCTTCGACGGAGTGCAAGATGCAGCCCGGGAGGCCATTCGCCAGTTGAGGAACATCTACGCTCGGGACCTGCAGCGTATGGACTTTCACTACTTCCCCATGAAGACTCCTCTTGGTGCTGCCAGTGATTTCTCATCTACGGAGTACGAGAGCAACCCCCATCTCCTTGGCGGGTGGAATTCACCAAGTCCATAGATCACATGTACGGACCACCTGGGACGAGGCTGCACATCGCGCAGCCAAGCTCCACGCAGATGAAAGAAGAAAAGCGCCGAGCTCCGCGTGCGAGAGTGCGAACTCCACCACTTCGAGCCTTTTCTCGAGGAGACTCGAGCGCAGCACTAGTGTCTAGACAACCCTGAGTCTTAGAACGTTATCCGTGAGCTGTAGTCCTTTGTTAACAGCCGTGAGACTATTATAATAAAATAAAGGATATTTTATTTGGCTCTTATTCGTGGTTTTCCTTGCTTTTGTGTGTTCTTAGTTGTGGGATTGTTACTAGCACCCTCTCCTTTAGTTCTCTTTCCTCTAAATCTAGAAGCTCCAACGGATGGTGAACACGCAGGAGGAACCCAATGACAATGCCAACCGGGGAGCTCAAGGAAGCGATCGACCCCATCCCACCGCCTCCACAGCCGGGACCGGATTGAGGCGCAATTGATGTGTCGTAACCAATTGATCCAATTGTTAGCTCAGACAATCAACAATCCTTAGGCTCATCATCAATCTGCCCAAGCACCTCCCAATCGTTTTTCAGAGTTCCTAAGGATCAAGCCACCGACCTTCGCCGGCAGCGTTGCGAACAATGGACGCCGACGGATCGCTCGGTCGATCGGCAAGAAACTGGATATACCGCAATGCACTGATCGGGAGCGAGTCCTGTTCGCTTCCCATCAACTGAATGGGCCCGCATCTCAATGGTGGGATATTTTCACCGCCTCGCATGCCAACCCGCAGACGGTAACGTGGAGCAATTCGAGCGAGCTTTGCAAGGCTCACATCCCCACCAAGCACCATGGTCTTGAAGAAGAAGGAATTTGAGCCCTCGCCAAGGAAGTCGATACTATCAATGATGCGTGCAAAAGTTCAACCAAGCGGCCGCTATGCGCCAGAAGATGTGGCAAGCGAAGCCAAGCAAGAAAGATTCATGGAGGGCTCGAATGACAACATATCGATCTGGTGATATCGGGTGACTACACTGACTTCCACCAGCTAGTCAGTAAAGCCATCCGTCAAGAAGGCAAGCACATGGAAATGGAGACCCGGAAGAAAAGAATGGCGGATCAGAGGAACAACTCTGGAAGTTCTCATAAGGTTCGTAGTGCTCCTCCGCACGCGAACAAGTTCGAGCCTCAAGCGAAACTTCAAGACCGGTCGGGCAAGTTCAAGTCCTCAACGATGCCGCAGTTCCAAGCTAGCGCTAGCGATTTGCACCAACCGCACCCCAACGCATCGGTGGCAGTGCGGCGCATCCACCATCAGATGGAGTGACCTACTTCTACCGCAAAGAACCAGGGCACTATGCCAAGGTGTGCCCCAAGAAGATACAAGCAACGGCAACCCGGGAGCCTCGGAAGTCGAGAACGGGGGCGCGCCGCGCAAACCTTCATCAAAGGGAGAGTGAACCATGTGGTGGAAGAAGCCTGAGGCTGCACGGACGTCGTCTTTGGGTATGTTTTCGTTAACTCGATACCGGCATCAGTTCTTTTTGATTCCGGAGCATCGCATTCTTTCGTATCAAAAACTTTTGTGGATAAGCATGGGTTGGGAATAGTAACTCTTAGCAACCCTATGATAGTTCACTCCCCTGGAGCAGAAATGAGAGCAGGGACCTTGTGCCCCAAAGTGGAATTGCTCATAGGTGGGACCCGATTCCTAGCCGATTTTTTGGTTTTGGAATCGCAATGGTTAGATGTCATTCTCGGAATGAACTGGTTAGCCAAGAATCGAGGTCAGATCAATTGCGCTACCAGATCCATCACCCTCACCAATGACTAAGGCATAGAAGTGATCTTATCTCCTCAGATTCCAGGAGCGGAAGAGTGTGCCCTATTCCACCTTCAAGTCTTGAAAGAAGTGCCAATAATGCGGGAATACCCAGATGTTTTTCCCGAGGAACTACCAGGAATGCCGCCAGATAGGGAAATCGAGTTTGTGATTGACCTAGTCCCAGGCACCACCCTAATTTCCAAGAGACCGTATCGGATGCTTGCTAACGAGTTCGCAGAACTAAAGAAGTAGCTTAAGGAATTGGAAGACAAGGGATACATCCGGCCCAGTTCGTCACCTTGGGGAGCACCCGTCCTGTTCGTTAAGAAAAAGGATGAAAGTTTGAGGCTATGTGTGGATTACAGAGCACTCAATGATGTTACCATCAAAAACAAATACCCTCTGCCCAGGATCGATGACTTGTTCGATCAGTTGAAAGGAGCCGGTGTCTTCTCCAAGATTGACCTGCGGTCAGAATATCATCAGTTGAAGATTCGTGAAGACATCCCCAAGATTGCCTTCTCCACCAGATATGGACATTATGAGTTCACGGTCATGTCATTTGGACTGACCAATGCACCGGCCTATTTCATGAGCATGATGAACAGTGTATTCATGAAATACTTGGACAAGTTTGTGGTGATCTTTATCGATGACATTCTCATCTACTCTAAGAGTGAAGAAGAACATGAGCAGCATCTCAGGATAACCCTGGAAAAGCTTTGAGAACATCAGCTTTTCGCCAAGTTTAGCAAATGTGATTTTTGGCTAAAAGAGGTTGCCTTCCTTGGACATATCGTGACAACCGAAGGGATTGCTGTAGACCCTTCCAAGATAGAAGCAGTGATGGAGTGGAAGCAACCAAAGTCCGTAACTGAGGTCAGGAGCTTCCTTGGACTTGCGGGTTACTACCGTCGGTTCATAGTAGGATTCTCCGAGCTTGCCAAGCCAATGACTCAATTGTTGAAATAGGAAAAGAAGTTCGAATGGACGAAGGCCTACGAGCAAAGTTTTCAGACCCAAGAAAAGGCTGGTTTCAGCACCCGTGCTTGTTTTGCCGGACATGCATAAAGGCTTCGAGGTTTTCTGGATGCCTCACGCCTAAGCTTAGGCTGTGTTCTGATGCAAGAAGGCAAAGTGGTAGCCTACGCATCACGCCAACTCAAACCTCATGAGTGCATTTATCCTACTCATGACTTAGAGTTAGCCGCAGTAGTACACGCCTTAAAAATCTAGCGTCACTACCTTATCGGTAACCGTTGTGAAGTATACACAGACCACAAGAGCTTGAAGTATATCTTCACCCAGGCAGAGCTCAACCTGAGGTAGTGTAGGTGGTTGGAGTTGATAAAGGACTATGACATCGGTATACATTACCATCCCGGAAAAGCAAATGTTGTAGCCGATGCCTTGAGCAGGAAGTCCTATGCAAACGTGGTTATATTGGAAGAAGACCAGACCCGACTTCAGGAGGGAGTCGCCCGCCTAAGTCTAAATCTGATGGGACCAAGCATCCTCACCACCCTGGAAATACAACCTGGCTTGCCTGATCAGATTAAGGAAGCTCAGAAGGTTGACGAGGATATCCAGGAAATCAAGAAGAATATGAGAAGAGGCAAAGCCCTAGGATTCAGTGAAGATGAGCATGGCACTGTCTGGTTTAAGAACCGTATCTATGTACCGAGTAATCAGGAAATCAAAACCATGATTCTGAAAGAAGCTCATGACACCCCATACTCAATCCACCCAAGGCGTACCAAGATGTACCAGGACCTGAGGGAAAGATATTGGTGGGTTAGTATGAAGAGAGAAATAGCAGAGTTTATTGAAGCCTGCGATACTTGTCAACGAGTCAAAGCTGAACATCAGAGACCAGCTGGACTCTTGCAACCTGTCGAGACCCAAATATGCAAATCCGAACTCCCTGTGTATTCTGCACTAGTCCCAGGATCATGCTAGTGCACAGAGTTAAACATAGATGTCATCACAACCATATACACGATAAAATAAAGGAAAAACTCAAATATCGATAAATCTCAAAAGGTACGACCTTAAGGTCAAGCTTACAATAAACTGGCCCAAAGGCTTAACAAAAGTAGCAGCGGAAATCCAAAATAAAGCGTAGTGGCCAATCGACAAGCCCGCAGGCTATCGAGTGGAGAACGAAGCCAAAACCGCGAAGTCGTCGAAGTACTCTCCTTCTGGAACCTCCTGCTGGTGATACTCCTCATCCTCAACTGAGCAACATTGGGCATAAAGCCGTGAGTACACTGGTACTCAGCAAGTCGTTTGTAACAAATGAATGTAATATAATATGCAAGGCTTACCAAAGAAAGGCTGAAAGGTTAATTTGCATAAAATGACATTTAAAGGTAAATACTGTAAATAGATTGAAAGCGAACTTTAAATAAAACGATAATAAATGATAATCAAAGGAATTGACATAACCACTTGCGGACATCCCATCCACAAGCTAAACCAACCACTTATGAACCTCCCATCCATAAGCTAAACCAACAGTGGATTAACTATCCACTATCCAATCACAATTCACGAGTTTTCACAAATAACTACCCCTCGTGTGAAATCACCGAGCATTGTCTATGACCGAGGACGCGGCTATTCGAATAGTCTTACACTCTGCAGAGGTTGCACAACTGTACCCACACGATGTGATTAGCCTTGGCCTAAGGTAATCACAACAAGGCCTTTACAAAGTTCAGTTACAATTCAATCCGCCCGCTAGGGTTTCGCATCACACCCCCCCTTGCGTCACATAGAAATCAGCAACCATGTTCATCTCAATGGCAAGATTAAAGTTGAAACCTCCCAAATTAGTCAGCCAGGTCCGTCCCATACCAGACATGTGGTTTGCACGGTAAAGCTCAGATCAATGGCGCACAAAGTTAAGTCCTTATCATTACCCGGGCGAGACTACCACATCCCCCAAAGTGCACCTGCACTTCCCCCTTTACTGCACGATCACTCACCCGAGTGCAAAACTAATTTGTACAACCACCACTGATGACGCACCAACATCATGGCACAAATTTTTAATAAACGTGGCACCAACCACGGTTCCATATATCATTAAGTCAAATTGATAATTCACATGTGATGATAAACCCAATCGGAGCTATAAGCAAACCTAAGCAATCTGTCGTACCAACCCATGTGACAATAATCTAGCATCACTAGTATGTTTCCCAACCTATGGTGACAATGGTATCATGGCATTCCAAATTATCAAGGAGGGAGAAATTCAATTGGGATGATAACTACCGGTACAAGGGTTTGAATAAAAATAGCGATGCAATATAATTTAAAACAAATTAATTAAATACTAGGTTGTAAACTAGGTTCAACATGATCAAAGGATATGACTTGCCTTGGTTATGCTCAGCGAGGTATTCCTGGTCTTCGGGCGTCGTTCCTGCTCCTCCGGAATCCGAATCTAACGAGAGAGAAAACGACTAAAACAAAGAAAATACATAAAATGACAAACAAATAAACTCCAAAATTCATGAAACCAGAACCAAAAGCTAGAGCTCGATTTTAGATGAATTTAGAAAAAAGAACGGGGTCAATTGGAGCTAGGACGGAGGAGAACGGGCTCTCGGAAAATAAACCCTAGAATTAAATCAAGAAAATCGAAAAAGCTACTGTGCTGTGAATCCGGTCCATGGAATGTTTGGTCCACGGTGAACGCGGCGCATGGAACAAAGGCGCGGGGAGCGCGGACGTGGCGGGGCGGTCTTGGCGTAGCAGCGCATATGCTGCCACGTGGCACGGGGGGGGGTGACGTGGCAGCTGACGCGGCTGCGACGTGGCTTGGGGGTGGGGTTTTGGCTGACGTGGCACTGCCGCGTGGCTGCCACGTGGCTTAGGGCTGACGTGGAGAGCTGAGGTGGCAGGGCTGACGTGGAGCGGTTCGACGTGGAGGCGGTGGCTCGATCTGACAGTTCGGAAACAGCCATGCGGCAAGATCTAGAGCGTCAACGGATGGGTGGTGGAGATCGCCCGCCGTGGAGGCGGCTGTCGGCCGGATGGCCGACGCGTGGCGGCACACCGCATGAAGCGTCGCGCAGACGCAGCGGGCGACGATCCGCGGGCGGCGCGCAAACCGAGGCGGCGCAGCGCGGCGAGGCGACGCAGCGCGGCGGCGGGCTCCGGCGAGGGGAGAGGGGAGTGCGCGGCGGCAGCGGCGTGGACGCGGTGGCGGCGACTCCGGCGACCAGCGCGCACGGCGGAGGGTCCAGCGGCGGTAGTGCGGCTTACCGGCGAGACGAGGACAGCGGCAGCTCCGAGGAAGGCAGCGATGCGGTCTAGCGGCGACGGCGTCTCCGGTGGGCAAAGGCGACGCCAGCGACGAGCTCGGGCGCGGCGACCGGGACGATAGCGATGAGAACGGGCTCCGGCGACTGTGCGGACTCCAGCGATGGCACGGGCGCGAGGACGGAGGCGACGGCGGCGGCGAGGCAATGGCGGGGCACGGGTGAGCTGGGCGAGCATATGCTGCCTCGTGGCGCATCGGACGACCGAGGGGGAGGCGGGTACGAGAGAGCGGGGCGGGGCGCGGGAGTCCGCGGGATCGGCCGACACGGTACCGACGTGTGTCCGGGGAGGGGAGATCAGGCGGCGGGGAGTGGATGAGAGCGGGGGCGGGCCGGTCCGAGGGAGCGGGGCGGGAGATGGCGCCGCGTGGCACGCTGGGCGGCGGGATGCGAGGCGGGGCGGGAACACGCGGGTGAAGGCCATGGGGAGAGGAGGCGGATGGGTGCCACGTGGGGGAGAAGAGGGATCTGGCGGCGGAGAGCGGGCCGGAGGTTTTTAATTCTTTTTCCTTTTCCAGAAATCCGAATAAACTTCTAAAAGCTTTAGAAAATAGCAAATAAATCCCAAAAATTCATCAAAAATACCAAAAAATTCCTTGAGACCTGAAGACTCCAAATAAAATATTTCCAACTTATGTTGATGTTTATTTTGCTCGGATTAAATCATTTTAAAATTCTAAAATTTATTTGAAGCTTAATTTAATTCCAAAAAAATTCCAGAAAATTTCTTGTGACACAAGGAACTCAATTAAAATATTTTCAGAAAATGTTGAGGTTTAATTTAATCATATTCAATTATTTTAAAATTTTAAAAATTCAATTTAAGCTTGATTAAAATTCAAAAAAAATTCCAGAAATTTATTTTCAAATTCAAAGTTTTAAAAATCCCCAAAAATCAGGATGTTACACAACCACTGCCAATACCAGAGTGGAAGTGGGAAGAAATCGGTATGGATTTCATAACCGGACTTCCAAGGACGCAATCGGGTTATGATTCAATCTGGGTAATCATAGACCGATTGACTAAAGTGGCTCACTTTATACCAATCAAAACCACTTACTCCGGGAGTAAGTTAGCTGAGCTGTACATGTCCCGGATTGTGTGTCTATTTGGCATCCCCAAGAAGATAGTGTCAGATCGAGGTAGTCAGTTCACTTCTCGATTCTGGCAGAAGCTGCATGAAGAGTTGGGAAGCAAGCTCGGTTTCAGTACCGCTTACCATCCTCAGACAGATGGTCAAACAGAAAGAGTAAACCAGATACTCGAGGATATGCTAAGAGCCTGCACAATAGTTTTGGGAACAGTTGGGACCGTTCATTACCCTATGCAGAGTTCTCGTACAATAATAGCTACCAAACCAGTCTGCAGATGGCACCTTTCGAAGCCCTGTATGGCCGAAAGTGCAGGACACCCTTGCTTTGGGATCAGCAAGGAGGATCCCAAGAAGCTGGACTGAATCTGCTTCAAGACGCCGAGGACAAGGTTCAGAAGATCAGAGACAAACTGAAGATAGCCCAATCTCGACAGAAGAGTTATGCGGACAACCGTCGTTGAGATTTGACCTTTGAGGACGGGGACTACGTCTATCTCAGAGTATCCCCACTCAGAGGTGTGAAAAGGTTTCAAGTCAGAGGAAAGCTAGCACCGCGTTATGTGGGACCTTTCAAGATTCTGAACCGAAGAGGTGAAGTCGCATATCAGTTAGACTTACCGCCAAGCATGTCAGGGGTGCACGATGTCTTCCATGTCTCTCAGTTGAAGAAGCGCCTCAGGGTATCCGCGGAGCAAGCCACATTGGAAACCTTGGACCTTCAAGATGACCTCACTTATCAGGAACAGCCAATCAAGATTCTCGAGACCGCGAGAATGCCGCACTGAAGGAAGACCATCAGTTACGCAAGGTTGGTGGAGCAACCACACCAAGACGAAGCCACTTGGGAGCGAGAAGAAGATTTGAAGGCCAGCCATCCCCATCTCTTTTGCTAGCCGGTGCAAATCTCGAGGGCGAGATTTCTTTTTAGGGGGGTAGGTTTGTAACATCCCAAAAATTTTATTTCTTTATTAAAAATATTTATTGGATTTTCCTGGATTTTATTCCAAGCCCTAATTTAAGAAAAATTAAAAATCATAATTTATAAAAAGCCAAAAGGAATTTATTGCATTTCCTGAATGTCAAAATAAATGTATTTCATCTTCCTAAGTCAAATCTGTAATTTCCAGGATTTGACAAAGAATTAAAAACTCCCCTTTTTAGTCAAATTGTGCTTTTGCAAAGTATAAATAGCAAAATGGGTGGAAAATATTTTTATTAAGTCCCAAATAGTCCCAGAAGGTTCTCTGAATTTTCCTGGAATTTTCAAAATTTATTTGGTATTTTTTTGATGTTTTCTAGAGCTTAATATCATTTCTGGAAATCAAAAAGAAAATAAAAATCGTAAATCCCCTCGGGTTGCCGCGTGTCGGCCATCGGAGTCCCCTCCGCCGCCGGATTCCCCCTCGGTCGTCCGATCTGACTTAACCCTTCACACTTAACCCTTTTCTCCGCTCGTGACACGTGTCGCACATCAGACCGTCCGATCCTCGCCCGAATCAATCCCAGCTGCTTCCGGCCACTTACCACTTCGCCCGCTGCCCTCTCCTCTCCGCATGACGCGTGGCTCAATCCAAGCCCTCGCCTGTTGCCGTACTCAATCGTAGCCGCCCCCTCCCACTTAACGCACTGCTCGGCTCAGATCTAACCCTCTTTGCCGGTTTTCATCTCAACCGTCCCCGTTCACTTACCCCTTCGCCAGCAGCCGATGGCCTCGATCGCCCCTCCTTGCCACCCGTCGCAAATCCGATCGTCCCCCTCGCCCTTCCGTTTCTTTCTCACTGACTGTGGGCCCGCTGTTAGGTCCGTCTTCCCCGCCCCTTTCCTTTCTTCCTCGCGCGATCGTCGCCGCTGCCACCGCCATTAAAACGAAAAACCGAAGCTTTAAAAGCTTCGGTTTCTTGCCCGATTACTCCCCCGCGCCACCGCAAATTCCAATTAACATCTCACCGCATCCGTTGCAGGCATAATCACGTTTAATTGCTCCAGTTACGCCGTCGCGTTAACCCTTTCCGCCCATTGCACTCCGGCGAACTTTGCGCGGCCGTTACCACCCTCCCCCGCCTATAAAGAGCACTCTCCGAGGACCCTCAGCTCACTCCACCTCCCCTACATCTCTCAATCCCAACATTCAAGCCCCGAGGGCCTCCCTGTGCTCGATCCCCTCTCCGCGGCTCCGACAACTCCGACGAGCAATTCCGGCCGCCTCGGGCTTCCTCGCTTCTCGCCGGCGCCTCCTCGACGTTGCTGGTGCCTCGACGATCCCCGACGACCACTCCCCCGAGCTTCGGCACCACCGGAGCTCCTCTGCCGCCGCGAAGATAGTGGAGAGAGGCGATGTGAAGATATGCAAAGTACAAACGGATTTGAACATTGCAGATCCGTTGACAAAGCCGCTTCCCCAGCCAAAGCATGATGCTCACACTAGCGCAATGGGTATTAGATACCTACATGGTTGACTCTAGTGCAAGTGGGAGACTGTTAGTGATATGCCCTAGAGGCAACATGGAGATGTTGTATATATCATATACTATGTTTATGATACATTACTTTGTTCCTTGGAATAGACATCATCATTATTGATCAATGAGTATGTGACTTATTCATGAGACTCTTAAATACTAAAATGTTGCTATTTCTAAATGATCCCTGATCATATATCATATGAGGAACAAATATGATTCAAAGACAAAGATCAGCATATATATTGATTGATGATCATGTCTCATGGATCATGGTATGGTGATACCAAATCAATAATATGGACATGTGTTAGTGAACATATGTTGATAGACTGCCATGAGACACTCTGGAGATTCTATGTGTCATCGATTGGTCTTAAGTAGTGTTTATGTAGAATCCTTAGACTTGAGATCATCATGGTTCCCAACATGAGTAGTAGCTTATTTTGGGACTACTAAACACTACTCAAATGAATCGGGTAGTCATAAAAGTAGTCTTCGGGTTTGCCATGAAACATGTAGTGGGATGTGAATGATCAAGATAGAATTTGCCCCTCCTTATGGGAGAGATATCTCTAGGCCCCTCGATGTAATGGATTATGGAAGTGCATGGCCATGCCAAGGTGATTGAGGAGTCAATCACAAGTTTATAATCTATCACGGAATTGAGAGAGTGATTGAGCTATTAAGAGGATGACACAGGTCTCGCCTTGAGCTCAATCTATATCGTGAGGCAAAGAGATTTGTACATGATAGAACATTACAGGTTCAGCCGATATGATCTTTACGTATACTTTGGGGTTAATATGTCTTACTGGAGGCCGCTATTAACAGGTGACCGGAAAGGCGTTTCGGTCACGACCAAGTATCGTGAACCTCTGGTCGCACGCTTAACGGGTTGGAACACTAATTCTAATATGATTCGGATATGGGCTCAATTCGGATAGAGATCCGAATAGACTCCTATTGGGCCTCGGACCGCAAGGCCCAAGTAAGGTGGTCTATATATGGAGGCGAGGGGTTGAGGGTCACGCACCAGAAAAACCCTAGCATAACCCTAGCCGCCACCTCCCGAGCCAAACCCTAGCTGCTCACGAGTGCTAGTACACTCGCGATCGGCGTTCCAGCCCTGGACGTGTGGATACCGGTGGAGGCGCTGCTCGTTGTGGTGTTGATCAGCGTCAACAACCTACAGATTGGATCCGCTCGTGGTGTGGTTGATCGCGTGGAGGAGACGATCTGTTCGGAACGATCGGCTACTTCCACTACTACCTCGACGCGCGTGGTTGGATCGGCTTCTCCAACTCTTGTTCCGCTGCACTGCGCGTCTAGTGGTAACGATCCATGATTCTTACTTAAGCATGATGTCCTTGTGTGGGCAGTAGAAAAATTTTGTTTTCTGCTTTCGTAGCCTACGCGCATTTCTTTAGTGGTATCAGAGCCATCTTGCTTAGTTTGTAATCTGGATCAGGTGGTTCATGTGATGAATTGGTGGTAGCACGGGTTGATGAGATCAATCGGTCATAAGGGGATGAAATAGGTATGAGTTGATAGCATCATATGGCCAAAAAGATTAGTTCGTGCTCCTTCTTTGATGTACGCGTGACTTGCCCCTACCGGCTGGAATCACCATCGGGGCTAACTGCGTGCACAATCAGTAGATCGAGCCAACAGATCGAGGTCTTGTGTTATGGTCTCCTCAAGTATATTGATCGCGATGATCAATATGATTGATCTAATGAAAATTGAGACATTTTGAATGGCTCGGATTTGGGTTGATTTGATCAGCTTGATAAGATTTTTATAGCGATTTCATAGATGCGATCCATGTAATTCTGTGAGGTTTTCAGGGCGCCCTCGACCCCCCGCCCGCTGACCGGCCAGCGGGACCGCCGTGTGTACCCCCCTTGTACAGCATCTTGGGTTCACATCGTTAGGTAGAATGCGATTCTACGTCTAACTTATTTTTGCAGAGAATGGTGTGAATAGTATGGCCCTATAGCTTATTAGAATGTATGAGATGTGTGTGATGCATGTAACATTCGTTCATGGCCTACGTGTCATGATTATTGCAGCTATTGTTAGCTGTATATATTGTATTTAACGACCTGCGTGTCGACCTTAATGCTTGAATCTATCTTTGTAATCTTCAATTTCTAGCTATTATAGGTAGTAGCCTAATTTTGAGGTTACAAGCTTTCAAGCATGGTGGCCTAAAGGGGTGATGCGGAGGATGAAGATCGTCTACACCTACATGGAGATGCATATCACCATTTTTAGGCCATACTATTTCACAGTTAAATGTGTTTATCTATGATATTATCTATCTTATTCTTATGCAATGATATATGTGATATGTTGCTTTGGTAGGATAGAATCTCTATTAAAATTAGGTGTTAATACCCTTCCATATGTTGCACCAAAAGATAATGATCACCGTATGGTAGGTCTACCAAAGTAGAGTGCCGTCAGTTATCATCATTATTTGGGGTAGATGTCGGACATCTACATGCAGAAGCATTTGGTTTACTTAACAAGGTTATCAAAATAGTTTTAGACCTTGGGGCATAGGTTTGGGCCGGGGCATACTGATGTCACCCAAAGTAGAGTCACATAGGGATGTGATTAGCAAGGTGTTGCTTACCCATGTCACTAGTTTTCTAGCTGTGATGCCAAAGCTCACTAGGAATTAGTGAAATGAGGATCTTGACCCATTATGTAACTTAGAGGGAGTTTTTGTTGCAAAACTCATAGTGGGAGTCTTTTGTTAAATAGTTTAATAAAAGATAAACATAAACATAGTGCTAAACTTTGTATATTCTTGTGTTGTAGATCATGTTAGCTAACGCCGCATCCAGTACTTTTAATTTGCGATCTGTTCTTGAGAAAGAAAAACTCAATGGAACAAACTTTTTGGATTGGTATCGCAACTTGAGAATTGTTCTCAAGCAAGAGCGCAAGGAATATGTCCTTGAGTCTCCTTACCCCAAGACTTGCACGATAATGCTACCGTGGTGCATGCGGAGAGCTTATGAGAAGCAAACGAATGATTGCCTTGATGTGAGCTGTCTCATGCTTGCCACAATGTCCTCTGAGCTTCAGAAGTAATATGAGAACACAGATGCCTACAATATCATTGTAGGGTTACGTGGTATGTTTGAGAACCAAGCAAGGGCTGAGAGGTTCAATACTTCAAAGTCCTTATTTGCGTGCGAGCTTCTAGAAGGAATCCGTCGACCCTCATGTGATTAAGATGATTGGCTACATTGAGAGTCTGGAAAAGCTTGGTTTTCCCCTTAGCCAAGAGTTGGCTACTGATGTGATTCTCCAGTCGCTTCCCCCGAACTTTGAGCCATTCATAATGAACTATCATATGAACAACCTGGACAAGACCCTGGCTGAGTTGCATGGGATGCTAAAATCTGTCGAGGAAAGCATTAAGAAAAGCAGCAATCATGTAATGATGATGCACAAAGGCAAGGGCAAGCCCTATGTCAAGAAAAGCGCGGTCAAAAGAAAGTTAGCTCCTGATGCGATCGCGAGCAGTTCTAAGGCCAAGCGAGATAAGAAGGGCGCTGCTCATCCTGATGCAGATTGTTTCTACTGTAAGCAATCAGGACATTGGAAAAGGAACTGCCCAAAGTACTTGGAGGATCTTGAGAAGAAGAAGGGAAGTACGACTTCCACTCCAGGTATAAATGCTATAGAGATCAATCTTGTTACTTCATCCACTAATTCTTGGGTATTTGTGGGACCGTGGAGTAGAAACTCCCGGACCCCCCTGTGTATTGCAGTACTAGTCCCAGATCAAAGCTAGTACACACAGATAATCAGACAAAATGATACATTGCCAACAACGCTTTATTACAATAATAACGGAAATACATAAGTCCTGGCCCAAGGCCTTACAACTGTGGTTCACTGAACCTCTTACACAAAATAAAACAGCGGAAGCAAAGTATTCAGATAAACGACCCATCAATCTGCCACAGGCAATTGACTTGAGCAACGAGACCTAGTCCTCTGGAAAGAATCCATCACAGCCGCAAGCGGAACAGTAGTCGTAGTCTCCTTCTTGAGCTTCAACCTCCTCTGAGAATTATTTTGAAGTGTAGTATGTGAGTACAAGAATGTACTCCGCAAGTCTTGGGAAAAATGCATTAGATGCAGGGTTGAACAAAGGAAGGTTATATGGCTCTTTTGCACAAATCAGCATTTTATTTTAAATTTATATACTCCTTCTAAAAGCATTTTATTAAACACTTAATTTTTATAATCTGAAGTTTTAATAAGTACTTTAGTGACGGTTACAACTACCAACACTAATAAATAGGCTATCTCCGCCAAGATTCAAAATAAAGGTTAAAACCACCTGAACTGGTTACATCCACCAGACTAACTTCACGAGAGTTCCATTCACTCTCTAGTTTTCTGAAACCTTTTATTTTTAAATTCAAAATCAAATCTCTACTATGTGAATGCATTCTTTGTCCGCCCTTGACCGTGGGCACGACTATTCGAATAGTTTTATTACTCTGCAGAGTGTGTACAACTTCACCCACAAGAGATATATTATCCTTACAGTCAACACGCTTCCTTTGGCATGAGACCCAGATAAAACATCACAAAGCTTTTCACCTACTCTAGTATAGTTTTATATCACTCGCTGAGGTTTCACCGCTGAAGGGTTAAATCCACCACAGTCAGAAGCCCCCTCTTGCGCCACGTGAGTGCAGTAAATCCCTGCCCCTCACTTTGAGTAATCAGTACATCCCTGATACTCATTTTCCGATAGTGACACAAAATCTAAACTATTATAGGTTAATTAGCTAGGTTGTACCCATTTTAACTTGTGGTTGTACTGTTTTACTCAAACTGGACAAACACAAGAATCGGTCCTTAGAAGACTAGGGTGGATCATTCACAAACCCATTATCCGTGCTAACCCACTTTGACCAAACTATCCATCCACCCTTGTCAAACTTTTACTTTGAACTTCATTTTTATTTTGAAATTTACAGTGGTAACATCTATTACCACTATTCAAACAAAACATTGAATCACAAATCAATAATTCACCATTTTTCTCATATGAGCATTTTACATTTATCAGCTAGACTAAGCATTTACTAATATTTTAAATTCAACAAAAGTAACACTACTCATTATTGAGCTAAAGTTTATCCTAAGTTGACAAGGGTACAAGATACGTAATTTCCAAAGGAGGATATAACAAACTGGGTGATTATCTAACTTTTAAAATTAAAATTATCAATTTACTAAACATAGCCATGCAAATAATTTAAATTAATTTGCAAAAACTATTTACAAAACATAGGATCAAAATGATCAAGGAGACTTGCCTTCTTGAATCAGATTGGGGTCTTCCGGAGCTTGATCTTGACAGTCCTCCGCGAAATCAGATTCTACACGCGAAACGAGAAGAACCAAATAAATAAAATAAAATAAAAACTCAAAAATACAAAATAAATATACCAAATGAAATTTTGGAATTTTGGATGAATTTAGAAATTTGAATGGGTCAATTTGGAGTTAAAATGCAAAAGTTATAGCCTTCCAAAGTTTAAATACAAAATAAAAGAAAAAGGCTATTTTCTGGATTAAAATTTAAACCGAAAATCATTTATGACGTCAGCAAGAATTATTTTTCTAAAGGAAAATCGAATAATGACGTCAGCACGGGATTTAAATAAAGCGCAGAGGTCGACAGTGGGGCAAGATCGGCGTTGGCTCGGATCCGGATGAACGGGCGGCGATGCGCGGGCGCGGAAGCGGAAGGCGAGGATCACCGACGCGTGGCGCGGCGCGTCGCGCGTCGCGCGGGCGCGGGCGGGAGCGCTGGCTATGGCGACGCGTGGGCGGCGCGCGGGGATCGGATCGGCAGCGTGGCGGCGCGCCGCGCGGCCAGCGGGCGCGAGTGCGGGCTCCGAGTGTCGGTGGATCCGACGACGGAGAGGGATGCGTGGCGCCGGTGGTGCCTCGCGTTCCGATCTCGAGCAGACGGCGAGGATGCGAGGGCGCGAGGCGGGACGGTGGCGATGAACGACGCGCGTGGCGAAGACGACGCCTTGGCGTCGCGCGCGGACGAGAGTGCGCTGGCGCGGCGCGCGCGACCGAGGGAGCGGGCGCGCGGTGCTGGCGCGGGGACCGAGGGGCGGAGCGAGGCGACAGGTGCGGCGGAGGAGCTCACCGGCGAAGACGAAGACGTTCTTCGACGACCCAAAGACACGGCGGTGACGACGTGAGCGAAGAGGGGAATACGCGAAGGGCGAGGAGGCTTCCCGGGGTTGAGTTTTTATATACCGCGGAGGAGTAACGCTCGCGCGAGCTCGCCGGAGTAAACGCGACGGTTTTCATCTCCAACCGGCGCAAACGGGTGACGCCTCGGGGTGAAACGTCGGCTAGTTAACGCGCGCGACAAGGGAAACGCTCGGGAGCCGTTAATGGCGAGGAGTAACGGCCGGGAGGCGAAGAACGCAGAGCTCAGGCGGCGGTAGTAATGGCTACGGTGCGCGCGGAGGCAAAACCGGGCGGGCGATGGCCCGACAGCGGGACCGCGTGTCGGAGCGAGAAGCGGAGATATGGCTCGGATGCACGACGCGTGGCGGGCGGCGGATCGAGCGAGCGGCGCGGTGGCAGCGCGTGGGAAAGGTGTCTGGCAGTGCGTGCGGCGCGGGATGAGCGGCGCGTGGAGGAGAGAAAGATCGGGCGGCGGGGATATTTTCCAAGAATTCCTTTTTCCAGAAATTCAAATAAACTTCTAGGGGCTCTAGAAAATAGCAAATAAATCCAGAAAATTCACCAAAAGTACCAGAAAATTCCTTGGGAGACAGGGAACCCAAATAAAATATTTTCAGCAAATTTTGATGTTGAATTTAATCATATTAAATTCTTTTAAATTCTAAAAATTCATTTAAGCTTGTTTTAAATTCAAGAAAATTCCAGAAATTTATTTTTAAATGCAAGGTTTTAAAAATCTCTGAAAATCAGGATGTTACAGTATTTGATACCGGATCGGTTGCTCACATTTGTAAATCGTTGCAGGGGCTAATAAGAAGTAGAAGTTTGAGGAGGAGCGAAGTGGATCTTCGCGTTGGCAATGGAGCAAAAGTTGTTGCGGTAGCTGTTGGCACCATGCCATTGTCTTTACCTTCAGAATTAGTTTTGGAATTGAATAATTGTTATTGTGTTCCATCTCTTTCAAAGAACATTATTTACGCTTCATGTTTGCAAAAGAAGGTTATGACTTTAAATCTATGGACAATGGTTGTTCTCTTTATTTCAAAGATATGTTCTATTGTCATACTCCATTGGTGAATGGGTTATCGTTCTTACTCTTGAAGGGTCACGGTCTATAACATTAATGCAAAGAGGCAACGTCCGAATGATTTGAATCCCACATTTATTTGGCACTCGTCGCTAGGTCACATAAATGAGAAGCGATATCGAAGCTCCATAGAGATGGTATTCTCCACTCATTTGATTTTGAATCATTAGAGACATGCGAATCTTGTTTACTTGGTAAGATGACAAAGGCACCTTTCACGGTCAAGGTGAGCGGGCAAATGACTTATTGGCACTCGTACATACCGATGTATGTGAACCAATGAGCTTAACAGCCAGAGGTGGTTTTCGGTACTTCATAACTTTTACTGATGACTCGTACTACCTGATGAAGCATAAGTCCGAATCCTTTGAAAAGTTCAAGGAATTCCAAAATGAAGTGCAAAATCATTTAGGCAAGACAATCAAGTTTCTACGATCGATCGTGGAGGCGAGTATTTGAGCCATGAGTTTGGCAATCATCTAAAGGATTGTGGAATTCTTCCACAATTGACTCGCTTGAGAACACCTCAATGGAATGGGGTATCTCGAACGGAGAAATCGCACCTTATTAGATATGGTGCGCTCCATGATGAGCCAAAGTGATCTTCCATTGTCTTTTTGGAAGTGCGCTCTTGAAACAACGCGTTCACACTAAACGAGGTTCCATCAAAATCGTGAGAAAAGACACCATATGAGATGTGGACGGGACAACGTCCTAGCTTGTCTTTTCTTAAGATTTGGGGATGTGAGGCTTATGTAAAACATTTACAATCTGATAAGCTCACTCCTAAATCTGATAAATGCTTCTTTATCGGGTATCCTAAGGAAATAAAAGGATATTACTTTTATAATCAAGGAGAAGGCAAAGTGTTTGTCGCCCGGCATGGTGTCTTCTTAGAGAAAGAGTTTCTCTCAAGAAGGGATAGTGGGAGCACAAAGTGCAACTTGAAGAAATTCAAGAAACACACGATAACGTTTGACTCTTACAGAACCACAACGGGATGAACAAGCTCGTTGAAGAACCTGTTGTGGACACACCAGCACCACGTGGGTCAGAAAGGTCACGTCGTGCACCTGAGAGGTACATGTTCTTGACTACTCAACAAAGGGATATTTTGTTGTTAGACAACGATGAGCCTAAGACCTATGAAGAAGCGATGGTGGGATCAGACTCTAAGAAATGGCTTGAAGCCATGAGATCCGAAATTGAATCCATGCACAGTAATCAAGTTTGGAACTTGGTTGATCCACCTGATGGTGTTAAAACCATTGAGTGCAAATGGGTTTTCAAAAAAAGATAGACATTGATGGAAATGTTCATATCTATAAAGCGCGATTGGTGGCCAAAGGTTTCAAACAAATTCAAGGTGTTGATTATGATGAAACTTTTTCGCCCGTCGCAATGCTAAAGTCTATTTGGATCATTCTAGCGATTGCTGCATATTTCGACTATGAAATATGGCAAATGGATGTCAAAACAGCTTTCCTTAATGGAAATTTGAGTGAGGATGTGTACATGACACAGCCCACGGGTTTTGTCGATCCGCAATCAGTTGGAAAGATATGCAAGCTCCAAAGATCCATTTATGGATTAAAGCAGGCATCTCGGAGTTGGAACATTCGTTTTGATGAAGTAATCAAAGGTTTGGTTTCATCAAGAGCGAAGAAGAGCCTTGTGTTTACAAAAGGCTAGTGGGAGCGCTTTCGTATTTACGGTCTTATATGTGGATGACATATTACTTGATCGGAAATGACATTCCTTTCTTTCGAATCTGTTAAGTCTTCATTAAAAATAGTTTCTCTATGAAAGACTTAGGAGAGGCAAGATATATTCAGGCATCAAGATCTATAGAGATAGATCAAAAGTCTAATTGGATTAAGCCAAGATACGTATATTGACAAGGTGTTGAAAATGTTCAACATGCATGATTCCAAGAAAGGTTTTCTACCTATGTCACATGGTATAAATCATAGCAAGAATCGGTGTCCTAGTACACACGATGAGCGGGATAAAATGAATGCGATTCCATATGCTTCGGCTATTGGGTCCATTATGTATGCCATGCTTTGTACACGTCGGATGTTTCGTATGCTTTAAGTGCTACGAGTAGATACGATCGAGATCCGGTGAAAGTCACTGGATTGCGTAAAGAACATCTTGAAGTACTTGAGAAGAACTAAAGATATGTTCCTTGTCTATGGAGGTGAGGAAGAGCTCGTTGTAAATGGTTACACCGATGCTAGCTTCCAAACTGACAAAGATGATTTTAGATCGCAATCTGGATTTGTTGTAACATCCCAATTTTTGCTTTTATTTTGAAGAAATAGTTTTAAATTAATAATTTCTGATTTTCTGGAATTTTCTGAAGTTAAAGTTTCATTGAAAAGAAAATTTAATATCCAAATAAGTTGGAAATATTTTTCATATGTTTAAAATATTATCACTAAGTTATGTGAATTTTTCTGGAATTTTTGGAATTTATTTGGTATTTTTCTGAGTATTTTAAAGTCTTCTAATGATTTCTGAAATATATATAAAAGATTTAAATATCAAATCTCCTCGGTGACACTTGTCAAGCATCCGAGCCCTTCCTCCGGCCCGAGCTCATCCCGCCGTCTCGCCTCATCCGCTTCCCCTCTCTCTCGCGCGCCACGTGTCGCGCATCCGACTGGCGGCCGGCCATCCCGGCTAACACTCAAAGGATAAATCAACCTTATAGGGTAGGTTGATCCTCCCCGCCCGACTGGTTACCGCCGCCGCTCTCTTTCCTCCCCCGCTCCCTCGGCGCGCGTTCGAGCCCCGCTCCGCGCGCGAGGTTGAGTTTCTTTTTTTCAATTTGCGCTGACAAGCGGGCCCCACCTGTCATAGACCGGTCTGTGTGGACTCACTGCCAGCGGGTCCCACATGTCAAACCCGTCGTGCCACGCGCGTGTCGTCATCTTGACCGTTCATGGTTGCCGTATTAAATCGCAGCCGCCCGTTGCCACTTAATACACCCTATCGGCCCAGATTTAATCAAGGTTGTCGGATTGAATCTCGATCGTTCCTTTTCACTTACCCCTTCGTCCGTGATCCAGCGGCCCCGATCTTTTCCTTATGCCACACGTCACTAATCCAACCGTCGCCTGATTTCCTTCTCTTTTTCCTCTCTCACTGACATGCGGGGCCCATCAGCCAGTCGTCTTCCCCGCCACCTTCTTCCTCCCCGCGTCTCGCCGCTGCCGCCATTAAACCGAGAAACTGAAGCTTTAAAAGCTTCAGTTTCTTGGCCAATTATTTCCCCGGGCCGACTGCATATTAATTCCCCGCCTCCACCGCGTCAGTTTCTGGCATAAAGACGCGCGTTACTCCTCTCCTCGCCGTCGCATTCATCTCCTCCGACAGTTCCAAGTCCGGCGAACTTCGCGCGGCCGTTACAACCCTCCCCGGCCTATAAAACCCACACCCCGAGGTCCCTCTACCGCTGCCGCTCCTCCCTCACCTCTCAAACGAATCACCCGGCGCGAGCCCTCCTACGCCCGATTTCTTCCCGCGGCTTCAAATACTCCGGCGAGCAATTCCGGTCGCCTCGGGCTTCCTCATTCTCGCCGACGCCTTCCCGACGTTTTTGGTGCCAAGGCGAATCCGGTGACCCCTTCCCCGAAGCCGCGCTGCATGGATCTCCTCCGCCGCCGTGAGGTTCCTCTCCGACCGCCGCCCCTTCTCGCCGATTCTACTCTCCGGTCACCCTCGGTCTCCGCGCAAGGTACCAACGCATTCCCTGTATCCTCCTCTTCATTTTGGTACCCTTGGCCGGTGCCGCCGATCACCGGAGCTCCGGCGACCCTAGGTCCCCGTGCGCCACCACCGGCCGCCAGCCCCGTCAGCCGTCGGGCTGAGGTGGCAGCAGGCGTGGCGGCCAGATCGGCGCCACGTCAGCGCCACCCGAGCGCCTCCCCGCCACCTTGCGCGTGCGCACGCCACGTCGGCAAAAAGATGGCGTGACGCGCGCCCGCGGCGACCACGCGTCGACCACGTGGTGCCACGTTGCCGCGCGGCCTCCCGCAGATAATCCTCAAGAGGATTACCTACCCATTAAGGGTAGGCGGTGCCTCCCGCTCACTTGGCTAGCGCCGCTCTCCTCCCCTCTCACTCCTCGGCGCGTTCGAGCCCGCTCCGCTGGCGAGGTTGAGTTTTCTCCGTTTTATTCCACGGCCGACAGTAGGCCCCACCGTCGGTGACCACCCCTCTGCGCTAGCCAGCGACAAGTGGGTCCCGAGTCCAGTGGGTCCCATATGTCGAGACTCATTTTAAATGAAATTTCTGATCGATGGACCCCACATGTCGAGATTTCGAATTTCTGGATTTATTCAAATCGAGATTTTCAAATAGCCATATCTTTCTCATTTTAGCTCCAAATTGGTCCATTCAAATTTCTAAATTCATCTAAAATTTCAATCTTTTATTTGGTATATTTATTTTCAATTTTTGAATTTTTATTTTATTTTATTTATTTGGAATTCTCGATTTACGTGTAGAGACCGATTTGTCCGAGCAACCTCAAGAGCAAGTTGTGGAAGATTTCAACCTGCACACAGGAAGGCAAGTCTCCTTTGACCATTTTGCTCTAAGTTTTGCAAGTTTCCTTTGATCAACTTGCTCCAATGATTTATAAAATGAGTAGGTAGTTATTTTTAAATTAATGCATGCTTATGTTATATTCAGTGATAATTTAATTTAGAAAACTTAGTTAAAGATCTAATTTGTTATACCTTCCATTGAAAATTGTTTACCTTGTACCATTGTCAACTTAGGACATTCCTTTGACTCAATAATGAGTTAGTGCTACAATTGTTGAATGTTTAAATACTAATAAATGCTTAGCGTAGTAAATGAATGTAATAATATTCAAATGAGTAGCATGTTTATCAAATGTTTTGATGAATGATTTGTTTGAACATTGGTAATGGATTTTACCATTGTTAAATGTTCTGTTTGAACATTGGTAATGGATGTTACCATTGTTAAATATTTTGTTTGAAAAGTGGTAATGGATGTTACCACTTTGTTAATTTGAAAATCAAAGGAAAAGTTGACAAGGGTGGATGGAAGGTTTGGTGGTGCGATCGCACGAGAATTGTTGGGTTTGTGAATGAGCCACCCAGTCGATTAAGGACCGGCGCTTGTGTTTGTCCAAACCGAGCAAAACAGTACAACCACAAGTCTATATGGGTGCGACCTAGCTAACTACCCTATAATAGTGTAGTTTAGATATCACCGGTGGTGTATTGAGTGCCGAGGGTGTCTTTGGTTATTCATAGTGAGGACAGGGTTTCTTGTACTCATATGGCGCAAGAGGGGCTCCAACTCGTGGATTCGAGTTGTGGTGAAACCTTAGCGGGTGGTATTTAAACTATCTTGGAGTAGGCGAAAGGCTTTGTGATAATTTATCCGGGTCTCATGCCAAAGGAAGCGTGTTGACTATTAAGATAATTTATCTCTTGTGGGTAAAGTGTACAACCTCTGCAGAGATAAAACTATTCGAATAGCCGTGCCCACGGTCAAGGGCGCAAAGAATGCATTCACATGGTAGAAGTTTTGGTTTTAATTTCAAAACAAAATGAGTTGGAGAAAAACTGGGAGTAGTATAACTCTCGTGATGTTCAGATCGGGGTGTAACCCGAGGTTTTGAAAATTGGTGTGATGGCACGAGATATTAGTGTTGATAGTTTAACCTTCACTAAAGTACTTATCCATTTCGATTATTAAAAACAAGTTGTTTACAAAATGGCTTTTAAAGTAATTATGTAGATTTGAAATAAAATGCTGATTTTTGCAAATAAACCATATAGCCTTCCTTTGTGAAACCTTACATCTATGCATTTTCCCAAGACTTGCGGAGTACATTTTGTACTCACCTGTTGCTCTATAAATATAAAAGCGAGAGAATGGAGAAGATCAAGTGGAGAGTATGACTTCGTGCCGAATGTGGATGCGGTGGATTATTCTCGGATGCCTAGGATTCGTTTCCCATCAATTGCACTGTGGCGATTGATGGGTCGATCAAGTTATCTTTTGCTTCATTGTGTTTATGCTTTTGGTTACTGTGAACCTTAGTTAAGGCAATGGCCTTTGTAAAACTTCGATACTATTGTAATAAAGCGTTGTTGGCAATGTATCATCTTTTCTGTTTGAACTGTGTACTAGCGTTGATCTCGGGACTAGTACAGAATACACAGAAGTGCAGGAGTTTCTACTCGGGTCTCACGTAGTGGTATCGAGCCAACTTGGTATGAGGACGAGCCCTAGGTTTTGGGAAGCTTTAAGGATTTATATTTAATAAAAATTTATGTACAAAAATATAAGTTTCTTTTGCTTCTACTCTTTTCTTACTTAGTATCTTATTCTTGTCCTACTCTCATTATTTAAAAATCTTTCTTGATCTCCTCTTATTTTCAAACTTGTAGATGGCGGGTTCTTCGTCGTCTTGACCCCATGGGATCACCATTCTCATGGCGAGTGAGGAGCTTTGCGACTCTTCTCGACAGATTAATGCAGCATCGAAATATAATCAACAGCCCATTTTCAGAGGGCGGAACACTAGAGTGATGACTATGGATTCATGGACCATGGAAGTATTCATCTATGCTCGGATGGGCAGCTTAACCCGTCTCTGCAGATTGAGCACCTCGGACCCATCATGCTGGCGCTATCAAGATGCGGCCAAGATGGCGATAGCGAGTTGTGCAGAGGCACAAGGGAATTACGACGATCGCGCTACGCTTCTTTCCGACTACGAGCGGGACAGACTCACCCGAGGCTTTCGGATCGTGGTGGGCGACCACGCTGTCTCATCAGTGCGATTCACCCAAGCATCGACGCGACTTACGCGAGCTCAGCAGAGATAGGACTTCTCCGAATGCTTCGACGTCGAGCTACGACCACTCCGACACTCTCCGAGCACGGTGCTGCAGAGTCGAACCGCCCACGCCGGCCATGCGCGGCGAGGACAGTGCTGAGGCGGAGGTGGGGCGTCTTCGAGCTGCCACCACTACACCGACTCCACCAACTCTGTTCTGCTCGGTCGATTCTCGGGACCTCGCACTAGGCTCACGGCAAGAAAGAGTGTGCGGCGCCCGATCCGCTACCCGACCTCGACATCAGCGGATCCACCGAGGACGCCCGGCATTCCGTTCGGATCACCTACTTTCAGCCGAGCCGATCACGGTTGCGTTCGCCGAACAACCGCCGTGGATTGTGGGCGAAGTCACTCGTCGGACTCGAGAGGAGGATCGAGGAGGAGCCAGAGGAGCGTATCATCATTGAGGATAATTAGATGTTAGATAGACTACCCTTTTCAGTCATTTATCGATACTAGAACGCTTTTATAATGATATGATGTAATAAAATGGATTGTACAGAGCCTTATGCATTTGTGGTACAGCCATTTCAAAAGTTAATTTGAATTTCAAAAGTTGAGTTTTCTCAATCTGTTGTGTTGATCTTGTGTGTGGTTTTGGGATGATAAATTGCCCGTCTCTCATCTATGCTTTCCCCTCTTTTCAGTACTTTTCTTGATGGAGCTTGGATGGTGAACACGAGAAGCAACATCAACAACAACCAAGCCCAACAACAATGAGGCCCCAATTCCACCTCCATGGCCCAAGCTCCCAACATGGAACAAATGATGGCCATGCAACTACAACTTCTTGAGCTTTGGCCCAAAATCAAGTCAATCAAGCTCAGCAAGTACCTATTCACCCACATGAGTCTAAGCTTGGGAATTCATGAGGACCCGACCTCCGACATTCGCAGGATCTGCCGATCCGTTGGAGGCGGATGATTGGATTAAGGAAGTGGAAAGGAAGCTGAATTTAGCTCAATGTGCTGAACATGAGAAGGTTATATATGCTGCTCATCAACTCCAAGGAGTTCTTTGCCAATTAGTGGGACAATTCTTCACACGCACACGGGATGCTGGAACATTGGTTGGGCGAAATTTTGGAAGCCTTCCGTAATGCTCATATTCCTATGAGTATTATGGAAATGAAGAGGAAGGAGTTCCATCATTTACAGCAGGGAAACCTGAGCGTTTCCGCTTATTTAAGCAAATTCATTCAGCTATCTAGATATGCCCCAGAAGATGTGGCGACTGATGCTGCAAAGATTTGGAGGTTTATGGGAGGGATAGACCCCAACCTCAAGGTTCAATTAGTCTCCAATGACTACCCTACTTTTCAGCATCTAGTGAATAAAGCTTTATTGCAAGAAGATGCTCAACGCCAACTCTTCGACTCCCGGAAGAGGAAGTTCCAAGCTCAGCAGTCTGCGAGCAGTTCACGATTCACGCCATCACAGTACAACCGACCCCCAGTTCATAATCATACAAGGGTACCGATTGCTGCACCTCGTCCCTTACCTCAAGCTCCTAGAACTGGAAATGCAACCCAACTGCAGCAAAACAGAAATGTAGCTGCAGGAGTGCAATGCTACAATTGCAAGAATATGGGACACTATGCGACAAAGAATCGCCCACGAAGCGTCAGCGGTAACCCGGTTCGTTTCAATCTTGACCCTACACCAGAAGAGCTCCAACCAATGGTCAAGGACGTGGAAGCCCTCAAACTCCCAAGACTCCACAAAACATTAATCGAGCGTATCAACCATGTTACCGCAGAGGCGGAAGATGCACGGATGTAGTTAGGTAAGTTTCTAGTGAACTCGCATCCAGCAATTATATTATTTGATTACGGAGCTACACATTCTTTCGTAACAAAGGCTTTTGTTGAAAAGAATAATTGGAAAATTTGTTTGCTAAAGGACCTTATGATAGTCAATCACGGAAAAGAATTGAGGACTAATTTGGTTAGCCTAGTGCAACCATAATTATAAATGGAGTAAAGTTCCTAGCGAACCTTATTATAATAGACTCGATGGCATAGATATAATACTTGGTATGGATTGGTTGATCAAGTATAAAGGGCAGATAGATTGTGCCAATCGTGCCATTATCTTACCAATTCGATGGAATTCAGATAAGACATGAGGCGATTATGCACTCAAAGAAGGACGATATGTTAACTTGACCTAAAAGGGAAAAGTTTGGAAGATGTGTCGATAGTTCGCGAGTACCGGATGTTTTCTGAAGATTTGCCAGATTACCACCGATCGAGAAGTTGAATTTGTTATAAACCGGTGCAGTGCGGCTCAATATCAAAAGACCCTATCGGATGTCGGTAGATGATTTAGCGAAGTCAAAAGCGATTCAAGAATTGTATGAGAAAGGATTCATCGGACCAAGTTCTTCGCCTTGGGGAGCCCAGTGCTCC
Source organism: Melocanna baccifera (assembly GCA_036346265.1). Taxonomy (NCBI): domain Eukaryota; kingdom Viridiplantae; phylum Streptophyta; class Magnoliopsida; order Poales; family Poaceae; genus Melocanna; species Melocanna baccifera. The sequence goes on from CM070693.1 coordinate 34,518,255, forward strand.
TAGTAAAGAAGAAGGATGGTAGTCAACGGATGTGCGTTGATTATCGAGCTTTAAACGAAGTCACTATAAAGAATAAGTATCCCTTACCTCGGATCGATGATTTGTTTGACCAACTCATAGGATCAAGTGTCTTTTCCAAGATTGATCTTGGTCGAGGATATCATCGATTGAAGATTAGACATGAAGATATACCAAAGACAGCCTTCGCCACAAGATATGGATTATATGAGTATACGGTGATGTCTTTTGGTCTGACAAATGCACCGGCATATTTCATGAACTTGATGAATAAAGTCTTTATGGATTATTTAGATAAGTTTGTTGTTGTTTTCATAGATGACATTCTCATCTATTCAAAGAATAATAAAGAACATGAAGGTCATCTAAGGATAGTGTTGCAAAGACTCCGTGAACACCAGTTATATGCCAAATTTAGCAAATGTGCATTTTGGTTAAAGGAAATTGAGTTTTTGGGACATGTGATCTCAGCAGAAGGAGTATCTGTAGATCCTGGAAAAGTTAAGGATGTATTAAATTGGACTCCACCCAAGACGATGCTAGAGATCAGAAGTTTTAAGGATTAGCCAGGTTATTATCGTCGATTTATTGAAGGCTTTTCCAAGATTGCGGACCTTTAACCCAGTGTTAAAGAAGGAGAAGAAATTTGAATGGAGTAAATCTGTGAGGATAGTTTTCAAGAGTTAAAGAAAAGGTTAACTTCAGCACGGTTTTGAGGTTACCCGATATTCGAAAAGATTTTGAGATATTTTGTGATGCTTCAAAACAAGGTCTTGGTTGTGTACTAATGCAAGAAGGAAGGGTAGTAGCTTATGCATCAAGGCAGTTAAGACCGCATGAAGAAAATTATCCCACTCATGATTTAGAACTAGCTGCTGTTGTGCATGCTCTGAAGTTATGGAGGCATTATTTAATCAGTAATCGGTGTGAAATATATACAGATCATAAAAGTTTAAAGTATATATTCACCCAGCCTGATCTTAATATGAGACAAAGAAGATGGCTCGAATTGATAAAGGATTATGATGTGGGAATACACTATCATCCAGGAAAAGCTAATGTGGTAGCCGACGCTTTGAGTCGAAAGAGTCATATGAATAATCTGTCAATTCCAGATAAGCAGTTAACCCTCCATGAGGAATTCCAACGATTAAATTTGGAAATAGTTAACGAAGGTATTCTGTCTACATTGAAGGTTCACTCTACCTTGGAAGATCGGATCAAGGCAGCCCAGCGAGAGGATAAATATGTTAAAGAGATTAAAGAGAATATGAAGAAAGGTAAAGCGCTGGATTCTCGAGAAGATGAAGAAGGAACTCTTTGGTTTGGAAAGAGAATACTAGTACGAGAAAAGGAAATTAAAGATTTAATCTTAAAAGAAGCTCATGAATCGGGATATTCAATTCATCCTGGAAGTACAAAAATGTATCAGATTTAAAGGAAAGTTCTTGGTGGAACAATATGAAAAGGAAATTGCGAGAATATGTAGCCTTGTGTGATATATGTCAAAGAGTTAAGCAGAGCATCAAAGACTGCTGGTCTTTTGCAACCTCTGCATATACGAATGGAAATGGGAGGAAATTGGAATGGATTTCATAACGGGACTACCAAGAACCAAGTTAGGTTATGACTCAATTTGGGTTATAGTTGACCGTTTAACAAAAGTTGCTCATTTCATACAGTGAAGACTACATATTCGGGAGATAGATTAGCAGAGCTTTATATGTCAAAAATTGTGTGTTTGCATGGAGTTCCAAAGAGGATAGTGTCAGATAGAGGAACACAATTTACCTCAAGATTTTGGCAGAAGCTTCATGAAGTTTTGGGCACCAATTTAAATTTCGAGATCGCTTATCATCCTCAAGCAGATGGTCGAACGAGCAGGTAAATCAGATATTGGAAGATATCTCGAGAGCATGTGCTTTAGCCAATAAAGCCGTTGGGATAAAAGTTTGCCCTATGCGGAATTTTCATATAATAATAGTTATCAGTCTAGTCTGAGGATGTCTCCGTTTGAAGCCTTGTATGGCAGAAAATGTAGAACACCGTTATATTGGTCAGAGACCGGAGAGAGTCAAGTATTCGGACCGGATGTCTTAAAGATAGCGGAAGATCAAGTTCGCTTAATCCGAGACCGATTGAAAACAGCCATGACTGGATAAAAGAGTTATGCCGATAATCGTCGAAGAATGTTGGAATTTACATGAGCGATCATGTGTATCCGAAAGTGTCACCTATGAAAGGGATGCGTCGATTCAAAGTCGATGGTAAGCTTGCCCCAAGGTATATTGGGCCATTTCTAGTTATAGCAAGAAGAGGTGAAGTTGCTTATCAGCTAGAACTTCCACCTCAGTTGTCAGGTGTACATGATGTATTTCATGTATCACAGTTGAAAAAGTGTTTGAGAGTACCAGAGGAGTTGATACCTTTTGAGGATGTTGATTTAAAAGAGGACTTGACATATTCAGAATTTCCTGTCAAGATTTTGGAAGAGGCAGAGCGCTGCACAAGAAACAAGACTATCAAATTCTGTAAAGTGCAATGGAGCAACCGTCCGTCGGAAGCAACACAGGAGCGAAGAGGATCTTGAGCGAGTTTCCTAATCTATTTCTCAGTTCATCCGAATCTCGGGGTCGAGATTCCTTCTAAGGGGGGTAGGTTTGTAACATCCCAATTTTTGCTTTTATTTTGAAGAAATAGTTTTAAATTAATAATTTCCAATTTTCTGGAATTTTCTGAAGTTAAAGTTTCTGTTGAAAAGAAAATTTAATATCCAAATGAGTTGGAAATATTTTTCATATGTTTAAAACATTATCAGTGAGTTATGTGAATTTTTCTGGAATTTTTGGAATTTATTTGGTATTTTTCTGAGTATTTTAAAGTCTCCTAATGATTTCTGAAATATATATAAAAGATTTAAATATCAAATCTCCCTCGGGCTGACACTTGTCAAGCATCCGAGCCCTTCCTCCCCGGCCCGAGCTCATCCCCGCCGTCTACGCCTCATCCCGCTTCCCCTCTCTCTCGCGGCGCCACGTGTCGCGCATCCGACGGCAGCCCGGCCATCCCAGCGGCTAACACTCAAAAGGATAAATCAACCTTATAGGGTAGGTTGATCCTCCCGCCCGCCCGTTACCGCCGCCGCTCTCTTTCCTCCCCGCTCCTCGCTGCGCGTCGAGCCCGCTCGCGCGAGGTTGAGTTTCTTTTTCAATTTGCGCCGACAAGCGGCCCCACTGTCATAGACCGGTGCGTGGACTCACCGCCGGGGTCCCACATGTCAAACCCGTCGTGCACCGGCGCGTGTCGTCATCTTGACCGTTCATGATTGCCGTATTAAATCGCGGCCGCCGTTGCCACTTAGTACACCCTATCGGCTCGATTTAATCAAGGTTGCCGGATTGAATCTCGATCGTTCCCTTTCACTTACCCCTTCGCCGTGATCCGGCGCCCCGATCTTTCCTTATGCCACACGTCACTAATCCAACCGTCGCTGATTTCCTTCTCTTTTCTTCTCTCTCGACATGCGGGCCCATCGCCGAGTCCTCGTCCCGATTGTCTCCCTTCTTCCTCGCGCGATCATCGCTGTGCCATTATTAAATCGGCGAAGCTTTAAAAGCGGTTTCTTAACAATTATTTTCCGCCGATCGTGCATATTAATCCCCGCCTCCACGCGTCGATTTACGGCATAAAGACGCGCGTTACTCCTCTCTCGCCGTCGCATTCATCTTCTCCGACAGTTCCAAGTCCGGCGAACTTCGCGCGGCCGTTACAACCCTCCCCGGCCTATAAAACCCACACCCCGAGGTCCCTCTACCGCTGCCGCTCCTCCCTCACCTCTCAAGCGAATCACCCGAGCGCCAGAGCCCTTCCTCGCCCGATTTCTTCCCGCGGCTTCAAATACTCCGGCGAGCAATTCCGGTCGCCTCGGGCTTCCTCATTCCTCGCCGGCGCCTTCCGGCGTTCTTTGGTGCCAAGGCGAATCTCGGCGACCCCTTCCCGAGCCTCTGCGCCCGCTGGATCTCTCCTCCGCCGTGAGGTTCCTCTCCGACCGCCCCTTCTCGCGATTCTTCCTCCGGTCACCCTCGGTCTCGCGCAAGGTACCAATGCATTCCTGCATCCTCCTCTTCATTTTGGTACCCTTGGCGGCGTCGCCGATCACCGAACTCGGCGACCTAGGTCCCGTGCGCCACCACCGCCCGCACCGTCGCCGTCGGTGAGGTGGCAGCAGCGTGCGGCGGATCGCGGCGCGTCGGCGCCACCCGAGCACCTCCCGCCACCTTGCGCGTGCGCGCCACGTCGGCAAAAAGCGTGGCGTGGCGACCACGCCGCGACGACGCACGCGTCCACGTGTGTGCCACATTGCTTCGCCGGCCTCCCCGCAGATAATCTTTAAGAGGATTACCTACCCATTATGGGTAGGCAGTGCCTCCCCGCTCACTTGGCTAGCGCCGCTCTCTTCCCCCTCCCACTCCTTCGGCGCGCGTTCGAGCCCCGCTCCGCGCGCTGAGGTTGAGTTTTCTCCGTTTTAATTCGCACTGACAGGTGGGCCCCACCCGTCAGTGACACCCCTCTGCGCTAGCCACTGACAAGTGGGTCCCGAGTCCAGTGGGTCCCATATGTCAGAGACTCATTTTAATGAAATTGCTGACCAGTGGACCCCACATGTCAGAGATTTCCGAATTTCTGGATTTATTCAAATCTGAGATTTTCAAATAGCCATATCTTTTTCATTTTAGCTCCAAATTGGTCCATTCAAATTTCTAAATTCATCTAAAATTTCAATCTTTCATTTGGTATATTTATTTTCAATTTTTGAATTTTTGTTTTATTTTATTTATTTGGAATTCTCGATTTACGTGTAGAGACCGATTTGTCCGAGCAACCTCAAGAGCAAGTTGTGGAAGATTTCAACCAGACACAGGAAGGCAAGTCTCCTTTGACCATTTTGCTCCTATGTTTTGCAAGTTTCCTTTGATCAACTTGCTCCAATGATTTATAAAATGAGTAGGTAGTTATTTTTAAATTAATGCATGCTTATGTTATATCAAGTGATAATTTAATTTAGAAAACTTAGTTAAAGACCCAATTTGTTATACCTTCCATTGAAAATTGTTTACCTTGTACCATTGTCAACTTAGGATATTCCTTTGACTCAATAATGAGTTAGTGCTACAATTGTTGAATGTTTAAATACTAGCAAATGCTTAGCGTAGCAAATGAATGTAATAATATTTAAATGAGTAGCATGTTTATCAAATGTTTTGATGAATGATTTGTTTGAACATTGGTAATGGATTTTACCATTGTTAAATATTCTGTTTGAACATTGGTAATGGATGTTACCATTGTTAAATATTTTGTTTGAAAAGTGGTAATGGATGTTACCATCATTAATTTGAAAATCAAAGGAAAAAGTGACAAGGGTGGATGGAAGGTTTGGTGATGCGATCAAGACGAGAATTGTTGGGTTTGTGAATGAGCCACCACAGTCGATTAAGGACCGACGCTTGTGTTTGTCCAAAGCGAGCAAAACAGTACAACCACAAGTCTATATGGGTGCGACCTAGCTAACTACCCTATAATAGTGTAGTTTAGATATCACCGGTGGTGTATTGAGTGCCGTGTGTCTTGGTTACTCATAGTGAGGGACGAGGTTTCTTGTACTCATATGGCGCAAGAGGGCTCCAACTCGTGGATTCGAGTTGTGGTGAAACCTTAGCGGGTGGTATTTAAACTATACTGGAGTAGGCGAAAGGCTTTGTGATAATTTGTCTGGGTCTCATGCCAAAGGAAGCGTGTTGACTATTAAGATAATTTATCTCTTGTGGGTAAAGTGTACAACCTCTGCAGAGTAAAACTATTTGAATAGCCGTGCCCACGGTCAAGGGCGGGCAAGGAATGCATTCACATGGTAGAAGTTTTGGTTTTGATTTCAAAACAAAATGAATTGGAGAAAAACTCGGGAGTAGTATAACTCTCGGAATGTTCAGATCAGGGGGTGTAACCTGAGGTTTTGAAGATTGGCTGTGATAGCCTGAGATATTAGTGTTGGTAGTTTAACCTTCACTAAAGTACTTATCCAATTTCGATTATTAAAAACAAGTTGTTTACAAAATGGCTTTTAAAGTAGTTACGTAGATTTGAAATAAAATGCTGGTTTTTGCAAATAAACCATATAGCTTTCCTTTGTGAAGCCTTACATCTATGCATTTTTCCCAAGACTTGCGGAGTACATTTTTGTACTCACCTATTGCTCTATAAATATAAAAGCAGAGAATGGAGAAGATCAAGCTGGAGAGTATGACTTCGCACGAATGTGGATGCGGTGGATTATTCTCGGATGCCTAGGATTCGTTTCCCAGTCAATTGCACGTGGCGATTGATGGGTCGATCAAGTTATCTTTGCTTCATTTGTGTTTTTGCTTGTGGTTACGTGAACCTTAGTAAGGCAATGGCCTTTGTAAAACTTCGATACTATTGTAATAAAGCGTTGTTGGCAATGTATCATCTTTTCTGTTTGAAGCTGTGTGTACTAGCATTGATCTCAGGACTAGTGCAAGAATACACTGTGGGGTGCAGGAGTTTCTACTCCGGGTCTCACAGCACGCCTCCTGAGGTCTTCATCACCCACTTCCTCGCCCACATGTTCTCCCGCAGGTACTACATCTTCACCAGCAGCATCATAACTAACCTGTCCGGATGATTCTGTCCTCTCCACGAACTCCACATACACCAGTGGCTTGGCATATATCTCAGCATCAGGATTGCACACGACCTCCATGTAGTTGGCCCATGATGCATCATTGGTCACCTTCAGAAGTTGCCACATGCTCTCCCCTGCATCACCCACCGTTGAGGCATAGAATGCCTCAATCCGTAACTTCTTTCTTGCGGTGTACCGATCGAACGCCGAACGGACAGACCTCCGTAGCTCAGACAAGCTCATGGCGTTCAGACCGGGTGCCCGAATTATGGTCCGGTGACAATTTGACACGTCCGCCCCATACGGTCCGTCACGTACGAGACCACTGCCGTAGAATATGAACAAGTCTTGAATCTCAGCCATGGCTACCTAACATAAGTGCATAATCAACCATCTTAGTACACAACATGCAATAATCGTACCATCAAACCCCCACTACCGTACTTTCAGATTTACATGTTCATTTTGTACCTTTCCTATAATCTACAATATCGATTAATAAAATTTTTAGCTCTCAATCTATATTTTATTTTTTATTGCATGTTTTCTCAATTAATGCAAAAAATCAATTACTAATTTTTTTACATTTCTTTTCTAACTTTTACTTCATACAGAATTTATTTAATTGTACTATACATTGTATTATCTTGTTATTGTATTTTAATTCTCTTGTACCAAATTTATTTTTACCACCTACCGCATTGTATGTACTACTTCCCTAAGCGTACTAATTGTATATTTCTAATCCTGCTACTATTGTTATCACCTACAAATGCTCTAACATAAATATGTACTTTCTCAACGTCTACACATTTACAAGTTCATATTTTTTTCACAAAATGAAACTACATTACATATGGAAAAATACATCATGCCTAACATACCGTATGTTCACAAAAAAAATGAGAACTCAATACATATGTTCACTAAAAATAAAGCACAACATTACATATACTAAACAATACCTCATATGTAATATATGGAAGATTTGCTACAAATATATAGCGTATGAAAGATTGACATAAAATAACATTAACGAAATACGGTTTGCTTAATTATGGACTAATGACATACATAAAAATAAATTGCACGGGCACAAGACTTACCTCTACTTGAAGCTCACAAAGCGATCTACAACTTTTGTACTTGCCAAATCCCCTGATTCCAAACAAAAACAACTTAACAAAAGACAATTTGCTTAATTATGGACTAATGACATATATAAAAATAAATTACACGGGTACAAGACTTACCTCTTTTTGAAGCTCACCAGGCGATCTACAACTTTTGTACTTGCTAAATCCCCTGATTCTAAACGAAAACAACTTAAACTACGTGGTTTCACTCACTTCTCTTCACTGCCTCCCTTACTCTCGCTGAACTCCAACTACAACTGAGCCAAATGAGCTTCTTCTCCCTCCCTCGCGCTATTGTTTCAGCCTTTACGCATGTGTGTTGAGAAAAGGAGAGGGGCCATGCCATGCACATATGCTGCACATGTGACGCGTGTGCAAGCGGACGACCTCCAGCGCGCGCTGCTGCTTTCGGTGCGAATGACGCGCGGTCGGCTGATCGGCAGCGAAGAAAAGAAAACACGCGAGCACAGTAGAGACGTGCGGTACCGGACCGCACGACCGGTGCTCTGATGTAGTCGTGCGGTCGGTATCGCGACGATCGCGACCGTAGCACCGGTCGCGATCGATCGGCACCGCACGACCGGACAGGTGTCGGTGCCGGAACGGTCGTGCGCTCGGATGTTCGATCGTGCGCCGGAACGGGGAGCCAGAGATGGAATTTTTTGGCGCTCGGTGCTAGTTGTGGAATTTCTTCGCGCGATGGTGCTACAAACGTCCAAAATTCCTCGTTTGCGGGGAAAACGGAAGAGGGTACTGCGCCCTGCTGCTGATAATGTCGCCAGGGAAGGGTGGTCGAAGAGATAGCTCGATTGGTGAACTAAGAAGCTCCCGAAGTGGTGGCACTATAGGAAGTAACGACATAGCGGGAAATAGGGCCAAGAAAACCAGCGGCGGGTTCGGTGGAGCCGTGGGACGGCACCGATCTGAGAAGGGAGGGAGAGAGAGTGAGTGAGCAGGAGCAAGAGTGGGGCGAGGGAATCTCACCTATGGTAGTGGCCTGGTCGATGGGGTGCCAAAGCGGATCGGCGACGAGCACTGGTGGCGGCGTGGATGACTCCTATGGACGGCGAGCTGAGGCCAACGTGGGGCTTGGCTAACAGTTGGGGCACGCTTGGGTCGTCTGGGAGGAGCTCCAGGCGCCGGCTATTAGCTAGAGATGCAACAGCGTGAAAGGAGGCCTGGTGGTGGTGGAGCAATCAGAAGAAAAGGGGAAACAAATGCGTTAGCTTGTGGGGAAAAGAAAAAGAGGGGCACGGGGAGATGCCAGAGAGCCTAAGTCTTCTTATAGGCGAGGTGGGCTTGGTCGGCCGCTGGAGGCATTGAAGGTGCCAAGGTGGTGGAGTAACGCCAGGTGCAGGACTAGCAGGGAGGAGCGAAGACAGGCCGGTGGAGGGAGGGGGCGGCAGCTAGGCACGCGGTGGCTAGCACCCGGGGTCGCTAAGGAGTAAGACGGTAGCAGCTAGCTTGGCGACGCGACGTGCGGCATTGAAGGCAGGTAGAGGAGGGGGCTTGCTCGGCGCAAGGTGAGGGGGAGGTCTACGCGGCATTGAAACTGGGGAATGAGCTAGGGCGAGGGCGGCGACTAGACACCTCTGGCATGGGGGACGACAGGAAACCAGGGGCGGCATGCGAAACTGGGGGCGGGCAGCGGGCGCTTGGGCTAGAGGGAGGAGGGAGGGGTCGCCTGGGGTGGACTGGAGGCGAGGGGGAAGAGGCCGGGCCAGGACTGGTGTGGCGAGCGGCTGCAACGGTGGAGGGGAGGAGGAAGGGAGGAGCCAGGTCGAGCATCCGACTGAGTAGAGGGAAGTGGGTGGAGAAAGAAGAGAGGAAGGGGAAAGGGGCATGGCGGCGGCGCTGGAAATGGAACCGAGTGGGCCGAAGGCCTCAGGGAGAAAGAGGCTGAGGCCGGAAGGAGTTTTTGGAACTTTGATGAATTTTTAGCTATTTGATTTCTTTTTGTCCAACTAATTAAGTGCTAGAGAATTTAAAATTAAATCTTTGATCTGAAACTTGGTGTTTTTAAATGTTCATTTTCAAATGATTTGAACTAAGATTTATCCGCTTCAATTAAGAATTCCTAGATTTTCCAAAATTTAGATTTAGGATCTAAAAAAGAGGATAGGAGAATTTGGACTCCAATTTTGGGAACTAGGTCTTTGATTTTGGAAATTTTGTTCTCTTAACTAGATTTTGCCACCAAAAATTTAAATCAAGAGCTCAAATGAGAGCAAAATTTTGAAATATATGGAAAACAGAGGAAAGATTTTATTATTTCGCAATTACAATAGTCCCATACTTTTGGGATATTACAGTACTGTCCAAGTCGCTCTAAGATTAGTGCGAGCTTCTTCTCTCTCCCTCTCTCCTCTCTCTCGGCTCCCAAGCCACAATCATGGCTCCCTTGAGCTGCGTCACGCGATTTTCAGTGTGCGGCGGCACGACAGGGTTTGTGTGGTTTCTGATGCGGCGGCGGTGCAGTTTCGACGGGCGGTGGCAAGGCAGTGGCTTGGATGGGGGGCGTGGCAGTGTGGCTTCAGCTCAAACCATGGTGGTGAGGATTGAGGGTGGCACGACAAATCGCGTCGGTGTTGCATGGTTGACCGTGGTGATTTGTTAGCAACGCAACTCAATGAAGGGTGGTGGCGGTGTGGCTTGGGAGCTGAGAGAAAGGGGAGAGAAGGGGAGAAAGAGGAGAGAGGGAGAGGGGGAGGAGAGAAGGTGATGCATGGATCTTGACACAAAAACAAGGGCCTGGGTAACGCATGTTGCGACGAAGAGAAGGAGGTAGGTAGGTAGGGTTAGGGTTGGGGAGGTAGTAGCTTTAATAGGATTTGGGAGATGGATCTAGGGTTTAGGGTCTCCATCTAATGTCTCAAAATTTGACCGTTTTCTAAGAAAAAAGGGAGTGTCTACACAACATTCGCATATTTTTTTGGCTAAAATCTGTGAAACTTTTTTTGCCATATATATAATATTTTTCGCCTATGTTTGCAGATACAACATAAAACTGTGATGTGTGAGTATCACAGATGATTTTTGTTTTGAGCCGTGAGTGATAGTTCTTTATAGACGGTTTATACCATAAAACTGTCTGTGATAGTTCATTTTATATCTAATTTTTTTTGTTTTTCAGTTAGCCTCAAAAAGTGTTAGCTATGCATTTGAAAACAAGTAAATACAATAGCAGATACAACAGATAACATCAGCAAATATAGCAGAGAACATTCTATTTCCATTACAATCCACCATTACAACATCACAATATTACAATTAACCATTACAATATCACAAACACAGATAGCAGAGAACATTCTATTTTCATTATAAACTGAGTAACAGAGAATAAAGAACATAGAAGAAATAGATATCCTAATGGAAGCTCAACCGCGCCGATGAGGCCTCTTGTCCATGATGCAGCATGCAAGCTGGTTGTTCTTGACGCCCACAATCGCAGGCGCCGACTTGAGCGTATGAAGTAGGGGTCGGGGTTGAGGAAGAGAAGGCTGAAGAAATTTTGAGCGCATAAAGTAGGTTCTAAGATTTTGAGACGTCTATTGGCTAAGTTGGCCAGTATTTATAGGGGAGAGGTAGGAGCTACGATCCATGGGGTAGGGGTTAGTCGGTTTTTATTGGCTGGAATTGGGTTGGGGAGGATCGACGGGCCCAACAGTCAGAGACTAAATTATCATAGATGTTTTGCATCACAAACCGTCTGTGAAACATAATTATTATAGACGGTTTGAACCACGAACTGTCTGTGATAAAGACTATATATATCGATATAATATAAACAACTAGTCTCAAAATATAAAATAGCAAAGTTCTATGTGGCTTATATATACTCATTTGAAAGGTTTCGATGAGATCTACAATTTTGCAGTTGAGACAAACTCCAAATTCCGAAGGGAAGATCGAAAATTTTGGCAAAAATGGAAATAAAAACTTGCGATGCAATTTTGAGACTAAAGATAGCCGATTTTGGGGGTCTTAGACGGTGACTAGCGCAAGCTGGTCATCTTTTTTGGATCGTGATTGTCGTTATCTTTTCAATGAGTATAAGAATGTTGAAAACGGACATCGTATGCAAAAGTTATGCCCATTTAACTAAAGGTGTGTCGAAACGGAATCCTACTCGAACTTAGGTGGGAAATTATGAAATTTTAGATGTGTACGAGGTGGAAAACATATTACAGACGGTTTGTAATACAACTGTCTATGATAACTTCATTATCACAGACGGTTTATAATACAAACCGTATGTGGTATTTGGCATATTACAGACGGTTCTTGGTAAGAACCGTCTGTGATGTTTCACAGATAGTTCTGTGATGTTTCACAGACGGTTCTCACTATAAACCGTCTATGATTGTATTTAATACTGATGGTTTTTGTAAACCGTTTGTGATAAGACGTCTAATATAAACTTTTTTGTAGTAGTGCAGAACACATCCGCCAGCACCCAGCTGTCGTCGATGTCCATCATCCTACAAAGCCAGACACTGATCCAAAACCCCATTGCGTGGGCGAGGTACAGCCTGGAGCCCTCCTCCATGAGTGAGCAGTGGTGGATCCAAAACAAAAATTTAGAAAGACTAGTAGAAGAAAACCAACACCTATCATCAACAACTATCATCAGCACACTATTACAAAAGAGGGTATACTAGATGTCTCATCACAGACGGTTTATGAGGAAATATCTATGCTGTAATTATCACAGACATTTTTATAAGCGTGAGTATCTATATTACTAGCGATGACTAGAACCGTCTGTGATAATTACAGATGCCACAGATGATTTTAAATTAGAACCGTCTATGATATTACCACAGAGGTTATTAATACAAACCATATGTGATGTATCTCTGAATGAATGGCGCACTTCGTCTCCTCGATGCGTCTCTGATCGCTTCGTCTCCCCGATGTGTCTCTGATTGTTTTGGCTCCTCAATGCATCTCTTCGTTTCACACACGAAATTTATAAAAATGATCAACCGCCATGTACTGAAGATGAATCCTCACATTGCTGATACATATATTATCTACTATCAAGCACAAATAAATGGCTCCAGCAACCTCTTTTTTGTCGCTGGCATTGATGGCCACCTGACCATCCTATATGAGCACCTCGCCGATCGTACGCTGGCGGATGCTACAGAAGGACACTGTGCCAATAGTGTTCTCCCTCCTATGTTCGAGAATTTTCCAAAGAAGGTGACAGCTACCTCCGCCGTCTTGACAACATCCTCTGCCACGTCTTCCCGTTGGTCTTTTATTTTCGGCGAGCTAACCTTGCATCTACATGGTCCTTCACAACAGCGTTGTATGTTTCTATGAGGCTTGCCGTCACTTGCAATGCTTAGTCGAGGTGGCGGGTGACTGAGTCAACTTTGCCAGGACCTCTGAAGCAAGAAAAGAGAGCCTACGGGCTCAATTCAACTTGATTCATCAGTCGGAGAGTCTTCGAGAGACACTGGAATGAGCACGTCAGTGAGTGCACACATTTTGGGCTTCATTTGTTGATGATTCCAAACCGTTCGATGCCAACCACATCGCCTACGAAGCGACTGGCATAGGTTTCTACCTTTCTTAATCTTTGTAAGAAGAGACTGACCACATTGTTTGGTCATATGTAAATACAAAAATAAAAAATGAGTTATGCCATCACCCACCCGCCCAATAGCCTCCCACCTGCCAAGGTTCACAATTTTACAATCCTAACGATTTCATATCCCATACCACACTTGTGCTTCAAAGGGCATAAAGAAAATGACATATTGGATCCAGTGTATAATTTTTTTCATGCCATTTGAAGCCCCAAGGTGATATAGGGAGCTAGAGACAAAGTCAAATCTCCTATCACACTTGGGCTTTAAAAAACATGAAGTAAATGAAACATTGGATCCAGTGTGTGATTTGCTTCATGCAATTTAAAGCCTATGGATGATACGGGGAGCTAAAGACAAAGTCAGATCTCATATCACACTTGCGCTTCAGTGTGTCATTTTCTTCATACCTTTTGAAGCCTAAGTATGATATGGGATATGACTTTATCTCTAGTTCATTTAAATTATGGGGTGTGTAAGACTATATATGTTAGTGTTATTAGGAAATATATATGTACTGCTTCCAGTGAATGGTGAAGATATGGAAAATAAAAAACTAATGATTAGTAATATCATAGATATTTTTTTAAAAAAAACCATTTGTGATAACATATCACAGATGATTTGTTTTATTAGTCGTCTATGATATATATACATATCACAGACATATTTAAAAACTATCTATAATAAGTACACATCATAAACGGTTATTTTGAAAAACCGTCTGTAATACGTACACATCACAGACGGTTATTTTTAAAAATCGTATGTGTTATTATTTACCATAGATGGTTTGAAAACCGTTTGTGATGAGTACATGTCATTATTGACCTATAAATTTAGATGGCTCATGAAACCACCTGTAATGATGTTTTTGAACTGTTTGTAATGACTTTTTTTGTAATAGTGGCAACTGCAAACAGTAAAATTATCACATATTGTTGAAGTCTAAAAAAGTGAAAGCTCAGCATTTCTTGCACATACCAATGCATGGCATGCAGAGGCGCGTGCAGCGGAGGCTAGTCCCACTCGTGGACACCGCCGTCGCAGACCTATGCTGGGATGCCGTGGGCACACCGCGCAACATTGGTGTTGCCGACCTCGGCTGCTCGTCGGGGCCCAACACTCTATTCCTGGCCTCCAGGGCAAAGTTCATGACAAACTTCACTTTCCCCCAGCCAAGTTTGCAAAGTTAAGGTATTGAAAAAAAGATTGCAAAGTTAACAGAGAAAAAACATATGCATGATTATGATTGAAGAAATTTGTTCCATGAGGCAAATTAATTAAATTTTCCAGTTGTAACACCTATCATGCTATCAGAACTTTCCATTCTCCATACCATTTGTTTAACCAAACATGCTACTCTGTTTAGGTGCAGTTTTCTGTGGAAGAATGAATAGCTGATTTGAAGTCGCAAGGAAAGGAAGCATTTGCGAAGGAGGATTACCTTACAGCAATCTACTTCTATGGCCTGGTAAATGCATGAATCAATCTAATACTTGTTTGGAACAATACAAAAAAAGTTGCACAATAAATTGTAGTTCTAAATAGGGGCTGTCCTAGCATTATTCAAGGGTATTCAGCAGAATACCCAAAATTTTTAGCAAAATATCCACTATATACAAGGTATAATACATATATATACTAATAGTTGGGCTAAATTCGTCCTGTTCATACCCAGTCAGGCTAAATTAGCGCCGTATCCTTTTGGTCCATTTCCCTCTCCCAGACCCATGTTAGCGTTGGACACTAGCCCAAGCCCACTGTCATGATTCACACAACACGCGGTAGAAACTCTAGGTCTCACTCAGTCTCTCCTCTTACTTAAGTCTCCTCTCTGGTTCTCTCCGTCTGGTGGCACAGAAGATTTTTGATCTTTTGGACTCTAGACTTCTAGAGGTAAGACTCAAGATGTTGTGTAGGAGCACTAGAGCGGCTATCTCGCAAGTCACAAGTCGTCTCGCCGTTGTCGCTTGCCGGTGCAACACCACCATGTAGGTTCATCCTCCTCAACCTAGCAACCCCCATGACGACATGGTCCCATATCCCTAATCCAGTAATTTGTCCATCTCCTTCTCCTCTTCCGGCGATCTCCGATTTGAAGCAAAATTATGTGACTAACTAAAGACGTGAGTTGTATTTTGCTTAAAAAATGAGGCATATATAATAATTCTAAAGTTTTTGCATATTAGTTGACTGTACTGTGATGATTGATGTATCAATTATTTAGAAACTATGCAAGTGTTGTTCAGCCTTTCTTGTAGCTTGATGTGTTGGTCAACTGGATAATTTGATCCTCTTTGGTGTCTGGTTGTTCGATTCATATTTTGTTTAGCAATTTAGATAATACTGCTTAAGTTGTTTAGCTAGAAACTGTTCAACTAAGTATGCTTATGATAAAAAGCACTTTTGAACTTTTGCTTATGGAACACAAAAATTTGACAAAGAATTATCTTTTCACTTGATTAAAGTATCTTGTTGTGATTATACAACTCTGTTGTAGAATTATTCAGATTTTAATTTTGACTCAAGTTAGTAGTTTTAGGGAAACAGTCCATCTCTAATTTCAGCCATTATAATTAAAACTATTAGACTCTTAGCTGTTCTTTACTTATTGCTGAAGTTGCTTCCTTTTGTGTGCTTGTCTGTATGACATTATATCTCACTATCAGGGTATGAAGCATCATCGCATTAATTTTTAATTATTTTTAATTTCTTTCTATTATTCGAGATTGCTTCACTGTCATGTCCCACGCCCCAACAAAAAACGTAACTCAAGCGTCCCTACGCACATAATTCTCGAACTGTTCCCACAAAATATACCTGTAGCTATTTTTTTTCTAAATTTAACTTTCAAATATCTGTTTTGGTAAATTTAATTAATTATGATTAGCACTAGTTAATTATCATAGTACTAATTATTTAAGATTAATACTAATTAAAATATGATTAACGCTAATTAGGTATGCACAGTAGCGGCTTGGCAGGCCCGTCTGTCGAGCTGTGCATGGTGAGTAGAGTGCCGTTATACAGGAGATCGGAATTTTTTATTTTTTAACGGGTCAGTGATTTTTTAATGGGTCACAGATAGAACCGATTTATCGTTCTTATTATCGAAAAAATTCAGCCGAATTGAGAAATTTTGAGGGTCGAACCCATGACCCATCTTCTCCAACGCTAGGAACGTTACCACCATAGTCCATGCACACTTTATATTTAATGTGGTTATACATTTGTTTTATATGTACAAACAGTAAACGCATCTGACTTTTTTTGGCCGGTATGGGTGTCCATTAGAGTCGACTTTCCTAAAAATCGGCCGAAAATACCCCAATCCTGTCAGGAGGTGCAATATAACTGTTGCAAATGCTTAGCCTGATGGAGCTTCAGAGACTGCAAGCATGGCGTCTAGTTTTGAAATTGCTTTAGGCAGCGTTTAGAAGCGCATCACAGTGGCTTATGGCTTCTGCGTTTTGCTTTTTTACTGTTTATTTTTTTATTTTTTTTGCCGTTTTGTATTGTCTGTAATGGACTGATATATTTTTTCTATTTTTAATTTTTTAAATTTAATTATACCAAATAAACCAACTCAGTTATAATAAAAAATAGGTTAACTATAGTAAAAAAAATCATAAGTCATCGTCATTCTAAATACCTCTTAAACTTGCAAAATGTTTGCACTTCTGGATGTGGAGATTCAGCACTGGCCCCTCTGCTGGATCTTGTTGCAATAGACAGGGGTGAAAACGGATCGGATATTTCCCGACCGACCGATCGCCGAATCCGAGTCGGATCGGATTCGGATAATTATCGGATTTGGAGTTGGATTCGGATTCGGAAAAGAACTATACGGATATATTCAAAAAAAATTTAGATACTATCTGGATAAATAATATCATATATCTGGCCCGCTCTTCCCAATCGGCCGCTCCTCCCCGTCGGAGTTGGAGTAGAGGCGGGGTAGAGGGAGCCTCGAAGCAATGGCACACGGAGGGCTGCGCTTGAGGCTGGTGGTCGGAGTCGGGCCCGGGGGAGGTGCTGGCAGTGGCGGAACCGGAGGTGGAGCCGATGGCGCGCCATCAAGCAGATCGGCGACGTGGGGGCTGGCGGCCGAGCTAGAGCCGTAGGTGGAGGCGTCGGTGAGGTGTAGCAGAGCCGCAGCGGCGCGGCACCGAGGCGCCGACGACGCGGCGCCAAGGAGCTGGCAGCGGCGGCGGCACTGAGGGAAATGCAAGAGAGAGAGAGCGGTGGCGGCACCGAGGAAGAGGCGGAGAGAGAGAGCGGCAGCGACGTCAAGGAGGAGGCGGAGAGAGAGAGTAGCGACGCAAGAGTGAGGGAGGAGAGAAGCGGCGGAGGAGCCAGGCAAGGGCGGCATAGCGCAGAAGGAGCGCAGAGGCGGCGGCGCATGGAGCAGGGGCTGGCACAGAGTGCAGGGAGGCCGGGGTGGAGCGGCGCCAAGAGCATATGCGGGGAAAGCAGCCGGATCTTGTGGAAATGTGGGGAGGAAGAGAAGGAGAGAGAGAGGGGAGTTTGGGGAAGAAAGAAAAGAATGGGGATGAGGATAAGGTGGAGAGAAGAGGGAGGACGAGTGGCCAGGGGACTGTCGGCCGAGTAGTGGAACAGGGAGAGAGAGAGATTAAGCGTGTGATAAAATTGCTTTCTTGCGAAACGAGTTGTGTGATCAGTAGGCGTTTGATTCATTTTTAGCCTACTAGATGTGATTAAAATGAAGCACATGTGAGTATGTGACTATGTGCCTGTGAGTATTTGGTTCATGGTGGATGACTGGATGTCATGCGTGTACTATATATGCCTTTTGTATTCCTACGTAATATCCGACGAGATATTTGTTATCATATTCACATCCGTTCCGTATTTGTTCCGTATCTGTGACCGATACTATCCGGATTCGTATCCGTATCCGACTCCGAATCCAAGAAAAAATATAGAATAGAATAAGCAATATTCAATCAAATTCGATCCATTCTCACCTCTAACAATAGAGTTCAGTTTTCTCTCTAACAATAGAGTTCAGTTTTCTCGAGTGAAATGAACAGAGGTTCTTAAAATTCAACGTACTTCCACGACGTACTGTGCCGCCTAAACTTGTAGACTGTCAGCCCGTATGTTTTGTAGCGCCGAATTGCAGTAGCAAGCAGATCAACTTACGCAGACTGTTGGGAGAGGAATGACCTAATTAAACAAGGTTCTAACCAGGGTTTTCAAAACTGGTTTTACTTTTTTTTACTGGGTCCGATAAAACCGATTTCACTGATAATCAAAAAATTTTGACCAAAAATTTCAAACCAGAATTTAAACTTTTAAAAAATCAGCCAAAAATCACAGATTATCGATTGAATTCAAATTAGCCCAAAATTAGTTACAAATTAGCTTCAATTTAAATTAACTTGAAATCATTTGGCCGGTATCCATTTTTACCGGTGGATGACAGTAAAAAGGATTTATTGATCATATACCCTCCACTTAGATGGAAATTGAGGATTTACCCTCCTGACCCACGTGTCAGTGACTTTTGATGACCCCACATGTCATTAAGTGAAGAGAGTAAATCCTCAATTTTCTAACTACAGAAAGGGTATATGATCAAATCCCCCCAGTAAAAATGATATCGGCCGACCTGGTTCTAAGTGATGCAGAAAGGAATTACGTACGTGTAGAGACAGCAATTAAAGTGGCACACACTTTGTAGATGGTAGAGATCCGATCATATTCACACCCACTGAGATCTAAACTTGTCATCCTTCCCAATTCCCATTACCTCGTCAGACAGAAGCAAAGCGCAGCATTAAAATTAAACTAAATTAAGACCGCCCATATCAAGGCGAGGCAAATGTAGTGGGATATCGATCACATGAACTGCAGCCAAAATGGTCGAGATGCACACGGTATCGTCAGGGGTGGGAAGATGGGAGGCCAGGGTATCGTCAGGGGAAAGACCCTTACCGGCGACCGGCGGCTTGCCCGGTGTAGTATTCTCTCATAGTCTCATGGACCATCCTCACCGTCCTGCTCGCCAGATGCACACGGACGACGAAACCAATCGACCTCAACGCCACATCCAGCAACACAAACTCGGCGTTGTCACCGACCCCGGCCACCGACACAGCATCCAAGGACCAGTAACTAGACGCGGCATTAGCAGGCAGTCCGCCCTGGTCCGCGAGGAGTTTCCACGTCTCGCGGTGTGTAGGATTGAGTATGATAACGAAGGCGTAAATTAATGCTGAGCTTTTTCAAAATATTTTTCTTTGAGTAAAAGCAAAACTCTTTCCTCTAATAGCTATAGAAGCTATAAAGATTAGAAATAAATAATCACAAGGAAAGATCTAATCAAAACTAAACAAAATACGCTTTGAAAATCCCTAATGGTCTGACCTCTACATATATGGCAGTCTGACCTCTATGAAAAGGACGATCTGCCCTCTAGACCGGTCAGACACTATTTCAGTGATAATCAGACCGCTATGAATAGTAAAAATAGGCAAAGCTACAGTAATCCCGATCGGGCATTTGCTCTGACGCGATCGATCATTGCTCTGATGAAATTAAGGAATGAACAATAATTTCAACCTGATTTTAAATCTACAAATTCATGTAACTTTTGATCGATTGATCCAAATGACTTGAAACTTTGCATGCACCTTATCTAGGATGTCAGAAACATATTCCAATCAATGATTAAGAAAATTGTCGCTAAAGTTTTGGCCTTTTTTTATTTAAGGAAGAGTGCATCAAAATCGATTAAAAGAGGAAAATTTTGATTTGTTCTTACTTGTGAGTTCTAGATGGTCTAAGTGACTTAGGATGTGTTCTCATATGTCATAGCAAACTAGAACACAGCACAAATTCAAACCAAAATACCCATAAGAGTAAAACCCAAAAATCACCTCTCTCTTTTGCAAAACCGAGCAAATTCAAGAATTTATTTTAAATCATGTCTAGATAGATGGGATCTTATCTCCAGGAGATATCTCCCCTCTTATACGTCCTTGGCACTAGAAAAGCTTAAGAAAAAGAGAAATCCAAATAAGAAAACCAAGAAAATCAAAAGCACATGAGGAAATTCATAGCACAACTCACTTAGGCAAAGTTTGGATACTCATTTCACTTGGAGAGGTATATTTTACAGTCAATCCCTCATAATAGCGGAGCTCTAAGCCTACAGCACACATACACAGTGCTCCAACCTAAGGAACTCTAATCTTTTATGGGAGGAAGGAAGAGTTAGCCACCAAAAAGCTTAGCCAAACTCCTTAAACCCTAACCTTTGCATCTCCTTCTCTTATATAACCTCTCAACCTGAACAAAAACCTAATAGATCTGTCCATTAGGCTAAACCGGAGATAACCCATTAACCTCGTCTAACACCAGGTTTTACTCTCTCATACACGCTTCTCAAAACGGTTTACAACCATTAATCTATTAGTGAATCAACACTTGATATACTTTATATTTTTAGCATATACAAGACCTAAACCACTTGGACCAACGCCGAGGTTTTGCACACCGCTAATTTTCTGGTATTATGCAATTTACCAAAATGCCCTTCTATAGTCTTCCATGAAGTTTCCCATTTCATTTACCACGAAGTATCATTCAAGCTTCACCATATTTGTTTACTCTACTTTATCAAGACAACCAGAAAGAACAGTGAATTCATCAGATATTTCTCAATAGAAATAATCAAGCTAGAAAGGTACAAAAACAACTACCCCAAATATGCTTATTAGCTAAACTGGTCTAGACAAGACAAAGGCACAAACAATGTGGAATGGATGTACCATTCAACCCAAGCTAGAATGCACAGCTTGACCTGGCATATTCAAATTATAAGATCGACTATTGCAATCAGAAGGGGGTGAATGATTGTTGCCGCTTCTGCAAGCCTCCTGACAGTCGATGACGATTTTCAACCGCTCGGTGATAATTGTTTTGCTAGACCGCCCATTTGAACAATCGATCTGGTCAGCTGCTGCACTCGATCGCCTTGTTCGACTGCTTCTCCCGATTGATTCGATCACCTTTGCCTGTTGTCGTAAAACCCGAACCACCATCAACCAACGACGCACTTCAAGAAACTCAAGGACCATATTGATTCAAGACTATTTTTATCGCTGGAGTTTTATGGATTATGCAAAATGTCCTCACAAACACCCCTAAAAACTTTCTCAAAAGCCACATGTTAGCCCTTAGCCTCGCTCTGCTTTTATAGGCTAATGTCCAAACCATGTCCGCCTCAAACATAAACACAAAACTCTACCTCTTCCTCAAATCAAGCGACCTGAAACCCTTCTGAACACGGATTTTATTCAAACTCTCAATCTTCTCAGTTATGGACTGTATCCATAACTCCTAACCCAACACGCGATGAAGCCTCCAGGACAACACCTCCTGTATCTTCATCACGACCATCACCTTCCATGTCGAAGCCTCTTGGAACACACTGCACGCAACTTCTCCACAAATCACCATATTTGACCTCCAAGTACTCCAGCGTGAGCCCGACCACCTCGGGTGACATCCTCCGATCGCCTAGACCTCAGATTCCCCCATGCTAGTCCCAGTACTCCTCGTCACCAACTATGATCGCCTCTACACACACCTGCATATGCAAAAACCAAAAAAAGTTTTCCTGGCACAAGTTCTCTACGCTTGACCGACATCAGCACACACACATATACCACAACCTCACCTATCCATAGACAAAAACCAAACCAACTACGAGTACCAACTAGGTCGCTTACTACCACAAATCCCATCACTATCCAGAAATCAGCCTTAGATCACTTGTTTCGATCGCTAGCTCACGAGTACTCGAAAACAACAAATACTCGGAATTACCATGACCCTGCTCAAAACACTCGAGAAACACCAGTATCGCTACCAACCATAGTGCCATCGAGTACCGATCACATGCCACAAGTCTTCGACAACCAATCGCAACACCTTGGACCACGAAAACCACAACTATCGAATACTGAGTCCTTCCGACTACCGAGTACCGTTCACCAATCACCGACCCCTATGCACCAGGTAGCAATGGCGGACCCACCGGGGGGTCAGGTGGGGCTGGCGCCTTCCCCTACCCCGGCCGCTCCCCCCCGGTACAGTAATGGCGCTGGAATGACCAATTCAGGCACCTAGTTACCTGCACGACGTACAGGGGGGCGGGTGTGGCGCGGAGCGCCTCAGCGGCGGCAATGCCACGGGGGTGCGCGAATACGGTGGCGTTGGAGTAGGGTGCTGCATCCAGCCCGACCGCGTGGTTCTTGCCCAGGAGCGGCTCACCGAGTGTGACGCCGTGCTCGCGCTCGGACGCGTCGGTGTTGGAGTAGGGTGCAACCAGCCCAGCGATGTGGTTCTTTCCCAGGAGCGCCATACCGAAGGGCATGCTGTGCTCGCGCAGCGCGAACCTGGCGACGTTGGAGTAGATCGCCCCCATGTGCTGGGGAGATGCTCTAGTTTCGATCGCCATGCCTTGTAAATGGGTGTTTGAACTTTTGAGCTAAATTATTTGGATAAACCGATGAAGAAGTCCTATTAGCCCCCCCTAAATTTTGATTCTGGGTCCGCCACTGCCAGCCAATCCTACCGCTAGCCTAACACGAGTACTCGAAGTACTCGAAGAGAGCAAATGTTGAAGCACTCAAACCGACAATGCAGTCTACGAGGATTGACCGCAACTACAGCAACCGATCGCAAAAAGCCTCAGACAACCAATTGCAAAGTCTAAGACTACAATAACATTTAACAAAGTCTACAACTTTGACAACAAATTGTAAAGTCTATGACTATCGAGAACCGACCAGCAAAGTCTACGACTATTGACCAATTATTATAGCTACAACCACAGACAAGGCATGACCATCGAAAAGTACTATTGCTATGACCAGTTCGCTGGTCGAGATCTGTTAGACCATGTGGCCAGGTTTACATTAGATGATGAATAATTGACAACGTTGGTTATGGTATTACTCATGGTGTGTTGCTTCTTTATATGCTTGTGATAGCATGGTGATAAGATAATGTTGCATGATACGCTCGTGTGAGGTATTGTGCGGATTGACTTGAGTCAAGTCGTGGACTTGTGCTCGTACGCGGTTGTTTGTTTATTCATGTGCAGGTGTTGCTTGAGGCAGAACATAGTCGATGACGGGACTGAAACTAGGTTCGGGTGGAACTGAGGTTTCAGGACTAAGTTCAGGGAGGAACTGAGATCCTATCGGTCAAGGATGTCATGCGGGATGTTCAGACTAGAGAACAATGCGCATGGAGATGACGCAGCGTTGGAGGCGCAGAGATGCGTCATGGCGAAGGCATGCGGTAAGGCTGCATGTGCCTGGACGAGGCATATACGAGTTGTATACGGATTGGAGTTGTATTTGGTGTGATGGCCGCGTACTTGTAGGAGAGTCGTATATGAGTCATATACGGAGTGGTTGCTGTGGGCTATTTTCGTATTGGAGTAGAAGATAAATGGGATGACTAGATAATTGAAGGAGCGTAATCGTAGGTGTATACGGCCGTGAAATAAGTCAAATACGGAAGCTACGGCGCGTAGTTTCCGTGTCGGTTTTGGCTTGGAGTTCTGATGAAACGGAGTGGTTCCGTGAGATAAAAAGGCTGCCGCTTGCATGTCTGTAATGAGCGTGAGGAAATACTTTTTGGGCTGTCAAGTGCAGCTTTTGAGGGAATAAGAAAATTGTTGAAGTCTGTTTTGCATCAGTTGTATGCGTGTCGTGGCTTTGATCTGAAGAACGCTGTGGAGGTGTCATTTATTTTCTCTCGCCGACGACGCTTGCGTGGTTGGTTTTTGGCCGTGATGTGAGGCCTTCTTCGATCCGTGCCGCAATCAAGAAATTGGAGCAGAGCTGGCCGTGGATCTCTGCAACGGCGCCCAGGTCCTGACCGAGTGGAAAAATACAGAGCGTGGCGGTGCGTGAAGGTTGTAAAAAAAAAGGGCGACGGTTTTTGGTTCTTGCCGTGCGAGCGTTGAAGAGATTTGCGGCGAGCGCTCAAGTAAAGAAAAGGTGAGGCAGCCGTGATGTTTTAGATAAAAAGAAAAAGGTACGTGGCTTCTAAGCTTGCAAGGTTTTGATAAATAAACAATTTAGCTGTTGTTGTTTTGGATGATGGGCTGCATGCATCGCGTGTTCTCTCATGGCATGTGAAGTCTGTTTGTGCATGGATTTTGTGGTGGCTGCATGCATGATTTTTCTTGGTGCTGCTATAACGTTTGAGAGAGCAAAGTAGTCCAATAAAAGATTGCCGTGTATTTCTTGGCTAGAAGCTTGTGCTGCTATAACTTGATTGGATGAAAAGCTTGATTGCCGTAAGTCTTCTTTCTAATGCATCATAGATATTTCCTTTATTCGACATGATGACTGCATGCAATGATTTTTCTACGTGATTTGAGACTGCTTTCTTTATCTGGAAAGTTTTGGTTGATTAGTTCTTACTGTTTTTGCCTAATCGCTTAATTAGGGCTTAATTAATTTTCGGCACTATCTGTATCAGCGAGTTTGTTTATTTTATTTCTCAAGTTCTAGATCTCTGATTGACATAATTCCAGTTGGGTTAGTTCAATAACTTTCTCTAGTTTATTCTGTAAACGTTTGAGGCCAATCAGAATTATGGTTTTTTATTGAGATCAGTTTTAGTGAGGCTACAGTGTTCTGTCCTGAATTTTAATTGAGGCTTAAATAAGATTTGGGTTTTAGGGGGAAGTCCTAAATTTTATTTTTAGCTTCCGCAATCATTCACCCCCCCTCTGATTGCCTATCTTAGTGTGTATCGATCCTACAAGATCGAATCTTACCGATTACCTACATGGTCATTCTGCTGTGGTTGCCGTGGTCGAAAAGGCCATAGTCGAAGGCTGTCATGGTCGAAGCCAATGTGGTCAAAGTAGAACGTAGTCGAAGCAAAACATGGTCTAAGCTGGTCATAGTCGAAGTCAATGTGGTTGAAGCTTGACATGGACGAAATCTGTAGTGCTCAACTTACCTTGGTCGAAATGTCATGATAAAAGCCTGTCGATCAGACAAAGCCATTTGGACCACTCAGCATAGAGCTGTTCAGAGCAACGATACAAGGTCATTCGGACCTGCCGATTGAACCATTCATCACAAAGCTGATCGGATCACTGTTTGATACTTTGATGCCACTCGAACGCTGTCCAATGTTTCACTCCCACTCGAATACCATTAGTTGCCATACGGACCCGACCAAAATCACTAGGAGAAAACTAAAAACACTCGGAGATATCAAAACCGCTTGGATCTGATTGAAACGCTCAGACATACCAAAACCAGTCGGACTAGACCAAAACCACTCGAACTCGATTGAAACTACTTGAAGCAGACCAAAACCACTCAAAATCTTCAATTGCGAATGACCAAAACTTTCACCAATACAAATTCCAATAAAACCAAATATCAATTATCCATCGTCAACATGCATGACCATCACATGGTCTCTAATCTCTCCCTTGATGAATACAATGACAACACATAAAAAACTAAGAGAATTTGCGAGAGAATTTTGCAACAGAATCCGACCACTACCAAAAGAACCGACCACAGCCAAAAGCATATAGACTACTCAGAAAAATTCGCAGAAAACTCCCCTTCATCTCCATAGAGCGAATTGATTTTTTTAACTCATTCTCCAATTCTCCCCATTTTTCTAATTTCTTCCCTTTTAGCAATGAAATCATCAAGGGCTTCAGAAAGAATAATTCTAAAAAGGAGTAAGGAGAGAAAACATCCAGAAATTTTGAAGATTATCCAAGTCTTTTTGCATTGATTTAAGAATTTAAGCAAGTCATCTTTTTGTGTAGAGCTCACTAGATCATATAAATTCATATATCATATAGCACTGTCTCAACTAGTCTTTAGGATGACTAAGCAAATTAATGTGCATGGCAAACTTTAAAAAAATGACTAGTTAAGTTAGAGATCTTAATAAAGAAGATAGTCATCTATACATACAGATTTAAATCTAGATACTAGAATCAAGTGCTATTCTAATGGCTTCTAAACGAGCAACAGTAGTAAATGTTTCACCAAAGTCAAGACCTTCTACCTGGGTGAATCCTTGAGCCACAAGTCGAACCTTATTTCGAACAACAACACTGTCCTCACTTTGTTTGTTCTTAAAGACCCATTTAGTTCTAATTACATTATGACCATGAGAGGGTGAAACCAAAGTACATATTTTATTACGCTCAAAATTTTTTAATTCCTCATGCATGGCATTAATTCAAGACTCATTAGATAAAGCATGACTTACATCTTGGGGTTTAAAAGAAGAGACAAAAGCAGAATGAACATAAGAGGCATTGGAGTTAAACCTGCTGCGCAGAACTCTCTTGTTTAACTCACTGATTACTTATTCAGGGGATGTCTGTGTTAAATATGTAGAGGTGCTTGTGAAGTAGTCGTAGGAGTGGTCGTAGAAGTAGTCACCGAGGTTGTAGTAGCTTCTGCCAAAGAAGTGATCGTAGTGATGGTCGTAGGTGATGCCAAAGTGGTCGTAGGTGATACCGAAGTGGTCGTTGTGGTCGTAGATGTTGTAGTTTGACTGGAGAACTCCCTGTGATTGTTTTGGAGTCATAGAAGATGTCCTCGTATGCATCAAAGACCTGTATACCTGCATTGTCGGGTCTAGTACCGGAACTAACCTCATTAAAAGTGACCTTGCAGTCTCAACGATTTTGTTAGTTTCTAAGTTGAGTAGATGATACCCTCAAGTGTGAGCTGCATAACCAAGAAAGATGCCATTTGAAAATATAGATTCAAATTTATCAAGATTGTCATGTTTAAGTATGAAACAACGACATCCAAATACCCTCAAGTGAGCAACAGTAGGAAAATGACCAAACCAAAGCTTATAGGAGGTCTTATGCAGTTTAGCTCGCAAGAATACTCTATTAGAAAAGTAAAAGGTAGTTGAAATAGTTTCTGCCCAATACTTCCTAGGGATAGAATGTTCATCTAACATAGTTCTAGCCATTTTGATCAAGGTTCTATTCTTGTGTTTGACTACGCCATTCTGTTGAGGCACTCGAGCTGATGAGAACTGATGGTCTAAATCCTTCTCAATAAAAAGAAAGCAAATGATGTGTTTTTGAATTCAGTTCCATTATCACTTCTAATTTCTCTAAGTGTTCCTGAGTGTTTATTAGCATGTCTAAAGGCTTGCTCTCAAAAGTGGCTGAAGGCTTCATCCTTAGAGGCCATAAAATATATCCTAGAGTATCTAAAGTAATCATCAACAATAACAAGAACATACCATTTACCTCCAATCGACTGAGCCATAGCAGGACCTACTGTGTCCATATGCAACAATTGACCAGGAGAATTGGCCATGACAAGAGGGAGTGGAGGATGAGACGATGAGACCATCTTACCATATCAACAAGGTGAATAATTAAGATACATTGATTTTTCAATCTTAAGATTAGGAATTCCTCTAACCATGTTCATGTTGCTAAGCCAAGCAAGATGATCAAAACCTATATGACCTAATCTATGGTGCCAGAAGAACAAATCTTTAGAATCTGAAGAAATAAGACACCTAAGATTAAAAGAAGCTGAATACGAAAAGTCTTCCTTATACAACGGTCAACTCGACTAATTTTGCAAACAAGATCACCAAATGAATTCAAAATACAGCAAGAATACTTTTTAAAGTTCACCTCAAGGTTATCATCTACCAATTGTGAAACCGAGAGTAGGTTATAGCTCAACTAACTGACAAGAGCTACATCCTTCAAGATGAACTTGTCATTAATGTACATGGTGCCTTTAGCAAGAATTCGTCCTGGAGAGTTGTCCCCAAAGGTGACCATCTCTTTCCGGAAGCATGAGTGAGGGAGGAGAACCATCATGAGTCTTCGGTCATGTGGCGAGCGCAACCTGAGTCAATGAACCATATGTTATGCTTCCTCTTACGATGAGCCTATAGAGCACGAACAATCATCGGTATTTTAGTACTGGGGTTAAATAGTAAAGATTTAGGTATTCAGTACTGAGATACTCGACAAACAGGAGGAGAAGCATGCACTGATAAAGATTTAAGTGAAGCATTTGACATATTTCGACCAGACAGTCGATGAGTCGCTGGTTCGACCACATGGTTTGACTTCCTCAGCTGAGCTGATCTGACAGCCAACCGGTCTAAATGAGCAATAAAAGCTGGTTGAAAATGATCTGACCCCTTACGTAAAGCTTGTGTACCTCTCGACTGGTCTAATCGAGCAAAAAACGTTGGTCGAGAATCTCTCGAGAAGCTGGTCCGACCACGGGAAACATCTGGTCAGAAACCTTGTTCAACCATGCTAGTTCGACCATGAGAAATAGCTGGTCGAACATCCGGTCTAGCCTTACTTGTTTGACCATGGAAAGCAGCTGGTCGAAAACACTTTCTCATCTTGTTTCTCTTCTCTTCTTTGCTTTTCTAAAGCAGTATTGAACCAAATGACCATCTTTACCGCAATGAGTGCATTGATACTTGACTCAATGAGAAGTTGTATCTGTTGACTTCAGAACACTCACTCTGGTAGAGAGGTCTTTTGCTGCACCAGCAAATTTAAAGATAATTTGTTTTGGTTTAGATTCTACTTCAAATTTTTCCTGTTCAAAAAGCTTAACAATCTTAGTAGGATTATTCCTGGCATACTCAACAAAATTAAATCCTAGACCATATTTCTTTATAGTTGTTTTTGACTGATCTAGAATCATATTCAAATTCTTTTTGCTAAAAGAAAAACTCTTTAAGGTGTCCTTAAGATACTCATATTCTTTAACCATACGAGAAGTAATGTACACTTAACAGATTCCTTTGCAATCTTCTTAGAAGCACTAGACTGAACTAATTTCTCCTTTTTAGTAAAGTCATTAAATTGTGTAGTCAAAGCTTCTATTTCAGTGTCAAGCTTAGGACAATTAGAGCAAGAAAGTGCCTCACAATACAACATCTGTTGAATTGATTCTTGAGAAGAGTTAAGTCTAGCATGGAGCATATCACACTTAGAGCATGCTTTAGATGAGTTAGACTTCAGCTTTTCAATTTCATCATTAGCAAGTCTAATTTTTCCATCATAGAAGTCATGTTGCAATCTTAGTTGATCAAATTTATCAATTCTCTCTCTAAGTTAAACTAGGCTTGTTGCATTAATAGATCTAGTAGTTTCCAACTAAGAGTGTAAGACTTGACAAGCTTCATAAGCATCATCTTTAGGAATAGATGCTCTAAGTCTATTAATCTCATAATTCAAGCTCTTGACTACAAAATTGTTTTCTTTTAATTTCTTTTTAGTCTTTTTCAATTCAAGAGCAAGTTTAACTAGACCATCTTCAAGCTGATCATATAATGGTCTTACCTCATCGAGATCGCTATAGTTGGCATTGTTGTTGTTGCTTTTTGTCATTAAGCACATGCCTATGAAGTCGTCGGTGCTCTTCTTGCTTTTGGCATTATCGTCATTGTGGTCATCATCGTCGTAGCTCTCAAAGTCCTCATCACTCAGATCAAGGCATTTGATAGCTGCTAGAACCTTGCGATGAAAAGATCCACCCTTGTTGTTACTCTTGAGTGCTCGACGACGATGAGCTCTGTCTACCTTGACTGCTTTCCCTTTGAGCTTGGGGCAGTCCATCTTGATGTGGCCTGATTCGTCACACTCACAGCATCTGATTGGACCTAGAGAACCACCTCGCTTCCTCATCCTCATGTTGTTGAGTGCCTTGCATGCCCTTGAGGAGATCAGCACCAGGTCCTCTTCATGTAGCTGCTCGAACTGTTCATCTAAAAAGGAAGTCAAAGCTTCAATCTCATAGATTTTCAATTTAGAGTATAGATCATTCATGGTTAGAGTATCTAGATCGATGGTTTGATTAATAGTTATGACGACCATCAACCACTCTGGGCCTAAAGACCACAAGATTTTAGTTGAATTATCTCCATCAGCAGGGACAACACCAACTCCGCGCAAGTTACTCAAAATCTTTTCAAAACGAGTAAAAAGATCATCTATAGATTCATCAGGTTTCATAGCAAAATCCGAGTACTCCTTTTGATAAAGATTCTTATGCACTTTCTTAATCTTAGTCATTCCTCCATGATAATCACAAAAAGTGTTTCAGATTAAATGAGTAGAAGCAATATGAGCTACACGATTAGATTCTTTGTGAGAAATTCCTTGAAAGAGCAAGTTATGAGCACAAGCATTCAAATATACATCAATTTTATTTTTAGTCATAACATCAGTAGGAACAATATACGATTGAGAAACTTTTTTTCAGATATGATTACCTTGAGCCTCAATGTATGCTTACATACGACATTTCCAAAAAGTAAAATCAGTACCATCTAGCATGTAGGGATGATTCACATACCTCTTTGATACCACTTGTAGGATCGACTATTGCAATCAAAGGGGGAGTGAATGCTTGTTGCTGCTTCAGCAAGCCTCTTGATAGTCGATGACAATTTTTGACCGCTCGGTGATCAATTGTTCTGCTCGACCACCTGCTCGAACAATTGATCTGGTCAGCAGCTACACTCAATCGCCTTGTTCGATTGCTTTTCCTGATCACTTCGATCACCTCTGCCTATTGTCGTAAAACCTGAACCACCAGCAATCAATAGTGCACTTCAAGAAACTCAAGGACCACATTGATTCAAGACTATCTTTATTGCTAGAGTTTCATGGATTTTACAAAGTGCCCTCACAAGCACCCTAAAAACTTTCTCAAAAACCACACGTTAGCCCTTAGCCTTGCCCTGCTTTTATAAGCTAATGTCCAATCCGTGTCCGCCTCAAACACAAACACAAAACTCTATCTCTTCCTCAAATCAAGAGAACCCAAACCCTTCTAAACATGGGTTTTATTCAAACTCTCAATCTTCTCAGTTATGGATTCTATCCACAACTCCTAACCCAACACGTGATGAAGCCTCCACGACAATACCTCTTGTATCTTCATCACGACCATCACCTTCAGTGTCGAAGCCTCCCAGACTGCACCACCTGCAGCTTTTCCACGAATCACCACCTTTGACCTCCACGTGCTCTAGTGTGAGCACGACTACCTTGCATGACATCCTCTGACTGCCTAGACCTCAGATTCCCCCATCCTAGTCTTGATCCTCCTCATCACCGATCATAATCGTCTCCATACCCACCTGCACATGCAAAGTCTAAAGAACATTTTCTCGGCATAAGTTCTCCACAACTTGACTTATATCAGTACACACATATATACCACAACCTTGTCTATCCATAGACAAGAACTAAACTATCTACGAGTACCCACCAGGTTGTTTACAACCACAAATCCCATCGCTATATAGAAATCAGCCTCAGGTCACTTATTTCGACTGCTAGCTCAACGAGTACTCCAAAACAACAAGTACTCGGGAATTACCATGACTCCGCCCAAAACACTCAAGAAACATGAGTATCTCTATCGACCATAGCGCGATCAAGTGCCGCTTACTGCGAGTACAGATCACATACCACAAGTCTTCGACAACCAATCGTAACACCTTCAACCGCGAAAACCACGACTATCAAGTACTAAGTCTTTCCAACTACCGAGTACCGTTCACCAATCACCGACCACCATGCACCAGCTAGTCTTACCGCTAGCCTAACACGAGTACTCAAAGTACTTGAAGATAGCAAAGGTTGAACCACTCGAACCGACAATGAAGTTTACGAGTACCAACCACGAAGCCTACAACAACCGATCACAAAAACCGTAAGACAATAGATTGCAAAGTCTAAGACTACAACAACAGTCCGCAAAGTATACAACTTTGACAACAAACTGCAAAGTCTACGACTATCGAGAACCGACCAGTAAAGTCTAAGACTATTGACCAGTTACTGTAGCTATGATCACAAATAAGGCACGACCATCGAAAATTACTGTAGCTATGACCAGTTCACTAATCGAGATCGAAGCTTACCGATTACCTGCATGGTCGTTTTGCTATGGTCGAAAAGGATGTAGTTGAAGGCTGTCACAGTCAAAGCCAATGTGGTCGAAGTAGAACATGGTCAAAGCCGATCGTGGTCGAAGTCAATGTGGGTCGAAAAGGCTGTAGTCAAAGGCTGTCGCAGTCGAAGCCAACGTTGTCGAAGTAGAACATGGTCGAAGCCAGTCGTGGTCAAAGTCAATGTGGTCGAAGCTTGACATAGCCGAAATCAGTAGCACTCGACTTACCTTGGTCGGAATGTCATGATCAAAGCCTGTCGAAGTAAAAATCTACTGATCAGACAAAGTCATCCAGACCACTCAGCATAGAGCTGTTCGGACCAACGATACTAGGTCATTCGGACCTGCTAATCGAACCATCCATCACAAAGCCAATCGGATCACTGTCCAATATTTTGATGCCACTCGAACGCAGTCCGATGTTCCGCTCCCACTCGAATGTCGTTCGATACTCCAGAGCTACTCGAATACAGTCCGATGCCATATGGACCCGACCAAAATCACTCAGATCGAAGAAGACTAACAACACTCGGAGATATCAAGATCGTTCAGACCTGACTGAAAGCGCTCAAACAGACTAAAATCAGTCGGACTGGACAAAAACCACTTGAAGTAGACCAAAACCACTCAAACTCCATTGAAACCACTCGGAGCAAACCAAAACCACTTGAACTCAAAATATTCTATTGCGAACGACCGAAACTTTCACCAACATAAATTCCAAGAAAACCAAATATCAATTATTCATCATCAACATGCACGACCATGACATGGTATCACACAAATGTAGACGTTTTCACTGAAAGCCCACCTAGACATGCGAACACTAAAAACAAGATATGCATCAAAAGACAGAGCAAACATTTACCTTGGCTTCCTTTAAGATGCCATTCGGGTTGCATTTTGCTATCCAGCCAAGTCGCCAACGAAGCACAAGCCATCTTTTAGATATAGATCCCAAGGTGATCACTGGGACAGTCTCCCCAAAAACACCCGTTGGTATAAAAGGCTTATTTCCAAATGCCTAATGGTCATGTACCTCATCTGCAATTATCAGCATGCCAAGTTTCCTTGCAGTCTTCGCAATCTGTTCATTGTAAGTACATGCACTACAAATTGCATTACAGATAAAATAGGGAATGCACATTAGAAGTATGGGAAATATAGGCAGGGTTCTTTTGGGTTGTGTGGTTTATGGCTGAAATTTTTGAATTCTGAACTATTTAGAGAGGCAGTACGCAGAGAAAAATAGTCGTATACGATTTAGTCGGTATAGCTAAACCGGTACAGTTTATACTATAATATACCTTTAAACCCTATCTTGAAAAAATATATCATTTAAAAACTAGTTACTATAGCAAACATAACCCAAAGCCAAAGTGAAGTCTTGCTGAACCCATCCATACTTCAGCCAAATGATCATGTGAGTACACACTCCCATAAGGGAAACTGGGATTGATTATGACAATCGCAACCGTGTTGTCATCAGCAAGAGCCTCCACATACTCAAGGTCTGTTGTGTATCGACAGGGGCAATCTGGTAATTTCACAATTGATGAAAAGAAAAAAGAGAAAGGGGCTCACCTGTCGGTGGGCCGAGCTGAAGAGATAAGGAGGAGACAAAGGTCTCCTCCCCATTTCTTCCTAGGCGCCACGGGTGGCATAGGCGATGCGGCACGGGCGGTGCGGCCATCCGCGAGCGACGCCTCCGGTGACGGCGCAGTCCACCCAGTGGCGATGCGCTCCCCCGTGCGACACGCTTCCCCGTGCGGCTGATCCTATGGATCTGGGCACCGACATTGCTCTCGATTCGGTTTTTGAGGGCTTGGCTCAAGCAGAAAAGGAGGGGGCGGTGGCAGCCCGGGATCCTTGGATCTGTCCGTTAGAGGCCACCGCTCCAGGGGTTATTCCCCTCCTCTCTCTCGGCTATAAATGGGGTTGCCTCCTCACCGTGATGAGCATCGAAGGGAAGTGAGCTCTCTCTTTCTCTAATCCCTCTCTCTGCCTTCTGAGTGTGCCTCTGGTTTGTGGTGTCTTGGTGTTCTCCTAGACACTTAGTGGCCGGTCTCGGCTGTCCCCGATGCTTGACGGCAAGGTGCTCGGCCGGTTCCTCCCGTGTGCTTGTGCGGCATCCCCTCACCTCGACTTTGCTGGCTTGTGAACATACACTGGCGAAGGTGGGCTTTGTATCTCCGATCACCCTGCTATCCTCTCACACCGTGGCATAGGGAGGTGCTAGGTTTTCTGGGACAGCACCCTGTGGCGTGCCTAGCTCTGTGATCTTCTCGGTAATTTTGAGTATCACCGGCTTTGTGAGTATACGGTTTAATTTCTTGCAGTTTACAGCTTCTTCATATATCTATGATTGCAAAGAATCAGTGGGCTAATTTGCTCGATGATGAAATACTCATATATTGAAATTGGACGATAAAGCTTTGAGCTTTAAAACCTTGATACCTCAGTTATTGCCTTGTCTGAATGATTAAATCTGAGATTTGTGAATTGATCTTCGGATATTGACATTACAATCGTATAGTTTCGGTATTAGCATGTTGTTGGGTCACTTAATTCATATGTTGACTTCAAGTTTGTTATTCAAATAGATTTTGCATGACTTGATAATTTGAATGTTACAATCTGTGCGAGATCAAGTTATATTTGTCCAAATTCTTGTTGTCATCAAGTGATCATTTTGCTTATATGCTGTGCTAGCCGAAATAATATGTTTGGGTATATCTTTGAACCTTGATGCTATTAGACTTTGGTTTAGAGCTCAAAGTTTTGAGAATTTCTTTGATATATCTAATTGATGAAGAGTATAAGACTTTAGTAGCGGGACGGCCAAGAGTTAATCTTATATAATATTACTTCTGAGAATACTAAATATTAATCAATTACAACTTGTGCTTTTTGCTGGTCTTAATTGATTCTATACTCTTTACCTTAGCATACATGTTCAAACCAAAAGTATTCATGCTCCTTTTAATGAATATGTGCTATGTTACAAATGATATGATTGAATCAAATGATTATGTATAATTTATATCATTTGTATACATCTTGGTATTTTCTTTGAGTTTAATTAATTATGCTGGAATTATATCGATATTTATGCTTATACGTTTATATTACAACAAGGTCTGCCTCCCAGGCTCTTTCTGGAATGAGGTTGAAATGTCGAACCTCCAGATTGCTGAATGTGGTCCGCGACTTGTACATCGGAAATCTGGGTTTTGGAAGTAAGATGTTGGAGCCAGGCTGGGCAAGAACGGATATCATGACCTCAATCGCTTGGATTGAGATGGCAACGCATGGGCATGTAACTGGTTCAACTGACAGATGAGGAAGACATGCAGGGCAAATAATCAGTTAAATCTATGTACCAAAGATATCACAGTGGAATGAGATGGCCAATCAATGAGAGGAAACACAACAGAAGAGGATGACCGTAGACTACAATCCACTTCTCCAGATTTGCTGCCCACGGCTGGGTTCTATAGACTACTAAGAAAGCTGAAATTCACAATGTGTGTTTCTGCAGTATTAGGCTGGTTTTATTAGGATGCGCAGGGGAAGGGCGGGCCTGGCGCACTGGTGGAATCTCTCCATTGTGCGCTGGTGGTCACGAGTTCGAATTAGCCTCTCTGCAAAACAGAAAAAAAACTGTCTAAAAATTCCTCCTCCTCTAGACCCCACACAATATGGGAGCTTGGGCACTAGGAACGCCCTTTTTATTAGGATGCGCAGGGACAGACTGGTGACAGCAGCCACGACTATCCATGAGGCTGCACTACAAACCAGGGTTAAATGTTTCAGCCTCAAAAAATCTTCGGAGGTCACAGGGAGGGACGAAATGACGAAATTTCATCCATTTCGTTCAAAAATTCAGACGAAAACTTCAAATTTTGATGAAATTTAATCAAAATTTGGATAAAATTTAAATGGGGTAAATTCGGCCAAAATTTGACCAAAATATTGCTCTTTCGGGGGGTGAGGAAAGAGATGAAATTTTAGTATTTCGGCGAAATTTTGGACGAAATTGTTAATACTGCTACAAAGCACTGCTCCAACCAGGCTTCCTGGCTTCAGTTAGAGAGTTGGGGCTACCTGACTGACGAAGAAATTGCATATCGTCATTTATGTTTTTTCATCTTGAATTGCTGCTTTTTGCACACTCGATGTAACTAAAGCCTATAATTGTGTTCTTGCCATCTGGCTGCGTGACCAGTAGCCTTCTGTTCTTTGACAACAATGGTGTATTACTTCCTAGAATTGCCAAAAAGAAACTCTGGTTTTCCTCCTCCAAATAGAAGGGAAACAGGGAATTTCCTCCTTCAAATCGATTAGATCAGGAGAATGGCCAATCTGAAATCGAAGCAAGGCAGATGAATAGGCATCTAACTGTAATAACAATTCACTCAGGCATGCAAACACGTCCTACACACTACGCAGCTAGATTCTTGGCAAAACTATGGAGTAGAAATTTAGCCATACCGGCATCGTAAAGGCGTCAAATTCAAGGGCCTTGAGATGAGTAATCCCTTGGAAGATCTCGCAGCAGTCTTGGGCACCTAGGTAGCAGCCCAGGCGGATGTAGGCGTCCTCTAGCCGCGGGAGTTCCTCGGCCCGGCAGCCGTTATCAGAAACATCCATGGCGATGCTGAGGGACATGAGGCTAGGCGCCGGGATGGCCCACCTCTCCCTGCCGTCGACGTGCACATAGGGGAACCACAGATCCACGAGCAGCGGCGACGCGGCGATCAACGCATCCAGGTGCCTCCCGCCGTGACGCGGGATGCTGACTTGGGAGAGGAAGATCTTGGTCAGCCTCGGGAACCCCGCGAAGAACGGCGGTGCCAGCGAGATGGCACAGCCCTCGAGGTCCAGGGAAGCGAGCTCATGGCAGGAGAAGATGGAGGAGTCGAGGACGGGCTCGCCGGGGACAGGGGGAGGCGGACCCAACGGGCGGCGCGGCGGAACGGGCGCTCGGGGATTGAGAGGTGCAGGCGCTCAGGCAGATTGTCAATTGCATTGACAATGTACTACAAGTCTACAATTGCACGTTACATTAAACTGAAAGTTTAATTCAAGGGTATGCAAGTTATAAAGTAATATGATTTACACGAATGTTATCTACAAGTGGTTGTGAAATCTGATAAACCAGCACAACTCTTCAGAGGAACATCCTGTGTTTCCATACATATAGATACAAAACCAGGTATATTCTAATACATGCAAAATTATAGAAGTTGCACTCCTATTACTATAAAACTGCACATCAATTGCAGCTGCAACATTGATACATTAGGTCTGCAATTTTTCGATAATAACAAATTATTTTAAATTGTGCACATGTCCACCTATTCATGTCAAATGGATTCCTCTGATCAAGTGTATAACACCTATTGAGTTATATCTGTAGTTTCCGTCTACATTGGGATAGCCGCAACCAATGTTCGCAAGGTTAGCATGGAATTATGGAGGCGTTTAGAATGGCGATGGCTTATGACTTTATTTTACTGTAGCTGGTTGATTTTTTGTTGTAGCTGAGTTAACTTATTTAGCATAATTAAATTTTAAAAAAATTAAAAATAGAAAAAACCTGTTAATCCATCACGGACAATACAAAAGAATACAGGAAAAAAATAAAAAAAAACACAAAATTAAAAAAGCAGAAAAAAACAAAAATCTCAACAGTGAAAAAATGCATAAGCCGAACGTCCATCGCTGGCGTTTTTGAAGCTAAGCAGGGCCTAAAGAAACCAAACCAAAATTTCCATTTAACAAAGGCATGAATATACTGAAAAACAAAAAAAAAGTGAAGATAAAAATGAAGATAGCTTGCCTCTATTAAGATAACAAGATCACTTCTTGTTAGCTCAATCCTTTCAGTGTAACAAAGTTTTGGACTATTGTGAATTAATAAAGATTTATACAGTTGAATTCTGACTTATAGTGTAACAAAGTCTAGAAGAGCCCTCTTTACGATTCTGTATAAATGGATTTTTCTATTTGTATAGATATGGTAGAGGGGCGTATCCAACCCCCTTTTATCCACTAGTTCCCCAATCTTTAGTCATACAGTACAGATCACCATGCCTAAGCTTTTGCTCTTTTCAATAGTAGACGCAATGCACAAATCATATGCTACAAGGTCATATAGATAGATAAAACGTATGAATTTTCCACCAGATTAACACGAGCCAATAATTCCAACTAAAACACTTCACACCATGAAACTATCATAAGGAATGTTCAGATATATTGAAAGCCCATGAAGCCTCAAAATAACAGATAGCCTCACAGGTTCAGATAAATCATGTAACTGATAAGAAGTAAGGATTCTGAAAACAACAGATAGCCTCACATAGGGGATTCTGAAAATTTAAACACCTCAACGCTGCCAACCATTAGCAGTAACATAGTATTCACTTACTAATATATGCACATGAACTTAACAAAAATGTAAAAGAGAAGCAGAGTATCAGGATTTCACTAGAACAGAGGATAAAAAACCGAAGTTCAGAACACAGCTTCACATAAGAATCATCCTAAAAGAAGAACAAAATCGTTACCGGAGAATCTAACATAGACATTACTGTCAAGAATGTGAGAAAAAGTGGTAGGTCTAACCATTCAAATGTTTAGGATCCTAATTCGTAGATCTGACCTTATAGCCAACCCATCAATTAAATTCATCAACAAAGCAAACATGCATATAAATCCACCCCTAACATTCAGGCCGTCGTTGCCGCCGACCTTCCCGTTGCCGTTGCCGCAAATAGAGGTACAGCAAACCAAATATAGGCCCCGACCTTCCCGTTGCCGCCGCTCACCTCAATGCCAATGACCACCGGCATACAACTGCCTCCCTTTCTGCTTGGACACCTGACGGTGAACGCTGCGCGAGTGGAAGATGAAGAGCAGCCCGTTGTATCCAAGCTTTACTGATCTTCGGTTTTAACCAAGCTCCGGTGAGTCGCCGCCACAGCCAAGCTCCGGTGAGACCAATTAGCCTCTGCTCTCTTTGCTCATTTTGCTCTATCTCGATTCTCGAATGCTTCATTGCTTCTGGACAAGAATAATCCATGTCCTATCGGTTCTGATTGGTATAGGTCGGGTGCTGAAACGAAACCAAATCCAAATACAGCACCATCGAGCCCAACATCATCAGCTAACACAGATCTCAACATCATCAGACCAGTGATTAGCAATTATGTTTGGGTACCTCTAGCCCCCGCTCAGAAGTTAGATGACTTCTTGTTTCTATTTTTCCTTATTTTTTAATTATATCTTTTTCTAGTTTTTTCTTTTAGGTTTTTTTATATTTTCTTTTTTTCATATTTCTTTGAATTGTATGATGGGTTAATCTGTTTTTCTATTTTTAAATTTTTTTAAATTTAGTTATACCAAACAAGCTACCTTAATTATAGTAAAAAAATAAGCTAATTACAGTGAAAAAAATCACAATCCATTGCTATTCTGAACACCCCCTAGTAAACAGTCACCCTTACAGAGCAAACCATGCAGATGCACCCAGAATACTCTCACCACGTGACGCATGTTTAACCACCCCATGTGCCGCTTAAGAGTCTGTTCATATTGCATATGGCTAATGGCTTTTAGAAGAAAAAAAGCGAGTGGTGGGGAAAATAAGGTAGAGATACATACGCGAGTTAGGTGTGAGAGGAGTGTGGTGTATGATACGTCTGTGACGCTCTGTCTTATCCCCAGAGAAAGAAGAGTGTGGAAACTGCTTCAAAAAATCAGGTATTCATATTAGCTTCTAATATCTTTAAGCAACAATCAGAAACAGAAATCAATATAAACACACCCTAAATCGAAATGCAACAGACAACTAGTTGTGAACCCCTACGTGTGAAAGCGACTTATGCCTGAAGTAAGGAGGCTGTTTTGTGTGTGATCATATGTGGGCTAGATCAAATGATCCTTGCTAAGTTCTTTTCTACCCAACAAATTTTAATGGAAACATTCAAATGAATCGAAAAAAAATTAATTCAAAAACTTTCAATTTTTGGAAAACTTTTAAATCATTCAACACTTTCGATTCAAGACTTCCAATTAACATCTAAAAATTTTCAAAATGGGAAGTTTCAAATAAAAACTTTCAAATCATAAAATTTCAGCTAGGTTTTGAAAAAATTTCAAATCGACTCCAAGGTAATTCAACTTGATTTAGAGGAAGTTCAACTAGTCATGAAAATTTTAATCTAGGTTCAAAGAAAATTCAACTCGTTTTCAGCGTTTGCACTAATGTGTGCCAATTTCCACAGCAAATCCACAATGAGGGGCTGCCCTATAAAAAAGGTGAATTAGTGAGTTAGGGTTGTTCATATTAGCTACAGTTGATGACTTTTGGTTGTGGTTGATAATTTTTGTCTGAAAACAAATAGTAGTGACTAAAAAAAGGTTTTTAAAATGAGAGCATAGATAGTGGGGAATCGAGGGAAAGATGTATGCACGAGATAAGAGCGAGAGAAGTGGGGTGTTTGATGTGCCCACGATCTCATATCTTATCTCTAGAGCAAAATAAAAATAAGATAAGTAAAGAAGTTGTTTTAAAAAAATCGGGTGTTTTATATAGGCTATGAGCATGGGCTTAGTGGACGCCTGTGTTTCATTCAAAGCTACTCTATGGGTCCTCCGTCTCACTAAGACTGTGCTGTGTGGAAGGAAAAACCAAGATTGTGTGCGCCACGTGATGAGCAGCAAGCGCATCCGCACCAATTAGCTATGAGGGTGACCTTAAAATAGCATTTCTAATTCCGTTTTTGTTAGAATATGGGTAAGCTATATTAACACAAATTAAAATTTTCTACCATGAAAACTAAAAAGCTATATGAGTAAAAGATCATAGATCATTACCACTAGACGCACAATACAGCGAAAATAGAGTTGAAGCAGCCGGTTCAATCAAATACTTATCGGTGTAGTGGAAATAGTTGATTGTCCTCTGTTCAATCATCTCCTCACGACCATCCTGATCAGCGTCGCAGTCACAACAGCACATCTACCGAGGTCAACACATCCAGGGACGGAACATCGTGCGTCGGTGTGCTAGCACCGGCGCATATGGCAGGGGTTTTGAGAGGTAGCGGCTAGGGTTTCGAAGGATGTGTCTTGGGATACCTCCCTCAATCTCCGCACCTCCCTTTATATATCCTCAAATTGGATCCTTATCTGATACAATAAGATACGTCTCTAACTCGAAAAGCCTTAGGCTAGATCTTTATCCAATATAAGTAGAGATCGTATCACATTTAGAGAACCTACAACCAGATCCAATATGAGTAGATATCATATCTCACTTGGAATCTATCATCCAAACCCTTATCATTCTGACCCATTAAGTGTGTAACACTGTAGGCTCATGTATATTTGGTCATAGATCAAAAACTTTTTTCGGTCCATAAATGGATAGCGATCCCTAGCAGGACATAGCAACTCCCACTACTGCAGAAAATTTAACATCCTGATTTTTAGAGATTTTTAAAACCCTAAATTTAAAAATAAATTTTTGGAATTTTCTAGAATTAATAAAGCTTAATTGAAATTTTTAGAAATTAAAAAGGATTTAATGTGATTAAAATAAACTTTATCATGAGCTGAAAATATTTTATTCAAGTTCCTTGTGTCTTAAGAAATTTTCTTGTATTTTTGATGAATTTTTGGGATTTTTCAGCTATTTCTAAAGCTCTTGTGTTTTTATTTGAATTTCTGAATTGGAAAAAAGATTTGAAGAATCCCTCGGGCCGAATGTCCTCGGCCCGCTCCTCAGCCCACCTCCCTCGGCCCACTCCACCGCTGACACGCGTCAGCCACTCACCCTGCTCCCGCGCACCTAAGCCGACGCGCTCCTCAGCCCACCACCCCGCCCGCGTGCTCGCGCCCGCACCTTCGTCCGCCGCCGTCCGATTCGCTCTCCCCGCCACGTGGTGGCCATCCTGTGTCCCTCGCCGCCCGATGCCCCCGCCCGCGCTGCGCCTGCCCTAGCGTTGCCACGCCCGCGCCTCTCCTCAGTTGCCCGATGGGACGCATGTCACCCATCCCACACTTGCGCCCGCGCCGCACCTAAACTCCGCCGCGCCGCACCGTCCAATCGACCCCACTGGC
Source organism: Melocanna baccifera (assembly GCA_036346265.1). Classification (NCBI taxonomy): domain Eukaryota; kingdom Viridiplantae; phylum Streptophyta; class Magnoliopsida; order Poales; family Poaceae; genus Melocanna; species Melocanna baccifera. The sequence goes on from CM070693.1 coordinate 34,560,880, forward strand.
CACGCGTCACGTCTGTGTGTGTCGTCCCCGATGCGAACTCTACCGCGCCGTGTTCGTCCCGGGTTCGGTCTCGATTCACGTGCTTAAAGTCGCAGTCACCGCCCTCACCTCCTCTCCTCGCTCGCGCCGTGCTGCTAGATGGAGAGGGGGTGCCCGATCTTTCGATGAGATTGATAACTATCGATTTTTTTGTGGAGGTGACCATGGCGATCCGACTGCACACGCACAACGTCGCTTGTGCCTTAGCAATCGCTGAACCAACTCCGAGATGTTATTGATCTTGCGGGAGGCACGATCAACCTGAACACGAAGTTCAATCCCTGCAAGCAATCGAAGAACTAGCAAGAATAAGATGAAAGGCAATCTAATATTGCGAATAAGATTGATGGTATTGAAAACAAAGGTGGGATTCCGAAGGTATTCTTAACAGGTGGTCGTCTGACACAACTGAAGAACAAAAGTTTACGCAATGGCTAAACCTAAACTCAACGAAATTCAAGAAAACTAGAGGGGTGCGACCTCCTTAAATAGGGGAGTGGAAGGCACATAAAACTAAGAAATAAGGGGGTGGTACTATTGTACTGTTTATGTGAACAGTAGCACGCTGTGAATAGTGGAGGTAGCACCCTCCTCTTTGGCCCATGCACTACAAGGCCCAATTTGGCCTAAATAGGTAATATAGCAATTTTTTTGATAATTGCGGATGGTATAGAAGGAATTTGCAGGAAAGGTTGGATCCGTTGGAAAGAGGACGTGAAAAGCTTTCCATCAAGTACTTATAGACCTCAAACGGACTCCGTATGTGAAAGTTATGCTCATTTGAAGTTGGCCTTGTCAGGTTGAATCTGAACTGATCTGGAGGCCGAATTGGATTCCAAAACGTGTCCCACTTGAACTCTTGCTTGAATTGGTCCAAAAGTGACGTGGTGACCATAAGGAAGAGTTGGGGGAGACGTCGACATGATCTTGACATGTTGGTTGGCTTCCCTCTTTGTAGATCCCAAGTATGAGCTCGTATGGTTGTAACCACTGGGGCCATGTCCTCATCATTGCTATTGCTCGCCTCGCGCCGCCGTCCCTGCTGTCCTCGTTGCACGCTGGAGACCTCGCCGTCGTCCCTCGCCTTGCAAGAGTACCTCTCCGCGCCACCCTAGTCTCTCTCGGAGCCACCGTCACCAACTGCCGTCGACGTCCTCCAATGAGCCGCCCCTCCTCCGCTGCTCGGCCAACTCCCTCTGCCGCCCGAACCATCGCCGGAGACCTTCCCGCCACCGCACCACGCCCCGCCGGACCCCACACCGCGCCCCGCGTTTCGCCTCGGTCTGCATGCCCTACCGGATACGAGTGCGCTACGCAACCTCGGTCCATGTGCCGCACCCGTGCGCCTGCGCCCGCCTTGGCCACCGCACCGCGACGCTTCTCGAGGCGAGCCGAGACACGCGTCGGCCATTGGCCCGCCCCTGCGCCCGATCCCGGCCGCACATCTAGATCCAAACCGGCCAGACAGATCGCGCCACGCGTCAAAATATCAACCGTCCGATCCTTTCCGCCACCGCCGCGCCCGCGCGATCCACGCCAGCGCTACCCACGTGGTAAGCCACATCAGCCCTAAGCCACATGGTATGCCACATGTCACACCACGTCAGCCAACCCGAGCCCTCAGATGCCACGTGTCTGCCATATCAGCATACCACGTCAACACTGCCACATGTCGCCCCCTCGGCTTGCCACGTCAGCCCCAAATTGCCGTGTCAGCACCACCGCCCGCATGCACTGTTTCGTGGACCGGGTCCATCGTAGACTCATTTGGCCGTGCGCCAGGTTCACAGCACAGTAGCTTTTTCGAATTCCCTGGTTTTTCTTTAGGGTTAATTTTTTAAGAGTCCGTTCTCCTCCGTCCTAGCTCCGATTGACCCCGTTCTTTTTTCTAAATTCATCTAAAATCGAGCTCTAGCTTTTGATTCGAGTTTCATGTGCTTATCATTTTATATGTTTTTCTTTTTTTGGTCGTTTTCTCTCTCGTTTGATTTCGATTCCGGCGGAGCAGGAGCGACGCCCGAAGACCAAGAGTACCTTGCTGAGCATAACCAAGGCAAGTCGTGTCCTTTGATCATGTTGAACCCAGTTTGTAATCTAATATTTAATTATTTTATTTTAAATTACATTGCATTGCTACTTTATTACAAAACCTTATACTTGGTATTTATTGCCCCAATTGAATTCATCCCTCCTTGATAATTTTTAATACCATGATATTATTGTCATCATAGGTTGAAAAATATACTAGTGATGCTATGTTATTTGTCACATGGGTTGTACGATTAGTATGCTTAGCCTCGCCTAATTTACGATTGGGTTTATCATCACATATGAACCATAAATTTGACTTAATGAGATATGAAACTGTGGTTGATGTCACGTTTGTTAAAATATGTGCTATGACATTGGTGTATTATTGGCGTGGTTATACAAACTTGGTTTTGCACTCGGGCGAGTGATCGTGCAGTAAAGGAGGAAGTGCAGGTTCACTTCGGGGGATATGGTAGCCTCCCTCGGGTATACTTAAGGACTTAACTTTGTGTGCCATTGATCTGAGTTTTACCGTGCAAACCATATGTCTAGTATAGGATGGACATGGCTGATTAATTTGGAATGTTTCAACTTCAATTTCGCCATTATGATGAACATGGTTCTAGCCATGAGGCGCAAGGGGGGTGTGATGCGAAATCCCAGCGGGCGGGATTGAGTTGAGATTGAACTTTGTAAAGGCCTTGTTGTGATTTTCTTTAACGTGAGGTTATCACATCGTGTGGGTATAGTTATGCAACCTCTGCAGAGTGTAAAACTATTCGAATAGCCGTGTCCTCGGTCATGGACAATGCTCGGTGATTTCACACGAGGTATAATTATTTTTGAAAACTTGTGGATTGTGGTTAGACAGTGAATGGTTAATTCACTGTTGGTTCAGCTTATGGATGGGAGGTCCATAAGTGGTTGGTTTAGCTTATGGATGGGAGGTCCAGAAGTGGTTTATTTCAATTCTTTTGATTATTATTTATTATTATTTTATTTAAAGTTCGCTTTCAACTTATTACTTGTATTTACTTTGAATTGTCATTTTATGCAAATTAACCTTTCAGCCTTCCATCGATAAGCCTTGCATACTATATTGCATTCATTTGTTACAAACGACTTGCTGAGTACCAATGTACTCACAACTTTATGCCTGTATTGCTTAATAGAGGAGGAGTATTATCAGCAGGAGATTCCAGAAGGAGAGTACTTCGATGACTTCATGGATTAGGCTTCGTTTTCCACTCGATAGCCTGTGGACTTGTCAATTGGCCGCTACGCTTTATTTTGAATTTTCACTGCTAGTTTTAAAGCCCTTATGACTAGAGATATTGTAGGCTTGGCCATAAGATCGTACTTTTGTGATTTATCGATATTTGAGTTTTTCCTTTATTTTAGCATGTGTATGGTTGTTATTACATCTATGTTTGACTGTGTGCACTAGCGTGATCCTGGACTAGTACAGTTTACACAGAGAGTCTGAATTTGCATATTCGGGTCTCGACAGAAAATGTCATCATAAACGGTTCAAAAACATTATGACAGATGGTTTCGTAAGCCGTTTATGTTTATCGGTCAGTAATGATATGAGGTCATCACGATAGTTTTTGAACCATCTGTGATACAGACTATCACAAACAGCTATTAACTCATCCTGTGATAGTTGACTATTACAGACAGTTTGTAATAGAAACCATCTGTGATATCTAATGTACCACAAATGCGTTGTAGATGAAACCATATGTGATATATATATTACATATGATTTGTAGATAAAATCGTCTGTGATATTCTATCATATTGTTAAACCTATTTCTATTTGCTAGGTAGCCACAGGAAATACTAGTTATGCCCTCTGAAATAAGCAGAAACACAATAAGCACATGTATACATCGTATTCACATTCATTTCAGAAACAATAATATCTATTTCACAAATCAATTAACTCAAATAAAATAAATTAGCCATTCATGGGCAAATACACACATTTACCATTAAGTACAATCTACATTGTGAAACTCCCCAACTTTATTTATGACCTGGGACATCAAGAAGTACGCATATTGTCTTTGGATTTTTTTTGAGTTTGGTTTGTTTCAACATAATTGTAGCGAGCAACTTGTCAGTAGAAATATCAAAGTTGTGCATACATATAAATTGATAATTATAAAATAATTATTGCAAGATTGACAAACTAAAGGATGATTGATCACTGCGGAACCAAGGAGTAGTTTCATGTTGTGGCAAACATAGTGTCCATAGATGTTGCCCAGTGGCTACTGGTGACACTACAAAAATAGAATTTGTTAATTAGAGAGGCATTACTATGAAGTGTTATATAATATTAATGTGTACAACAAATACCAAAAAATCTAGATCGTGTCACAGGGCACTGATCCCTCCCTTGGATTTCCGTACAGTAGTAATGTATGCGACGAATGACCTATGTGATTATAAAAAGTTAACCTTAACCATTACGAAGGAAGGAAAGACTACAGTAGAGTTATTTATGGAGGAAATATGTTTACCTGTTGAATAATTATTGGACAACTGTGGAGTCATTTTTTGCCCTCTTTAGGGAATCAAGATATACTACCTTGTTATATTTTGATATAATTACATTTAGAATCCAGTGGAACCTACACAGGTATGTCGTCATGGTCATTAAACCTAAGTTTGTGTTTCTTATAAAGTATAAATCAATAAGTATAGCCACTAGTGCAGCACTTACTCCTAGTTATATGGCAAAAGTATGAATTCTTTGTAGTGGTGAGCCACCAATGATGTCGTCATGTAATCCTCAATGAAAGATGCATCCCCTCAAATGGTTTGCATGGAGATGAAGTATGGGTCGAGAAAATCAACCGGTGATTTCGTTGATCTGGCTTTCAGAAACCATGTGTATATATATGCACACAAAAGTAAGGAGTTATATATGACATTTATCAGTATTACACAAACTAGATGAAAGCATTTGGACCCCAAAATTTTAGTTTTGGTAATTAATGACAATTTATGAATATAGGACTAATGTGTGTGTTGAGGATTGCGTAGGTTAAGTCCCATAAGTGAGCAAAGGACAAAATCAAGTTGCATGCGAAATGGAGCTCAAGATGGATCAAAAGCAAGTTACATGAAATATTGGATCTCTTTTTAATTTTATCGGTCTTAAAAGAAAGGTTGGAAGACCGGATTATAGAATAGTTACTGTACTATTAAGAGGGATCATTGAAAGTAGCTTAATAGCATGTTCTTATGCCATTTGGATTAATTTAAGATCATGCATGCACATAAAATTAAGTTTGAAAACAAAATGTGTTCTCTCAGGAAAATAGGAAGTACCGCTGTATTATTAACAGCGGAACTACCGGGGTGCGGTAGTACTGCCATGCACACTATGGAACTACTGGACCACGGTAGTACCAGAATTTTCAACGGTACGTTTTTCCAGAGAGCACTCTCGCTGGGGATTTGGGCGTGCTGAAATCGGTAATACGGAATTTAGCACGGCGGAACTACCATAGTGCAGTAGTACCGCACATTTCAGCGGAATTACAGATGTTCGGAAGTACCGGGCTATCCCAGCAGCATGTTTTTTCCAGAAAGCACCCCTTGAAAAACTTAGGCTAGCAGAAATTGAAAGTACTGGACAAGGCACGGCGGAACAACCGTGGTACGGTCGTACCGCACTTATAACGGTGGTAGTACCGCACTGTTTTTTCAACGGCTAGTTCTGACACTTTGACAGAGCTGTTACTGTGTGCTATAGAGAACTGCGGTAGTACCGCACTTATAACGTCGGTAGTTCCGATTTCCCTGAATTTTTAGATTAAATTTTTTCAATGATTAATTTTGGTTGGTGAGGGTATAAATATCCCCACCAACTCAAGGAAAGACTGCTGAGTTAGCATTGAACATCTTTGAGCCTAGAGCATTCATTTCACACCTCTTTCTCTCTTGTGCATTCATTTGAGGTGTTTTTGAGCCATTTCAAGTGCATACATATTCTAGATTGATCCTTTGCACTTAAGCGCTATCAAGCGAAGCGTGATCTTTTACTCTTGGTATTTGCCGGCACCTAGACGGCTTGGAGGTTGATCGCAAGGTGATCTCTTCAAGAAGTTTGTGAAGAGACCTGAGCAAATTGTGAGTGGCTTGGTGCTCGTCATCTCTGGAGAGGAGTAAGAGTAACCTATAGTAATCGAGGAGTTGAGGCTTAATTTGTGGAGCCGGTCCAAGAGTGCTTGGGCTTTCCTCAACGTGGATTAGTGAAGATCGGCAATGTTTTTTATACCACAGGAAAAACAACACGTGTCTCTTTGTGATTATTTCTTTCCCTTCTTTTAGCATTTATATTCATTGCTTGTGGTACTTTAAGTTTACTAAAATTGAATAGGTTGATTTTAATTAGTACATTTGCCTAGTGTTGACTTGTAGTTATTAGTTTTAGAAAGGCAAAGTTTTATAACCTCCTATTCACCCCGCTCTAGTCGGTTATCCTTGATCCTACACTAGACTATGATTGTACACACTTACAGTGTCCAGCATCGAATGAGTGACGCGTCGAGGGTATCGAGGTTGAAGAGAAAGAACAAGTCCTTGAAGGTCACCGTGAAGACACAATCTTGAACCTCGTGCTGAAGATGATGTGGCCTGAACTTAACGTTGACACCCGAGCATCGTTGTCCACTCATCTTGTTGGTCTGTTTCATGCACCATGCATGCAGTCTTTGGCAAGCGATTCCTAGGGTTAGGAGGCGCTCTTGCAGGATGACCAACGGCTCGCCTAGCACGAATTTCCAAGCCAACGACAAATAGGGGATATCATTGGTCTTCTTTAGTTTGCTTTTGCTACCTCATTGTTTAAAGGTCGAGTTCACGGGAGTTGACCAAGTACGAGATGTAGATGCATGTGATGCACCATGCAGGTAACTCTGGTGTAGGTAGCTCCAATGCAGATAGCTCCTGTGGACTTGGCACCAGTGCAAGACTTCCCCATGAAGTTGACACCGATGCAGGTGCCTCCAGGCAGATGTCTCTCTTAGTCCACTGAATGAATATTCTAATAGCTTGCCCTAGAGTCACGAACTCGTTGTTTGGGGGCATCTGTAGTAGGACGACCTCGAAGTTGGTATGAACACCGTTCACATTCACTTTTGCGAAGCCTGGTACTAGAGTTACACCATGTACCAAGGTCCTAGCATCAGATAGATATGCCTAGCCCCAAGCAGCGTACAGGGCAATGGAGATATATCTCACTTGGAGTTTGCATTTCATAGCCACCTACATAACAATATAAAATTAGCTACTCCAATATGCCTTTCAATGGATCGAGCATTCTAGATATAATAATTATTACCAGAATGTCACCGACAGAAAATCTGTGGTTGATTTTCGAGGTAGGGTTAGGCGTGTAGCTATTCTGACGGTTGGGGGCTGGCTAGCATAGGAGCGGTGGGGGCTTTGAACTGATTTCTCCTAAACCTTTCTTGTATGCTCTCCATCTGCCATTGCATCTCATCTCTGACAGAATCAGTGATCTCCTCTCTGAGGGATTCATGAATCTCCACTTGTAGTTGTGCATCGCGCTCGGCTTTGACTCTCTTTCTACTCCAGTACGATTCGAAGTCCTATGAGAATCTTTGTTTCTATACAACATAAAGACCAAGGCCTCTCATATAACCTGGATGCTCCTTATTTTCCAGGACTATAGAGAGTATATCTCTCTCTCTCTGACTGCCTGAAATGAGCCTTGGGAAGATTCTACACTCAGCATTTTCTACAAAAGCCCGATATGTTATTTCACCTCCTATGAAGCTGTGGAGTAATTACAAACTAGATAGTTTGATATCTTGTTAGGCGGTGGGAGACTTCCTTGTCTACAGGATTTGGAAAGGAGATGGCATTGATGACATGGTAGATGACCTCGCTCTTATCCAGTTTCGAACGCACTCATTAGGGATCCCGACAAATGGCAAGGAGGCCTCCCGTAGGATTGCCTGCTCATCCTCCTTCTTCTATTGCAGGATTTACCTGCATACCCAGCGGTGCTGAGTCTGTAGGGGTACGTATTTTTTTCTTGGAGGGCCCTGTGCACCACATTTTCACTCCTAAAATCATTTGTCATCTTCTTCGCCACAAAGTCTTGCCAGCACAGTTCCAGGAACGGATACTTCTAGAAGGGTGTCAGATCTTTCTCCACGTATTACTTGATAAGCATGCTCTTAAAGTCCTTTCACGCTTTACACACCGTTAGCAACGCGTATCATCATACGGAGGCTTGGTGTTCTTCCAGATTCTCAAACGATCAGAAAATTTCTGTCACTAGCACGTCTTTCTGATCTTTGGTCAAGTCCTTCTGTGAATCATAGGTGATCTCAACCCATTCCAGTGCAATTATTCTGACCATTCTCTGGAATCCAGCCACTACTCGATGAGGATTGAGAGGGGCCCTAAATGCATCGACATCTGTGATGGTAAATAGAGAAAGGGTGTGTGGTAGTGGAGAGTTAGGTGAGCGATGTCTCTTTTTCTGGGTCTTCCCCAGGGCTTGCATCACGTACATATATGTCCCGGTAGGGAGCGTCTTTACAATCGTGCCCTTATATTGAGTATACTTCCCAAGGGTAACTAAGTCATTGTACATGCCTTGGGTTTATAGCTTCCTAACAGGCCAGTTGGGTTTAGGTGGGGGCAAGCGTGAGTGCGTGACTACACCTACATGTACGCCGTGCGCGCAAACCTCGGCGGCAGCAAGTCCAAAGAAACTCATATGCTATTTACGTTAGATGCACTCACCTAGGAGTGAACACGAGGAGTGAAGCGGATACGAAAGCCTCGGCGGACTGAAGCGGAGAATGCACGTCTAGAGAACAGAGGATAGTAAGAACAGAGCAGAGTGCGTACGTCGAGGTGAGGATACAAGAGCGCTAATGAAGAGCTTGTCGAGGTGAGGATCCCAATTCCTTTTTTAGTCTGTTTATTAGAGCTCGTCGAGCTATAGATGAACACGGGAGGTGTGTTGCGAGAAAACGACATGTTGCATCATTTTCGTCGAGCTACTCTGGTCAACAGGGGACGTGTGATCCAATTCCTTGTTCGCCGAGTACAGTGTTTTCATAAATTTGTGTCAATTTGTTCGCGGAGTTGATACTGGACACGGTTGTGGGCTGTCAATTTGATACGTTAGATGCACTCACCTAATAGAGTGAATACGAGGAGTGGTTGTTGTCGGCGATGACTCAAGCGAATACGGAAGCCTAGCCGTACTAGAGCGGATACAAGAACAGACGGAGCAGAGGATACCAGAACAGAGAAGGAAGAGAAGGAATACTTGTGCATATCGCCGGCGCCGCCATCCAATAACCCCGTCCCCGACAAGTACACCTACATGGACGCCGTGCGCGCAAACCTCGGCGGCAGCAAGTTCGAAGAAACTTATATGCTATATACGTTAGATGCACTCACCTAGGAGAGTGTATACGAGGAGTGCAAGCGGAGAAGCGGAAACGAAAGCCTCGCCGGACTGAAGCGGAGAAAGCACGTCTGGAGAACAGAGGATAAGAACAGGGAAGAGTGCGTACGTCGAGGTGAGGATACAAGACTGCAGACGTCCCCTCCTCTTCTGCTGCATGTGCCCCCTGCAGCGATGCAGTCTGCAGATTGATGTGCCGTCGCCATTGGCCAACCACAGACTTCTCCGAAAGCAAAGTTCTTGGTACGGTGCTCTGTATATCTTGCCATTAATCCATTAACATCTTATAAACACTGTGTATATTTTACACATACTATCGGTAGATTTGTGCCATAGGCTCATACATGAGGCAACGTAAGCCGGTTTGTTGATTAGATCGACAGTTTTGATGTATTTCTGCTAAAATAGAAGAGTATAAATGAAGGAAGATCAATCTTTCCTAGTGTCTCTATGCTTGGTAGATGCATGTATCACACATTACTATCACATACTATCGTCTTGGCACAAACTATCACAAATGACTTGTTTACCCTTCTAAACTGAACAATTTACAGTGTGTTTGGAGATTCTCTGATTAAAATTGGTACATAAACCGAAGCCAACTGATATCCATTCTGTCCTGTCTGAAGTATCTATTGCAAGTGAATTGAATTAAAACTGGAGTCCATAATTCTCTCTTAGAACTGCAAACTATAACTTAATTGCTCAAATTACATCTTAGTTTGTACTTTTGGAAGAGCTGCTGCCATTTCTAGTCAATGCAAACAGTTCAATATATGGAAAGGTTCTGCTGCTTGGTCAATTGATTAAAGTTCTGAACTTTTTGACTCTATCTAACGAAGCACAGAAGTTAGTCTGTTACACTAGTAACTGAAGTTCCACATATGATTATATGAAACATATCACTTAGTAGTTGTTCAAAACAAGTGTTATAGACATAATTGCAGAGACACTGCCGCAAATTACATGAACAATACTCCAGAGGAAATTTTATTGAAGTTCCTTCCATGGATTCCAAGAGTATACTAAAATGTTACACTACCAAAAGTGATTGAAGTTTCAGATACGCATCAAGTTCACTTATAAATTGTTCAAAAGTACCGTCATCAACATAATTGGGGGGAATAGTTGCACACTATAACCTGCCAGAAGGAAATACAATAGCAGATTCTTCTGTGGATCACAAGAGTAGATTTAAACATTACTAAACACAGTAGTTGAAGTTTCAAGTATGAAGCCAAATAATTGTTCGAAAATCAGACTAGTGCCACCTACATGGTTATAGAGATACCATCGAAGTACATTTGCAGATCACAAAAAGGCTGCAATTGTAAGTGACATTACAAAAGTTGTAATGAAAGTTTCCTGAATACAGCATGTCATGCAACATACATAGAGAGCGTTTAAAATATACTGAAGATTGAATACTCTTCCTTGCGTTACAAGAGTATACTCGAATTATACACTATCGATAATACTAATCAAAGTTTCAGACCACAAATGATTGTGTGGCAGTAGCAAGTAGTAATACTGCAGTACTGCTATGCAGATTACAACCTACACCCAGGGGCAGATGTAACGAGTGTCATCCATAGAATAGTAGAGATAGAGGAGAAGCATCCTCTGGATATAACATGAGTATGATTAAAAGTACCGCTATCAAAATAGGTAACAGAATCTTCCTGAATGCAGATCAGTTCAAGCAGACTATGAAGTTTTAAAGTTCTCAGGTGATTTGCCTTCTCAATCACCTTTGGTGTCCTAAGTAGGTAAGTTTGATCCGAATAGACTGTCAAGTTTCAAATCTCTTAACTGCTCTTCCTTCTGAAGCTCCTCTTGCATCCTTGGCAGCAACAATGGGAAGGTAACCAACAAGATTAACTGAAAGTCATCTGAAGTGTAATCCCTCCGCTTGAAGTAACCATCCATGTCATGAGCAGTTGCATTCCTGTAGGAATTCAGAAAGCAAATGGGTTTTGTGGATCTCTTTACATTCCACCTGAATAATTCCTCAAGCAGGCTATTGTCTTTCAGCTTTTTGTACCAATAATTTTTATATGGCAAAGCTTTGAGGATGCTTTCCTTCGCTGTTGGTTTGTCCCAAGGCAGCACAGAATCGATGTGTTTATACATTCTCATGAAAAAAGGTTCCCTATTTTCCAGAGGGACTAGTGAAGCATGTGTGCAGATGACGTACTCCATATCAATAACCGTAGCCCGTGAGTTCATTAAGTGTAGGAGATGTTTCACGTCCATAGGTATATCATTCCAAACGTATCCTTGAAACACTGTTTTCACAATTATCGTACGAGCATTCTGGTAGTTTTGAAATACCATTGAGTCCCCCTTGTCATCAAGATCAACATCTCTTAATTTTGCTCTCCCGGAACTTGTCACAAAAACATTTGATTCATCAAAATGCTTAGGACACTTCCCATATTTGTGGCAGCAATACAGTGCTTTGAGAAGTGTTATGATGAGGCGCTTGCCTTCCTCAGTCACAATGGGACATTTTCTTCCAAGCTTCTCACCAACAAGCTCTATGTAGCGCATAATTGGCGTTTGCTTGATGTATTGGGTGAGTGGCGTAGTTTCCTCTTGAGCCATCATGCAGTTTAGTCATAAATGGAGCAATCATCAAGTAAATATCAGGGATTGGTTCTTAAATCCAAACTAAGTAGTGAACTGAACTTTCATGTGGGTAAAATAACTTAAATTGTTTTTTTAAAGAAGGTAACATTACTTTGGTTGTTTTAGTCTTAAAATTATCTGAAGCACATCCAGTGAAGTAACTACTAGCTTCCCCTACCTTAGTGATCTAAGAGACACCACACAACTGAAACTCATTTTGAAACACAGTTGAGCCGGTGGCTGGCTGTGCTGCCATGTTCGTATCGGTAACCCATTCTGCCGGACGCCGGACCGCCTCGTTCTTCTGATCCGAAGTCAGGACAATGGACAAAAGTAGTCAAGATAACTAAATTGCAGCTAGCAGATACAACATAGTCAACGCATCTACTAATTTATCGTCAGAGCAGCTCATAAGACTCATCGATCAGGCACTCCATTTTTTTCCCGTGCTAATCTGGGCAACTTTCACTTTCTGGGATCACGTCAGTTTTGCGGAGCTGGTGATTATAGCGTACGCTACTGCTGCCGAAATTGAAGGGTGCGCAAAATGATATACTTCCATGTTAATCTATTCCATCATGTTTGGATAAAAATGACGAGTTGCGCATTTGCTAAGTTGGATTTTAGGCAGTTCAAATCGAACAGGTATAATGAAAAACAGAATGGTTTTGGCATAAATAAATATAGGAAGTGTAAGAAAAAAGAGTGCCTCCAAATGTGCCCACATAAAATTGTTGCATATTAAAAACCAGCAAACATTTATCCTACCTCCTATGAGGTTATGACAAAGAACAAATACACATTATGTTGTTGTCAGTTCAGTAATCTCCTTAAAGCACGAGTTTAAGTACATAGCCAGAGGAATTCAGATATTCTCCGCACGATTTAATTACTTTAGTAAAAAATCGAGCTGAAGTTCAAAAAGAAGAGCATTAGCCAATATGATATTGTGGACACACCTTGGCAGCCCTTAGGCCCTGGCCTTCACCACGTCGGCAGCTCTTGTCCCCTCGTTCCTCCCTGTCCACCGGTGCCTAAAGTTCATCAAAAATGTCATCTAAGACCATAGATAACTGAACCTGTGAGTTGTGAAGTAATTGCAAGCTTCAACACGATTGAAAGTAAACAACCGAACTAAACCGACAGAGTTGTCTCGTTGGAGACCCTGCCTTGTCTCGTTGGAGTGGTTGTCTACGAAAGCCTCGCCGGACTGATGCGGAGAACAAGAGAGAGCAAAGTGTTTATACTAAGTAGCTCGTGAGTTTTTGCCTTCTTGGGGTGCAACAGGAGCAGAGAGAGAGGGGGGAGAAGCAAAGGGGAGTTGAGATGGAGCAGAGAGAGAGAGAGAGAGAGGAAGGAAAGGGGAGTTGAGATGGAGAGAGAGAGGAGAGCAAAGGTGAGTTGAGATGGAGGGTAGAGAGAGAGAGCGCAATGGGGAGTTGCAAAGGTGAGCTGAGATGGAGGGTAGAGAGAGAGAGAGCAACGGGGAGTTGCAAAGGTGAGCTGAGATGGAGGGTAGAGAGAGAGAGAGAGCAAAGGTGAGCTGAGATGGAGGGTAGAGAGAGAGAGGAAGCAAAAGGGACAAGCAAAGGGAGGTAGAGATGGAGGGAGATTTTGAAGGAGGCTGGCCACGTAGATATAAAGGTGGACTTCTTTCAGTGGGCTGTCTACAATGGAGAAAAAAGGGTCTTCAGTGCATTCGATCTCCAAAACTCCCTGTATTATACCCCAGAGATTCGTCATTCGTCCGAGAAGGCATGTCACGTCAGCATTTTTACAAAAAAAACCTCCTAATTTCCTAAATTTATGTACAAATCCTTATTTCTTAAAAAAAACTCTATCATTCCGAGATAACACCCTCGCTTTCTAAAATTACACTTTGGTCTTTAATTTTTTCAAAGAAACCCCCTTTATACGAGATAAAGCCCCGTGATTTTCCAATAATTATGCACTGGTCTTTGATTTTTTAAAAAAATCCTTTACTTTCTTATAAATACGTGCGAGCTCTCGATTTTTCCACAAAAGACTCTTGATTTTCCCACAAAAGCCCTCTACGAATTGCTAACTCTTTTTCTTCGGTCCACGTAGTGGTTAGCACGGCGCCGGCCCTCATTTACGAGATAAAGCCCACGGTTTTATGATAATTACGTACGGATCCTTTATTTTTTAAAAAAACCCTCCGTTTTTCTGTAAATACTGCAAGCTCTCTATTTTTTTACAAAAACCCTTCTACGAATTATCGATTCTTTTTCTTTGATTCACGTAGTGGCTAATGTGACATGACACCATGCTTCCGCTAATAGTATATGCACGCCTGGAGAACGGTGGATGAGTGCATACATATACACGCCTGGAGAACAACGGATTCGTGCACGGATAAAGCTTACTCGAGCACAGGGTATGACTCAATCAACCGATCTTTAGGATTGCTTTTTTTTACTATGATTTATAATTTTTTATTATAATTTATTAATTTAATAAATAGTGTTTACTGAAAGAATTTAAAAGATAAAAAGCCGATGAAAAGAAAAAAAACCCTTATCGTTAAACTTGACTTTGTCGTCGCCTGCGGAACAACAGGTTGCATGGATAAAGCTAATGGACCCACTTATCAGTGGCCTTACAGAGTTGCGCAACAGTGTTTTTATTCTGCCGATTTGGTTGCCAGAAAACGACGTGTTTGATCTAAAACAAAAGGTGTGTAGCTGGAACAGCAACCAATTCCTTTTTTTAGTCTGTTTTAACCGCGGGCCAAGGACAGTATCAGAACAAATTGTTTTTTTGTGTAATAACTAATGTATGAAATGTAGAAAAACAAATAATTACAACGCGCTGGCTGATAAACAAGATGATGAAAGCAAGTACAATTACAACGACCTCAATAGTCCTGGTGCAATTCCTGAAGCCATGAAGCTAAGAAAAAACCTTATGTACATACGGAAAAACAAATATATTCATAAATGAGAAAAGTGGGGTGTATATGCTCATAATAATACCAGTTTCATTTCTTCTTTACTTTTTGGACAAAAAACCTTGTAGGGACACACTTCATTTACTGGTCTGTTGAAACATATTGAATGATTACACCCAACTGTTCCCTCTATGTTGCAGGTAAGGTGAACAAATTGTATTGAAGTTTGTTTTGCATAGCTTTATACCATTTTTATATAAGATAAAAACATTTTTACGTAAATTATATTGTGTAAAAATAGTTAAAAGTGCAAGTAAATTAAATTATATATTGTATCACACTACTACAGAAACACTATTACTAGACGTCAAACCACAGACGATTTGGTTTTGTGAAACCGTCTGTGATGTACACTATCACAAACGGTTTTAATTTGGAGACCGTCTGTATTGTTAGTGACAGGAAAAAGGTGTATCATAGACGGTTCTTACCGATGAACCGTCTATGATACTGGAATATCACAGACGATTTTTAATTAAAAACCGTCGTGATATTCGCATTATCACGTAAATCGCGTGATAATCAAGATATCACGCATTTATTTTTAATTTTTAATTAAAAATTGTCTGTGATAATTCCAATTATCACGTAAACCGCTCATGATAATCAGCATATCACAGACGATTTTTATTAAAAACCGTCTGTGATAATCTGGAATTATGACAGACAATTTTTAATTAAAAATTGTTTGTGATATTCTAGTAGACGGTTTTTGTTAAAAAACCGTCTGTGATAATCCGACTATGTATTTATTATACCGCTCAGAATTATTTCTTTCTTCATTTCGATCCAGATCTAGCCGGTGTTGTAGCTGGAGGCGGCAAGGCTTTCAGACTATTTAATTTGGTGGAAGGAGACTTATTTGACAAGAGAGTTTTGAAGATTTATCAAGTTCTTAGTTGTCCTAGATATGGTTAGTAATGAAATTTATTTTTCATTGTATCAAAATTTAGATCTAACTAATTTTCGATAACTATTATATATATACTTTGACGATCTAGCTAATTTAGATTTAGCTAGCCTCAATGCATGTGGTATATATGTAGTAATAATTAATTAATTTAATTTTTAATACTAAGTTATTATATATATATATGCATAATATAGGATCGAAGCTGGATGTATACTGCAAACTGTGTGAGTGAAGACTACATTAATGGTGTGTCTGCTTTTACAAGAGCTGTCAAGGAGGATATGTTGAATAAGGGGGTGGAATATATGTATTATCCACGCACTGACTACGAGAATTTAAAGATGTTTAAAACTTAAGAGCATATTGAAGTGCATTTGATTCGGAGGGGTTTCAAAAAGGGGTATACGTGTTGGACAAGTTATGGCGAAGTCAATGATATACCACCGGATAACATTGCCAGTGAAGTCAATGATATGCCGCTGGATGACATCGCCGGTGAAGTCAATGATATGTCGTCGGATGATGTCGATTGTGGTTTGGATTCAGATAGGTTGCACGATAACATCTGGATCAGATGCTTCGTGATGTATAAGAGAATTATGATGAGAGAGTATGTTAAATTTAAAGGCTTGATGGAGGACTCGGAAAAACCTTTGTTCACGTGCTACAGGTCAAAGTACATGAAGTTGTCAGCTATGCTTGAACGGTTGAAATTGAAGGCAAGCAATGGTTGGTCCGACAAGAGTTTTACGGTGCTGCTAGATCTTTTAGCGGACATGCTTCCGGAGGGAAAGGAGTTGCCTAAAATCACGTATAAAGCCAAGAAGGTTCTTTGTCCGTTAGGAATGGAAGTAGAAAGAATACATGCATGTCCGAACAACTGTATCCTCTACCATAAAGAGTACGCAAACATGCATGTCTGTGCAGTGTGCAACGCATCCTGATACAAACGTAACAATTAATCAAATGATGATGACGAGGGAACAGAGGTAAAGAAAGGACCTCCTACAAAGTTAGCATGGTATCTTCCTATAATTTCCCATTTGAAGCGATTTTTTGCGAATCCAAAGAAGGCAAAACTGCTGCGTTGGCAGTCGGAGGAGCGCAAGAAGGATGGAATGCTGAGACACCTTGCTGATTCTGCCCAGTGGAGAAACATCGATAGGAGTTTTGCAGATTTCGGTGTAAAACCGAGGAATATAAGGTTTGGATTGAGTACAGATGGAATGAATCATTTTAGTAGCATGAACAGCCGACATAGCACTTGGCCCGTGACTCTCTGCATCTATAACATTCGTTCTTGGTTGTGTATGAAACGAAAGTATATTTTGCTGTCGATACTTATCCAAGGGCCAAAGCAACCTGAGAATGATATTAATGTGTACCTAGCACTGTTGGTGAAATATCTAAAAGTACTGTGGAATGAAGGGGTACAGGTATGGGATACATACAAACGAGAGAACTTCACTTTGCACTTCTTATTGGTCTGCACTATAAAAGATTATCCTGCCCTTACTAACCTGTCGGACCAGAGTACAAAAGGTGCCAAAGTTTATACTCACTGCTTAGATGGTACCGAGAGTGTGTTGCTGAAACACTCATGCAAAACTGTGTAGATACGTCACCACCGGTTTCTTCGGAGGGCTCACCCATACCGCAAGATGAAAAAATAATTTGATGGAAAGAAGGAGAACGGTTCAGCTCCAAGGCATCTAAGCGGAAAAGAAGTATACATTCTATACATAGGCTTAGAATGTAAAGAGCACTAACCAGAACAGTGGTGTCCGCATATATGCGTTCAGTACCGATAGGTTGAGAAACTCGTACTATGGGTTCATAGAAGAGATTTAGGAGCTTGACTACGTGGTTTTTAAGATCTCCTTATTTCGGTGCCGTTGGATGCATCTCCTACATGTGAAGATTGACAAGTACGGTGTCACTACAGTGGACCTCCAACAAATAAGAAGTGCTATGTAGTTTTTCATGAAAAAAAGGAGAATTATCGGAGTAGAGAATTTAGTGGACGAGGATGAATACAATCAATTTGACGAGTTACCTCCTTTTAGAAATGGCATAAAGGTCGACGACGAACAATGTGACGAAACTAGTTACATACGCATTGATCATCATGAAGGGCTAATTTTTAAAGGAAATAAACAAGTGGAGTGAGAATGTGCGACATATATGTGGGCATTTGCATTTATGTATATTACAGTACATGTATGTGATGTATATGTGAAATGGCATTTGTGTATATAACAATGCATATGTGTGATGTATTTGTGAATTTACATTTATGTATATATGAAAATGTGTGATATATAGGTGAATTTTGAGAATGAATCATATAAATATATCTCTATGTTTATTGGGCTGCTGTAAAGAAATACACTGGACTGTTGTAAAGAAATACACTCTATGTGGTCTTATTACAGTGCCTGTTAGTTGGTAATAACTCCAGTCGATGGGAAGCAAAGACTTATTACAGACGGTTCAATTTCAGAACCGTCTATGATATCGTTATCACAGAGGGTTCTAAAATAGAACCATATATGATAATCCTCCTATATATACCCTCAAACTAGGGTTTTGCGTGTACACTATAGTTATAGCGCACCAACCAGCACAGAGACTGGTCGCCACTCTCCCGATCGAGCCCATCGCCGCCTACGTCCCCCGAGCTCGTCGCCGGTCGCCTTCCCGGAGCCCATCGCCGGCCGCCTACTTCCGTGAGCCCATCGCCGCTGCCTTCCCCGAGCCCGTCGTCGGCTGCCTACTTCCACGAGCTCGTCGTCGCCGCCTTCCCGAGCCCGTCGTGCAGCCCCCTACCGTCGTCCAAGTAGCTCTTCTACACCCGCCTCGCAAGGTGATGTCTCTGACTGGTTGTTTCATGAATATATATACTTGTTCCATGCTATCAATAGATTTACAATGCCGAGTGCTAGGGCTTTTGTTGATATCATGTCCTATTTTGATATCATGCCGAGTGTTCCATGTTGTCAGTAGATTTACAATGTCAGTAGATTTACTTGTGAATATGTTGCTTCATGAATATATGAACTTGTTGTTGTTGTTTCTATATATCATGCCTATTTTCATGAATATATGTTCCATGTTACTTGTGAATATGTTTCTGTGAATATGTTACTTGTGAATATGTTGCTTCATGAATATATGTTCCATGTTGTTTACAATGTTAGTTGTTGTTGCTTTATGTCCTATTTTGATATCATGTCGAGTGTTCAATGGGCAGTGCCCACCTTCATGAATATCTTGTTGTTGTTGTTTCTAATGATGTTACTGTTAAATCTTACTATTATGAATATATAGTTATTTCATGAATATATGTACTTTTCATATTGATATGTATACATTCTACATTCTGCTTATTTTTCATATTTGAAAGGCCAACATGTCATCCACGCATTCTTCAACATCATCGCCGAATGCATCCGCTCCAAAATCAAGCTCCAAAATCAAAACACTAAGGAAGAGGACTATCGAAAAAGCCTAACGGCCGATTTATCATCACAAAAGTCAATGGATCTGGGACCCCTCTCCTTCCTCGCCGAGCAGCGTACGCATTTCAAAGAATGATCAGAATAGTTGCATGAGAACGAATTGAGATCACATTCGATTCATGGAAGATCATGAGTGAGACTCAAAAACGTGAGCCGCTAATAGAGATTTTTGCATCGTTTGAGATCCCAGAATAACACCATGACTCCGTGCAACGACATGCCTTACTAACGGCGTGCAAGCATGGAAGAACTTCAAGAGCGTGCTTGTCAAGTAGTATATGGAGAAGAATCTAACGCCATTTCATAAGTACCTATTCCTGGAATCAAAATGGAAGAGTTTAAGACGATGAAGACGACCGAAGATGTTAGAAGTGCAAGTGCGACGCACAAGGCCCTCTAGGAAAAAACACATACCCCCACAGACTCAGCACAGCTGGGTATGTGGGTAAATCCCGCAGTGGAGGCAGAAGGACGAACAGGCAATCCTACAGGACACCGTCCTACCATTTGCCATGATCCCGAATGAGCACATTCAAAATTAGATTAAAGTGAGGTCATCTACCACGTCGTCGGGAGACATCTCCTTTCGAAACCCTACAGACCAGGAAGTGTACCACCGCCTGGTAAGATATTGAACTACGTAGCTTGTAATTACTCCACAACTTCGTAGGAAATGAAATGACATGTCGGGCTTTTGCAGAATGCACTTAGTGTAAAATCTTCCCAAGGATCCTTCTAGGCAAGTAGAGAGAGAGATATATACACTCCGCGGCCCTGGAAAACAAGGAGCACCCAGGTCGTACGATAGGTATTGGTTTTTATATTCCTTGGAAATATGGTTTCTCAGATAACTCCGAATTGTATCGGAGTAGGAAAAGAACCAAAGCCGAGCGTGAGGCACAGCTACAAGAGGAGATCAAGGCATCTCTTAGACAGGAGCTTGCTGATTACGTCAGAGATGAGATGCAAAGATTTACAGAAAATTAGCAGGGCGCCGCCACCACTTCTGTGCTAGCCAGCCCCCCAACCATCAGAGTAGTTGCGCGTTCAATCCTACGACGGTAAGCGAGGCCAGATTTCTGGTGGATGATAACCTGGTGATAATTATTATATCTAGAATGCTCAATCTGTTGATAGGCCTATTGCAATAGCTAATTTTGTATCGTTATGCAGGAGCCTACGAAGTGCAAGCTCCAAGTGAGATATGCCTCCGTTCCCTTGTGCGCAGTTTAGGGCCAGACATATCCGTCTGCTTACGGGGTCCTGGTGCACCATGCACCTTTAGCACCAAGCTTTTGAAAAGTTCATATAGATAGTGTGCATGACAATTTCGAGGTCGTCCTGCAGCCAAAGCCCCCAAACGACAAGCTCGTGACTCTAGAGCAAGCCATTGGAACATTCATCCAGTGACCCAAAAATGACATCTGCTTGGAGGCTTCTTCACCGGTGGCAGGTCCAGAAGGGCAATCCAAACCAGAGCTACACGCACTGGTGCCATCTCCACAAGGCCTATCTCCACCATCGCTACCAGCATCAGTGTTATGTCCATGGGTGCTATTCCCAGTGCAGCAACTTGCACCGGTGCTACCTTTACAGTCGACTACCATGAAGTTGACCTACAGCCGAGGCAGTAGGGCCAAATCAAAGACGATCAATGATGATATCCCGTACCTGCCATTGGCCCGCAAATTCGTGCTTGGCAAGCCGTTGATCGTCCTGGTAGAGCGCCTCCAAACCCTAGCACTTAGTTGCAAGCAATTACACTCTTGGTATATGGAACAGACCAATAATTCACAGGGAAAACGGCACTCAGGTATCATTGTTAAATTCAGATCAGATCACTTACCGCACGCAGTGCATGATTGTGTCTTCGCGGTGACCTTTGAGAATTTATTTGATCTTTTCACGCTCAACGTTCTCGATGCCTCACTCATTCGATGTTGGACGCTATAAGTGTGTACAATCACAGTCTTCGTTCATGTCATACCGATAAATGTCATATATAATTTGTTACTTTCGTATGTATATATATAGACACATGGTGACTGAAGCTAGATCATCGAAATCATCAGTTGGTTTCTTAGACCCACACTTGATCGCCATCCATACCATCAACGAGGATGCATCCTTCGTCGAGAGGTACATTACAGCAGCATTGCTGGCTCACCGCGATAAGGAATATGTACTTATGCCCCTACAATCAGTGGTTCCACTGGATTTTAATTGTAATTGTACTAAAATGGAATAAGATAATATACCTTGATTCTCTAAGTAAGAACAAAAATGACTACGTAGTTATCGGCCAATTAATCGATAGGTAAGTACATTTTTTCATATATAACTATATTGTACTCTTTCTTTCCTTCCGAATGACTAAGGTTAACTTTTTTGAATCACGTAGGTCGTTTGCCATGTACATTACAAAGTCATGTCGCTCGACGGAAGGGGCCAACGCACTGAAATATGTTTGAAAATTTTTGGTATTCACTATTACAAATTAATTAATCCTATGTAACAGTTGGTGGTAATGTCTCTTGAATTAACACATTCTATTTTTTGCAGTGCCATCAGCAGCCGCCGGGAAACACATGTGGATTCTACGTTTGCCACCATATGAAACTACTCCTTAATTCCTCGAAGATCACCAATCCTAAGGTTTGCCAATCTTCCCATAATTATTTCAAACTTATCAGGTTATATATATATACGCACATTGATATTTCTATCGACAAGTTGCATCCATCCCGACAATTGCATTGCAACAGCCTGACCTTGCACGAATTCAAGGAGAATGCGCGTTCTTTTTGCTGGCTAGAGTCATAAAATCAGATAGAGAGTTCCACAACGTAGAATGATTTTTTATTGCTCTATCACTTCGGAATCGAGTTCTCGCGAAACGAACAATTCATAATCAATGAACTTGTCAGACTGCACAAGCAATACTTGGATAGCAATTACCTTTCTATCTTTATTGAAGAGTGCATCACTCTATCCTTTTAACTGGTTATGAGACTGATTAATTACCATTATTTGGTTTTGAATTTTATCAGTTACCGGTGAATAATTGAGCTGTTACCAGTGAATTATTTGAGTTCAATGGGGGCAGTTACTAGAGAGTAATTTGCACGTCTATAAAAAGGCCTGGAGACATCCAGGCATAAAAGATTGAACTTTTCATTTTTCTTTCTCCTACTGTCTTCTTCCTCTTTGGTGATATTGTGTTGTGGTACTGTGCTGTACGAATTCGCCGGCCTTTCTTTTCGGCGTGCACCTGGAAGGAGGGTGAGCGGTATCTCCGAACCATTGCTGTCGTGAAGACCTGCACGGGGCGGCAATAAGGTTTCTGGGCAGCGCATTTGCGCGACCGCTCCTACTCTACTTCATCTACATCCTGCACTGCATCGAGTCTACACTGCATCACGCTTGCGCTGCTTCATGTCTTTATCAACCCCAACAGTAAGTCATTCGTGTGTTCGTACGACTTTGGTAATATATTTTCTTGCGTATATTCTGAAGTACTATAAGTAGTCTACTGTTGGTAGTTAGCTTTGCATCACTAGTATATTGCATTTGTTTCCTAGTAAAACTTGAAATTAAAATACTGCCTACATTTTCAACAATAAAACCATACTAGAAATTAATATGTGGACAACTGAGCTTTTCAGTTACTCGGTTTTATTAAGGTTTTGGTGTTCGGAATAGCGATGGCTTCTGGTTTCTGGATGAAATTTCACTACAGCTGGTTTTTTTACTGTAACTGATTTAGCTTTTTGGGCATAATTAAATTTTAAAAATATAAAAAATATGTTAGTCCATCATGGACAATGCAAAGGAATACGAGAAAAAAAGAAAAACACAAAAAAGCCTAAAAAATCTAAAAAAAATTCAGAAAAAGACGAATTACTGAATAGTGAAAAAAAAACTGAAACTAGAAACTGAAGCTGAAAAAAAGCTGAAACGAGCAGGGGCCTACTCCTAATTGTTGTACGTTGATAAGCAATTGAACTGAACAAGATATTTGTCACTTGGGAGACCTGGCTGCATCGTTCTTCTGATCGGAAGTCGGGACAACAGACAAAAACAATCAAGATAACTAACTTGCAGCTAGTAGATACAACATCTTCAAAGCAGCTACTAATGTCTCATCACAGAAGCTAATAAATATAGGAAGTGTAAGAAAAAAGAGTGCCTGCAAATGTGCCCACATATAATTGTTGCATATCAAAAAACCAGCAAACACTTACCCTAACTTCTATTAGGTTATCACAAAGAACAAATACACATTATGATGCCAGTTCAGTAATCTCCTTAAAGCACACATAGCCCAAGGAATTCAAGATAATCTCCAGAATATTTGTGCTATGCAGTAAGCCAAATAACACCTACCATCTTTTGGGATGATTGTTGAGTTAGGGTATGTTCTTTTTAGCTTCTCAAATCGGCTTTTGGTTTTGTAGTACACGTTAATTGTAATACCTAATTTTTAAATGGAGTATTTTTTCGAGACGGGATCTACAAGTTAATTGTAGTACACGTTAAAAGCCTAATATCTGTACAGTCCAAAATCACAATCGAGTATTTCTCTGTCCATAATCTCTGTCATAAACAGCTAAAATTCAAAAATTTTAGCCAAAAGTCATAAACCACAGCCATATCAAACAGACCCTAAATCTCGAGTAGAGCGTTCTTTAATCTCAACCATTGATCCGTGCTTTTTTAGTCAAAATATTGGCGCAGAAGAAATGGATAATGTATGCACCACGTAGTGTAGGTACATTTGAAAGTGCTCTACAAGTGAGGCTAACTTGGGCAGCATAAGCCGCCGTGCGGGATGAAAAATGATGTGCTAAGTTCAAGTAGCTCGGTTGTGTCAAGACCGATCAACAGTTCATACACAAACACATACGAAATTGGGAAAATAGTGCTAAGAACACAAGAGTTTTGTACTGCCGGAAAACTAGACAGCCTTTTCTATTGTATTAGCCTCCTATTTAAAGGAAATCCTAATCCAACTCTGATGGTTAAGCTACTCTTATTATGCACCACCACCTGCATAATCTCACACTACTACAGAAAACCGTATTACAGATGGTTGAAAAACGTCATCACAGATGGTTTCATGAGCCATCTGAATTGATGGATTAGTAATGATACAAGGTCATCACAAACGGCTTTCGAACCATCTGAGATGTAAATATCACAGACGGTTTTTAAGTAAAAAACCGTCTGTGATATTGGATTATCACAGACGGTTTTTCACTAAAAACTGTCTGTGATATTGGATTATCACAGATGGTTTTTTATTTAAAAACCGTTTGTGATATTCCTCGTTTGTGATATTCCTTTCTACCCCTAATTCTGTTTCTGTTTCTTGGCTAGCCTAAGAAAATGCTAGCCATGCCCTCTGAAAAAAGCAGATCATCATGTATATATATACATCCAATTCACATCTCAATTCATTTCAGAAACAAAAACATCTATTTCGCAAATCAATTAATTGAAATGAAATAAAATATCCATTAACAAATACACAGTACAATTAAGGTTAATCTTATCCCAATATGCCTTTTCTTCTATCATAAAACGACAATCGCCCATCCAAGTATTGCTAGCTTTGGCAGCCTGATAAGTTTGTCAATTATGGATCTGTTCCTTTCGCGAGGCCACAATTCCGGAGTGATAGATCTATCCCAAAAAAATTATTCTACGTTGTGGAATCATCTGATTTTATGACTCTAGCCACCAAAAAGAACGCGCACTCTCCTCGAATTCGTGCAAGGTCGGGCTGTTGCAATGCAGTTGTAGGGATAGGCGCAGCCTGTCGATAGGGATATCAATGTGCGTATATATATATAACCTGATAAGTATAAAATAATTACGGGAAGATTGACAGACCTTAGGGTTGGTGATCTTTGAGGAATCGAGGAGTAGTTTCATATGGTGGCAAACGTAGAATCCACACGTATTGCCCAGCGGCTGCTGAAGGCACTGCAAAAAAAAGAATATGTTAATTCAAGGGGCATTAGTAAGTGACGAACGACCTACGTGATTCGAAAAAGTTAACCTTTGTCATTCGGAAGGAAAGAAAGAGTACAATATAGTTATGTATGGACAAAATGTACTTACCTATCGATTAATTGGCCGATAACTGTGCAGTCGGTTTTGTTCTTCCTTAGAGAATCAAGGTATATTGCCTTATTCTATTTTGGTACAATTACAATTAAAATCCAGTGGAACCATTGATTGTAGGGCATAAGTACATATTCCTTATCGCGGTGAGCCAGCAGTACTGCTGTAATGTACCTCTCGACGAAGGATGCATTCACGTTGATGGTATAGATGGCGACCAAGTGTGGGTCCAGGAAACCAACTGGTGATTTCGATGATTTAGCTTCAGTCACCATGTGTCTATATATATACATACGAAAGCAACAAATTATATATGACATTTATCGGCATTACATGAACGGAGACTGTAATTGTACATATTTATAGCGTCCAGCATCGAGCGAGGCGTCGAGAGCGCTGATCGTGAAAAGATCAAATAAATCCTCAAAGGTCACCGCGAAGACACAATCATGAACTTCGTGCTGTAAATGATCTGGCCTGAATTTGACAATAATACCTGAGCGCCATTCTCCCTGTGGCTTATTGGCTTATTCCATATAGCAAGAGTGTAATATCTGGCAACTAAATCCTAGGGTTAAGAGGTGCTCTGTCGAGACGATCAGCGGCTCGCTTAGCACGAATTTGTGAGCTAATGGCAGGTACAAGATATCATCACCGGTCTTCTTTGATTTGCCCCTGCTGCCTCGGCTGTAGGTCGACTTCATGGTAGTCGACTGTAAAGATAGCACCAGTGCAAGTTGCTTCACCGAGAATAGCACCCGTGGACATGGTATCGGTGCAGGTAGCGGTGGTGGAGATAGGCCTTGTGGAGATGGCACCAGTGCATGTAGCTCTGGTTCGAATTGCCCTTACGGACCTGCCACCGATGAAGAAGCCTCCAGGCAGATGTCGCTTTTGGGCCACTGGATGAATGTTCCAATGGCTTACCCTAGAGTCATGAGCTTATCGTTGGGGGTTTCGATAGTGGGACGACTTTGAAATTGGCATGCACACCATCCACATTAACTTTTTCGAAGCCTGGTGCTAAAGGTGCACCGTGTACCATGGCCCCGTGACCAGACGGATATGCCTGGCCCCAAGCAGCACACAAGGGAACAGAAGCATATCTCACTTGGAACTTGCACTTCGTAGGATCCTACACAATGATACAAAATTAGCTATTCCAATAGGTCTATTAACAGATCGAGCATTTCAGAGATAATAATTATTACCAGGATGTCGTCCACAGGAAATCTGACCTCGCTTTCCATCTAGGATTGGACGCGCAGCTACTCCACTGGTTGGGGGGCTAGCTAGCACAGAAGCGGTGGCGGCGACCTGCTGATTTTCTATATATCTTCGCATCTCATCTCTAACGTAATCAACCAGCTCTTCTCTAAGCGATGTCTTGATCTCCTCTCATACCTGTGCCTCACGCTCGGTTTTGGTTCTCTTCCTACTCCGATACACTTCAGAGTCATATGAGAAACCATGTCTCCAAGGATTATAAAGCCCAAGGCCTCTCGTACGACCCGGGTGTTGCTTGTTTCCTAGGGGCGCAGAGAGTATATCTTTCTCCCTAGTTACCTGGAATGATCCCTGAGAAGATTCTACACTCAACGCTTCCTGCAAGAGCCCGATATGTCATTTCACTTCCTACGAAGTTGTGGAGTAATTACAAGCTACGTAGTTCAATATCTTACCAGGCGGTGAGACACTTCCTGGTCTGTAGGGTTTCAGAAGGAGATATCCCCCGACGACGTGGTAGATAACCTTGTTGTAATATCCCGATCGTCGATTCGGCATAGGTTTTTTAAAAAATGGGGAGTTTTTTGTTTTTTCGGTGAATCGCAGGAGGCGAAAATTAATTTGGAAAATTGTCCAAAATAAAAGAATGAATTTAATTCATTAAAAAATATAGAATTTGGGCTTTCTAAAGGAGGGCCTAGCCAATTTGGGCCAACCAGCCCAAAGGGGGCCCAAGCTACCCCTTTTTCTTTCCCCAAACCCTAGCCAAGCCCCCTCCCACCCCCTTGGCCGCCCCCACCCCTTCTTGGACGTCCTCCCTGCCCTCTCTCTCTCCCCAAGGCTGCCATGGCTGAAAAAAAGGGAGAAAAGGAAGAAGGGAAGAAAGGGAGGAAGAGAAGGGAGGAGGGAAGAAAAGAGGAGAAAAGAAGAAGAGTGATCTTGAGGAATTCCCCTAGGTAACTCTCTCTCACCCCAATCCCTCTATTTTCTACTGAATTTAGGGTTCTTGGTCCATGTTTTGTGGGGATTAGCATTTTAGAAACTCCCAATTAGAGAATCTCGGTTGACTGTCTGTAGATCCAATCGCGCGGTGTTACTGCTCGTGCGGTTTAGACCCCTAAGACAATTTTCCTCGAGGGTCTCCCCAAAAGGAAAAACGTAGAGGATGACGATTCGCATCTACTATTTTTTTTCAGATTTTTTTGGCCGCGTAATTTAGGTGTACCAGGGTTTGGAATCTCACTGTCTGTCAGGGGTGCAGACAGGGACAGACCGCTGTTCAGATGGGAATTAGGGGTACAAGATGATTTTTAAATTTTTTATCAAAATTTAGAAAAAGGTAGGGAATTCAGTAATGTAGCTGCTGTAAAAGAACCAGAATTTTAGAGCCTTGATCTGTTCTAAGGACGTGTTACAAGTCGGCTGTTCAGACTTTCAGAACAGAGGACGTTCTCTGTTTTATGCATTAGATATCACCTTGTTAATGACAAGATAAAAATATGTGATCTACATGAAAAGTGTAGGTATTCAAGTGAGAAATCCAGATATATATCTTTTGCTATGATTAGTTTTATATTTTTAAAGATAGAAAAATGTTAAGCAGCGCCGCTGCAGTGGAAAGATTGTAGAACCGTTACGCGGGGAATGATGTTGTGGGGTTTCGGAGCTTAGCGATATCTTTTCTTCGAGAGTCGCGTTTTCATTGTTGTAACGTGTGCTGGGTGGTACCTTTTTGGACAGGCGGTTTTGCTTCTGAACGCGCGTGATTTCGTCGCTTCGCCGGTAAAGGCAAGTAAACGTAGCGGATGTGCTACCGTTTAACCCGTTATTCTTACTACTTGCAATATGCATGATTTTTCGTAATGATAAATGATATGTCATGATTACATATTTTCTGAGTAAAAATATGGTAGCAAGATATTAATCAATTGTCATATTTGGATAAGTTTTGGTAGTATTGTGGTAATTTACGTAATGAGCTAATTGTGGTATATGAAAGTAAATGTATGGTGGATATGAAGATATTTCCTCGTTGTTAAATTTATGAGTATCATATTGATGCCCTTGAAGTTGGTATTTTTATGGTCTTGGTGGTAGTATTCTTAGTGAATACTTGTGGTTGTGGTGGTAGCAATCTTGATGAATATATTGTGGTCTATATGGTAGGATTCACTATAGATCGATTGATTTTGATCTTGATGAACCGAATGTTGGTTATGTGGTTGACCTTCGTGGTTAAATTCTTGTGGTTTATTATTATCATATCATTCATAACATGTCATGACATTGCATTGTGGATGTCGCCGCTTATAGCCGCGACCGTACCGGTACAGCATCGCGCATTGCTGTAGCACAATGCACACTTTTACCTTATTGGGTAAATGTGCAGTGGAGCATAGCATGCATATGCATTAATTTGTGGAAAGATCATTTGCATACTTATGCAATATATTGCAGAGAAATTATTTTACAAACAACTACAACTTCATAGTTGTATGGTGGAATTGGCTCATGAGGGCCACTTGTGGTATGAGGAATGTGGCTGTGGTCGTGGAAAGGGGTTCATCCCTTGTGGTATGGTAGGGGTTGTGTTTGTGGCATAAGATTCTTTTCTCTTGTGGTAATTGTTGATAGCAGTTGTGGATGCGTGAAATAATAAAGTTAGTGAGGTAAAACATGTTAATACTTTATTATCATTGGTAGTGGTAGTGGTGGATGATATGCAGTAGTTAATCAAGTTTTATTTGCTAATATTTTATCATTGTTGGTAGTAGATATGGTTGAGGCTATAATTGTGGTCATTATGGAAAATGGATATTGATGCTTAATACCATTATAGTTGAATTAAATTGATAATGAATGTGGGTACACATTGTGGATGTGGACATGTGGATACTTTAATGATGTTGTATATTTGTTTGTAGTCTGAATAGCCTGTTAAACAGTTTGCTTGCTGAGATTTTTATCTCACCCTTGTTTCCCCCCTACAGGTGATTTTTGAGCATTTATGTGATAGGTAGAGCGGCACCATAATAATGCACTTGGTTCATCAATTCATGCTGTAATAAAGTCGATGGAATTCTAGCCAAATGCTTAGCAAATTCGTGGATGATTATTTTATTTAAGAATGATCAACTTGTGAACAATTCGTTGATTAATCTGATAGAGATTGCTTCAATTATTGAACTTGATACCGATATCTTTGTTCTCTTAGTTGTTTATGCTTCCGGTTATTGCTTCATGTATAGAAATTATTGCCGAAATAAATTATCTTAAAATTTTGGCTAGCTGTAGAGTGGTTTAGTGGCATTCCAGGGAAATGTGGATCCTGGGGTGTTACACTCGTTCTAATACAATTTTGAGTGCGCTCATTCGAGATCGTGGCAAATAGCGGGGCGGTGTCCCACAGGATTGCCTGTTCGTTCTCCTTCCTCCATTGCTGGATTTTACCTGCATACCCAGCTGTGCCGAATCTGTGGGGATGTATGTGTTTTGCCTGGAGAGCCCTGTGCGCCGCACTTGCACTTCTAAAATCTTCGGTCGTCTTCATCGCTTCAAACTCTTCCCATTGTGGTTCTAGGAATGGGTACTTATGAAAGGGTGTTAGATCCTTCTCCACGTACTGCTTGACAAGCACGCTCATGAAGTTATTCCATGTTTTGCATGTTGCTAGTAAGGCATGTCGTTGCACGGAGTCGTGGTGTTCTTTTGAGATCTCGAACGATGCAAAAATTTCTGTCAGCGGCTCACGTTTCTGAGTCTCAGTTACGGTCTTTCACGAATCAAATGTGATCTTAATTCGTTCTCGTGCAACTTTTCTGACCGTTCTTCGAAATGCGCACGCTGCTCGATGAGGAAGGAGAGGGGTCCCTGATCCATCGACCTTTGTGATAGTAAATTGGCCCTTAGGCTTTTTCGATAGTTCTCTTCCTTGGTATTTTGATTTTGGAGCAAACGCATCCGGTGATGATGTTGAAGAATGCGCGCATGACATGTTGGCCTTCTCATATATGAAAAGTAAGCACAATGCAGTATATATATATATCAATATGAAAATGACATGGAATTATATGAAAGTACATATATTTATATGAATTGAAGGCTGTGCATGATAGATACATAGCTCAATCACGTTGGACACTTTGACCCTAGGCTGATTTGCATTCATGATGCAGCTGCCAGAAACTAGGAGTATATGCAAGTTGTTCCAACCTGCAATCTGTACACACTATCTGAATCTCTGAAGGCACCATATATATAGCTACTACATCTTCTGCACATAAGTGTTTTTTTAATTTCTCATCGATCCCCATGAATGAATGAGATCATTCGTAAATGGGAAGGGTACACTTGTTAGATCCTACTACTAATGAAAATTGTTATCTTCTGTCCAATCTCTCTAATCACTCATAGACAAGGAAAAGTGGAGCTTATGTTTAATTTAACTGCTAGCTAGCTAACTAGGGAGAATAATAATACAAATATATAATTATAAGCAAGTGAGAACATATCCTGTGCTCATCATTTGGAGAAAAATAATGTACTGAGATAGGAGACCATATTTGGTAGGAAAGATTACGCCGAGTTATTTATGTCATGCATGAAAGTCAATTGATTTTTAGTTATCAAAGGACCAGAATGGAATAAGAATATTGTGATATGTCCATATCTTGCATAATGCAAATGTGTAAAGCTTTATCATAGTAGTAGCAGTATTCAAATCGCATGTTTGCTTAATTTGTACAATGGAGAGAAAACCATTAGAGATCTAGCCTGTGATGAAAAGCCCGGGTTCGAGGACTAGAGGAGGCAACGGGCTCGGGGAAGCTACGAAAACGACGATGGGCTCGAGGAAGCTAGGCGGCCGGCGACGGGCTCGGGGAAGGCGGCCGGCGACGGGCTCAGGGGACGAAGGCGGCGACGGGCAGTGTACGCGCAAAACCCTAACTTGAGGGCATATATAGGAAGGCTTATTACAGACAGTTCTAGTTTAAAACCGTCTGTGATAATAATGATATCACAGACGATTCTAATTGAGAACCATCTGTGATAATTATATCATAGACGGTTTTCAACTAGAACCGTCTGTAATATCATTATTCTCACAGATGGTTCTAGTTGAGAACCGTCTATGATATTTATTATCACAGATAATTCTGAAATAGAACCATTTGTAATAAGCCTTTTGGATCTCACGCACTGGAGTAATTATCTACACCAACTAGCAGACACTATAATAAGACTCTTTACAACAGCCCAATGAACATAGAGATACATATGTATGACTCATTCTCAAAATTTACCTATATATCACACATTTTCACATATACATAAATACAAATTCACAAATACATCACACATATGCATTGTTATATACATAAATACAAATTCACATATACATCATATGCATGCATTGTTATATACATAAATGCAAATTCCTCCATATATATCGCACATTCTCATTCTACTTGCTTATTTTCTTTTAAAAATTAGCCCTTTATGATGATCAATGCGTATGTAACTAGTTTCCTCACGTTGTTCGTCGTCGACCCTTATGCTATTTTCAAAAGGAGGTAACTCGTCAAATTGATTGTATTCGTTCTTGTTCACTACATTCTCTACTCCAATAATTCTTCTTTTTCCATGAAGAACTACATGGCGCTTCTTATTTGCCGGGTCGGTTACATAGAAAATTAAACAATTTGGTTAGCGAGTACGAATGATTCGTCATTGTATGCTACACGTCGGAGGTCCACTGTAGTGACACCGTACTTGTCAACCTTCACCTATGGGAGATGCACCCAACAACACCAAAATAAGGGGATCTTAAAAACCTCGTAGTCAAGCTCCTAAATCTCTTCTATAAACCCATAATAAGAGTTTTTCAACCCATCGGTACTGAATGCATCTATGCGGTTACCGCTGTTCTGATTAGTGCTCTTTATATCCTGAGCTTGTGTATAGAATGTGTACGTATTTATGTCATATCCTTCCCATATCACAACTGTAAATATTGGTCCTTTTGCCAACCATGTCTGCATCTCACTTAACGAGCTCCTAGCGATTTGCTCTTTCAACTATTGGTTGAACCGACTATTGTACTGTCTCATGATCCAAACATCCGGCCGCTCCGGATTATATTGCCGAAGCACATCTTTGTGCTGATCGACATAAGGGGTCACTTCAGTCATGTGTTGCAAAACCGTGAAATAGGTTTGAGCATACGCGCCTAGATCAAGAGTAATTGATTCCCTTCCGATAGTTCTGATACCCTTGAGCCTCCCCTCATGACAAGATTGAGGCACACCTATCGGTTAAATCTGATCCATATAATTGACACAAAAATCAATTACCTCTTCGATTACAAAACCTTCGACGATGCTGCCCTTCGGCCGAGATCGATTTCGTACATAGGACTTGAGAATTCCCATGAACCTCTCTAACAGATACACGTAACGTAGGAATACGGGTCCGCACATTTGTATCTCCCACACAACGTGAACAATGAGATGGACCATGATATTGAAAAATAAATGAGAGAAATACATCTCAAGATGACATAGAGTTATCACCACCTCGTCCTACAGAGCATCTAGTTCTTCAGGATCGATTACCTTCTGAGCAATTATGTTAAAGAAATAACATAGTCTCATAATTGTCTCTCAGACTTTGATCAGTAAAATATTTGTAATTGCAATAGGGAGCATTTGTGTCGTCAGCACATGACAATCATGAGACTTCATGCCATTTAACTTCAAATATTGCATTGAAACAAGTTTCTTCACATTGCCGGAGTAACCAGACAGAACTTTGACACCATGCAAGCACTGGCATAGTTCTATTTTCTCGACCTTGGACAGAGTGTAACACGTAGGGAGAAAGTACGTTCGTCCATTATCTGTTTTTGTCAGTGCTAACTAAGGCTTGATGTCCATATCAGCCAAGTCAAGCTGTGCGTTGACGTCGTCCTTTGTTTTATCATGAATGTTCAACAAGAGACCAATCAAGCTGTCACATACATTCTTTTTTAGTGCATGATGTCGATGCAGTGTCGAACATCTAGATACTCCCAATAAGGTAAGTATCTCTTCTTCTAGATGTTCTTCTCATGAGCCATCAATTTATGTCCCTTTTCGAGGATAACATCTAAATCATTAATCATATTATGAACCTCTTTTCCACTTAAATGCCTTGAAGTTGAACCGTTCTCCTTCTCTTCGTCAAACTGTTTCTTCATCTTGCGGTATGGGTGAGCCCTCCGAAGGAACTGGCGGTGACGTATGTACACGGTTTTACGTGAGTATATCAGCCACACACTCTCGGTACCATTTAAGCAGTGAGTACAAGCTTTGGCACCTTTTGTACTCTAGCCCGACAAGTTAGTAAGGGCAAGATAATCATTTATAGTGCAGAACAATAAGGATCATAAAGTGAAGTTCTCTCGTTTGTATGCATCCTATACCTGTACCCCTTCATTCCACAGTACTTTTAGATCTTTCACCAATAGTGCTAGGTACACATCAATATCATTCCTAGGTTACTTTGGCCCTGTAATTTACCGTCTAGTAATAGTGTTTCTGTAGTAGTGTCACAGACCTAAGCCATGACGCACACAACACTAACAAAACGGAAAAATGTGCTCCCAGTGCACTGAGGATGTGTCAAGCATTTCCAACCGCTACAGAAAACTCTTCGACCACAGCTGCTACTCTTCGACCACGGTCTCTACGACTACGACAGTGGTTCTGTGACCATAACCACTACTACTGCTATAGTGGTCATACGACCATGACAACTACAATGCTACAGTGGTTCTACGACCATGACAACCTAGGACTGCTATAGTTATGCCACAACTGCTACAATGAATCTTCTACTATGATGAATGCGCTGGATTATCCAACATTTACCCCCTAATTCATGTGGCGTTCACTTGAGATCTCGACGACGCCAGTCCTTGCGTGCTGGTCCTGGAACTTGACGCGCTCGACTGGCTTCATAAGAATGTCCGTGAGCTACACCTCTATGCGAATGGCTCGAGGACAATCTTCCTTCCATCAACGCACTCTCAGATGAAATGAAAGCAAGTATCGATATGATCGATATGCTTGCTCTAGTCGTGAAAGACAAGATTCTTGGTTAAAGCAATGGTAGACTTGTTATCCACTCTCAGCACCGGCACGCTAGGCTCCAAGTAGAGAAGTTCATCCATCAGCTGAGCTAGACAGATGCCTTGACATGCCTCGGCCGTCGCAGTGATGTACTCCGCCTCGTAGGACAACAGTGCCACCACCCTCTGCTTTTGTGACTGCCAAGCAATGGGGCTACTTCCAAGGGAGAAGAGCACTCCGGTGGTGCTTCTGCGGTTGTCAATGTAGCCAGCCATGTCACTGTCACTGAATCCTAACAACAGTGGCTGGCCACCTCTCTTCCTTGCATAGCGGACATCATGGTTGCGCGTTCCAGCGATGTAGTGCAGTATGTGCTTGACCACGACCAGGTGATCCTGATGCGTTCCTCCATGAACTGGCTTGTGTAGCCTACCGTATAGGCTATGTCTGTCCGCATGTTCACCAAATGCTGAAGACTGCCGATGATATTCTGGTATTGGGAGGCTTTACCTGCGGGCAGGAGCTCAATTTGCTCAGCTTCAAGTGGGGTTCCATCGGCGTTTGACAGCTGTTGCAGTCCTCCATGCCGCTCTTCTCAAGCACCTTGAGTGCATAGGCTGATTGACACAAGGAGACGCCACTTGGCTGCTCAAAAGTTCAGATGACCATACCGTGCATGCCACTGCCACGCCTCTTCTGAGCTCCTTGCCGATAGGCACACCGGTCGCATGATTTTGACCCGGAGTGCATACAGCCAGCTGGGAGAGTGCCTAACTCTTGCCAGCAGATGCTGCTGCTCATCGCGTATCCTCAGGATCCTGCCATCAATTAGCACTCAGCAGTTCATCTCATCAAGCTGCCCAACGCTGATAAGGTTGGTGGTGAGTCGGAGAATATAGTACACCCCCGTAAGGGTGCTTTGTTTCTCAGATTTGCATGCGAAGAGTATCGTCCTACACCCTTCGATGTTGATGACATAGCCATTGCTGAACTTCATGGTGCTGACCACTTTAGAGCTCAACTTGGAGAAGACCTCGCGTGAGCCGGTCATGTGGTTGGTCGCACCGGTATCAAGGTACCAAGGCCCATCATCGCGTGCCTCCTCCCGATCTAGCTGAGCGAAGACCTTCACCTCAACCAGTCGGAGGGGTTTGCATCGCGGTGAAGGGGAGTTGGGCATGGTGGCTTGCTGCGCAAGGACTCAAGGATGGTGATGGCTCTGGCCATCAGGAGTGTGGCCTCGTCATTATCTCCTTATGTCAGGTGGGCCTCGGGTCGCTTCACTGGCTACAGCAATCCTTGGCCTAATGGCCCATTTTGCCGTAGTTGTGGCATTTTTCCTTTGAGAAGTCACAGCCACCACCAGATCCTGGCCTTTCCTTGCTTTCATCTGCCCCACCGCTATCAGCCCATCATCGCGGCGGCTTGCGTCGTCAGTTACTGGACTTGGAGCCACTAGAGGATCCCTCCCCTACTGCTGCTCCCTCATTCGCGCAGACCACTCCTCCATGAGGAGCAACTTCCCGTTAGCATCGGCCACGGGCGCCGGGTCTAGACAATCTTTCGCCGCCTTGGTCTCCCGGTTACCTCCTCCACCAAGAGCATCAAGAGATCAAGCAGAGTTTTGATTGAAAGAGCAATTTGGGTGAACCTGGAAGGGACAACACGTAGGTACTTCTCGACGACCTTGTGCGGTGGCTCTGGGTCGTCGAGGGTGCTAAGCTGGTGAGCTGCAACGCGAAGTTGTCGACAGACTCCCTGTCATAGAATGCAATGCTCTCAAACTCCTGGTGGAGCTTCTGAGCATTGGCCTTATGCACTCGATCAATGCTGACATGCATGGTCTTTAGGGTATCCTATGCCTCCTTTGTGGTTGCCTTGATGGCAAGCGTGGAGATCATCTCCGGCGGAACGGCATGTAGGATGGCCTCTAGCGCCATCCTGTATTCAGTCTCGCTGGTGTCAACTACGTCCCAAAGCCCGCGCGCCTGGAGCATGGCCTTCATCATCAAGGCTTAATCACCATACTTCGTCTTCGTGAGTGTCGGATACGCCGCTAATCCCCCGACCTCCTTCACCACCCTTTTTACCACTAGAGCACCGCTGCTGTCGTCGACGCGATCTCTAGGACATGGCGATGAAGACTGGGAGCACCGAGGTTATGCGGAATCAATTGGCTACATCGTGGATCAACGTTCCCTAGCTCTGATACCAAATGTCAGGAACTTCGGCCGATCAACACGCTTGAGCTCACACACGAATACACATGATATTGGAAAAATAGAGCAAGAACACAAGAGTTTTACACTTTTGGAAAAACTGGGTAGCCTTTTCTATTGTATTAGCTTCCTATTTAAAAGAAATCCTAGTCTAACTCTAGTGGTTAAGCCACCCTTACGACCATTACCACTACAACTGCTACAGTGGTCATACGACAATGACAACTACGATTGCTATAGTGATTCTATGACCATGATGACCTATGATTGCTATAGTGAATCTTTGACCATGATGAACGCACTGGATTATCCAACGGGTTGGATGAGCTCGTCCCAAACCCCAAGAAAGCAAGAATTAAGAAAGACTCTATCCAGACGGGGATACATGGGCACTGCCGTGCTGTGGGCACTCTTTAGAGGAGTTCTGATTGTGTCATGCCCATGGTGCAAGGAGTAGTGACGAGTTCGAGCAGTGCCGAGGAGGGTGTATGTGACATTCCTGGTCGGCGACGGTGACTACTGGAAGGGCGTGGTGGGGCTGGTCGAGGGCCACCTACCCGATGGTGGTGGCCGTGCTCTCCGAGGTGAAAGGTGGTGGTGGAGGTGCTAAACGGCGTACCGTCGTGCTCACCCAAGGTACCCACTGGTGGTGGCCGTGCTCCCTGAGGTGAAAGGTGGTGGTGGAGGAGCTCTTCGAGGTACCTGTCGGTAGAGCTGGACAAAAATCTCGAGGTTCGTGAGCTACTCAAGCTCGTAGCCGGCTCAGCTCGAGCTCAAAATTTCTTCCAACGAGCCAAGCCTAAGAAATAGCTCGGCTCGGCTCGAGCTTGAAATTTCTTCCAGCGAGCCAAGCCTAAGAAATAGCTCGGTTCACTAATGAGTCGAGCCCAAGCCGCTCGTGAGTGGCTCGCGAGCCCAAACGAGCTAGAGCGATGATATACTTACCCACTCGGCTGCTCGCTTATACGGTCATATACCCGTAGCCCGCTCGGTCGCTCCCGCTCGCTCCGGAGTCTCCGCCCGCTCCCCCACCTCCTCCCCACTCCCCACTCCCTGCCCCCGCCGCCTCCTTCCCGCTCCCCCGCCCCCGCCGCCTCCTCCCCGCTCCGCTGCCTCCTCCCTGCTCCCCCGCCCCCGCCGCCGCCACTCCCCCACCTAGGAAGGAGGCCGAGCTCGGCGAGCACGTGAAGGAGTGGGAAGCGAAGGGTTCTTTGTCCTCTTCTCGAACAACGGGTTCGTCACCTTCTCCGTCTTTTTCTTTGCCGGAACCGGTGCCTTTCCACCTCACTTCGGAGCCATTTCGCCGGCGGCTGCTTGCAGCGAGCAGGGAGACGGCGAGACCGGATCCGGGCAAAGAAGGGACCGGTCGGGAGCCGGCGGTGGCGAATCCACCGGATCTGGCGTCGAGGAGAGCAAATTCGGTGGCAGGAAGTGGTAGCTTCTAGAGAAAGTAGCGGGGGCGAGCTCGAGAGCAACGACGACTTCCTCCACCTCTTCTCTACGTCCTCCGCTATTGAGCCTCTACTGCAGCTCACGAGCCGGCTCGAACCAACTACCTAGCCCGAGCCGAGCTTGCATTCTAACTCAATTTCTAAACGAGCCGAGCCGAGCCATGGCTCGGCTCAGTGCGAGCTCGGCTGAGTCTGTGGCTCGACTCATTTTCACCCCTACCTGTCAGTAATGGAGGACCGACGTACCCGCTAGTGGTAACCGTGTTCCCCCAGGGTGAAAGGTGGTGGTGGAGGAGCTCCCCCGCGTGGGCCATCGCTCTACTCACCCCAACAAGCGCAAGCGTGACTACACCTACATGGCTACATGGCGCGCAAACCTCGACGGCAGCAAGTTCAAAGAAACTTATATGCTATATATCTGAAACGTTAGATGCACTCACCTAGCCTCCGGCGAATTCGGAAGCCTTGCCGTCGCCGGACTGGGCGCAGAATGTGCACGCCTGAACACAGGAGGGGAACCGAATGAGCCGACTTTCCGAACTGTCGTAACTAAGCTAATGAATAGGAGGTCATCCCCCAGAATCCACCATCCAAATGTCTTAGAACATTTCGTGATTCGTGCGTGTATTGTAACAACACAACGTTCTAATTCTATGACATGTGGGACATCATGAACTAGGGCCCACGGTAGGCGAGAGGTGTCATTTTTTTAGGTGGATTTTTCCAGTTCAGATGTTTGCGACCCCGCGTCCTCTCTCCTCCCACATTTTCCCTCCACGCAACCCACCCGGCACCTCTCTCTCCCCATTCTCTCCCTCCTCCTCCTCCTCCTCCTCCTCTCTCTCTCTCTCTTCGTCTCTCTACACCGGCCACCCGACCCCGCGGTCGACGGCGACGGCCTGAGCCCAAGCCACCACGTCCCCGGAGCCGCTGGATCCGGACGCCTCCAGATATGGCCGTCCCCGTGGGCGCCGCGCCAACGTCGTCTTCCTCTCCGTCTGTCCCCGGCCACGGCGCCGCCTGATCTGCGTCCTTGAGCGTCGTCTCAACCGGATCCGGCATCCTTGAGCGTCGTCTCCACCGGATCCTTCGATGCGCCGTGCCGTCATCTCCGCTGAATCCGGAGCATGATGCTCCACGCTGTCGTATCCGCCGTCGCTCTCCTCGTCCCGCGGCGCCACCGATGTGTGCGGGGACATGATGGCGCGGCGTGGGACGCAACAGAGCTGCGCGTGGAGGAGCGGCGCGTGGGGAGGTAGGCACGACCGATGAGCGTGGTGCCGCCCACCCCGTCCCGCGCACCCGGTGGTCGCCGCCGCCGTCCCCGAGCGACGATGTCGCCAACCTCGTCCCCGATGGCCGGCGACGCCATCACTGTCATTCCGGAGCCGGGTCGAGTCAAGGCGTCGTTGCACCGCCCAAGGTTGCTGCTCTTCGCGCTGAGCTCGGTCTCCGGGAACTGCTTTATCTGAGAAATGGTGCGCCTGCTTGATTTTTTGCATTTTCTGGTACATTTTTTTGTTTGTCCCAAGTGATGCTCCAAAATCTTGCCTTTTTGTTCTTCGGGAGTTGATTTTCTTCCAAACTATGATTTTATAACTGTTAAATTAAAGATCCAATAGCCATGAATTCTTCTCTCAAAAAAATCCAACGGCTCCAATAAACCCCCTCTAAAAAAGACCGTTCGATTTCTAATCTAACGACTATAAATCTAAATGATTGTTTAGATGAAAATATTCGGATGATAAGTAGACTTATGATCGTTATAGCCGATTGATTCTTAAGTACTTCCTGGCCAGGTGCCTGTATATTGTAACGGAACTTGAAAAGATATCCGAATATATGCTACAAACTCTTCCAAAGCAATCTATTATTTTTCTCTACATAAACTCAAATCTAAGTACTCAGACGCATCTCTTTTTGCCCCTAAAACATGCATTCCTCAACATATCAAATGTGATGAAATCAAGCAATGTGATATTGAACAAAGTCATATGCTCGACAAAATCAAACATTAAACTTTTTAAAGAAGGGAATGCTCAAATCCACTCAGCATTAGAGGTTAATGCAACCATAATTTATGGAAAATGAAAAAAAAAACTTGAATGGAAAGCACCAGGCAACTAAACACTACCGGAACTCGTACAAATATACCATCATTAAAAGCGCTCGCAAAAAAGAGACTAATCATCTATTCTCCACAAATGAAATTCATGGTCTAGCAATACAATCGAGGTGTCTGATGCCCCGTTTTCAGTGGCTGCCACAGGTGCGTGAAGTTGGATTGCTACAGCTACCATACCTCATTCTTCACCTCATACGTCCAATATTTTAGAAAGACTAGTAAAGTGCCTGTGCATTGCAACGAAAAACTAAATAAAAGTGATACATACTATCAAAGCAAAAACCAATACAAATGTCTCCTTAGTCCGCCAAAGTTAGTCTAGAGTCACTACATTTGCACCTTTGGTTTGTACATGCTGACCAAAGGTACCTAAACCATTAGCGCCAAGACACGCTATGCCTACAAAGATGCTCGAAGCGGTCTGTGTGGCTCTCTGCAAGACTGAAATTCGAAGAGAATATTGGCATGGAGCAGTGTAATGATATTTGAGCCCGTGCGTTGTAAATTAACTAACAAAGAGAACAGCCGCCGATCTAGAAAATGACAAACAAATAGTTAAACATCATAAATCAATTGTATATCTTACGAAAAGATACGGAAAGATGTAGTGAATTGCTTACGTTATTTAATGTCCAAACATTCTGTCAAGTGTATCGTTCCTTACGTCAACAGTATTCGTGATAAAGTTCCTTACATTCAAATCATGCAGCACTACTTGGCGCAGTTCTGTTCGAAGGAAGCATTATTTAAATTATGAAAGACATACATACTTGCATACATTATTTACTTGTTTTGTACCTTCAAGCTCTTGTAGCCTATCACCTTGTGGTCCAAATATAAAATTTGTACAATCCATTGTCATTAAGCAACCTTTTCAATAATGTATTAATTAGATGAGGAACAGGAATAAAATATAAGATGATGATGTATTCATATTAGTTGCACACATACCATATCGACTATTCATCTTCAGGATTGTCACGGCTAAAATATGGTTCGGTTCCCCCCGCAAGTCTCCATTGTGTTAGATATCGTACAATAAGTCCATCCCAAATGCGCACAAATAATAAATTTTTACTAATGTACATAAAAAATGGACTCAATCAACAATATGCAATATAAATTATTTGTTTTCAAGAAAATAGAAGCATTCTATGCAACTTGCTGTCATCCATGAGACATAATTCCCTCATTGGTACACGACGTGGGAAGCTGTCGACATAGAGCAGTACAACCAATACATAGAGCCACTGCCTATGTGCAGTACAACCAATACCGGGTCTAGCTGCGACTTGAAATGTCTATGAACAAGAATTGCAGCTTTGCACTGAAAGAATCAATTAATGCACATAAGAATTATTTTAAAGACATAATTGTGCAAACAACAAATGGTATTTTGAATAAGAAGAAAATCCCCCTCCTTTATATTCATCAATT
The DNA here is from genome assembly GCA_036346265.1 of Melocanna baccifera. NCBI lineage: Eukaryota > Viridiplantae > Streptophyta > Magnoliopsida > Poales > Poaceae > Melocanna > Melocanna baccifera. The sequence continues at coordinate 34,603,162 of CM070693.1, forward strand.
TGGCTCTTATGTGCTGATGCTAGTGCTTGTATTCATCGATCCTTGAGCTTGTTCTCAACTCAATTGTGTAGTGCAATGGACCAGCAATACAAGCATTTCACCATAGCTTGAAAACCATTTTGCACCAACAATACATCAATACATCAACAGCAGATTGTGCCAAAGAAACCATTTTGCATTCAACAGTTCATTTGTGAGCACTTGTACAAGCAAAATTACAGAGCGCTGCGTTTAACGTTGTCTGGTGCACGAGTTATTACACATGATTCATTGAAATATAAAGTTACAACACCGAAGTAATAATTTGGCACCATGCCTTATCCATATTACACAATTGTAACAAAAGACTACTGGTAGCACACAGCAAAAAAACTCGCAGTCTGAGAAGCAACAACTTGGTGCTAGCTGCTAACTGCTGATGCTCGGCTATGCCTTATCCATATTACACAATTGTAACAAAAGACTACTGGCAGCACACAAAGAAAAAAACTCGCAGTCTGAGAAGCAACAACTTGGTGCTAGCTGCTAACTGCTGCTGCTCGGCTAGCTTAGTGCTGGCTGCTGCTCCCACCAAAAATAAGAAAACATTAACAGCATTACCTCAAGTACTGCACAAGAAACCCCTTGGTGAGCTGAGTTGCAGACGAGCGCGTTTACCGGATTGGTGATCCACGTCGCAGATTGACAAGGGGGCAGCGGCAGGATGGGCAAAGGCGGCACAGCTTAGGACGGATTTCAAGCTGTATTTTAACCGGAATAATTTAGACTCTTAACAAGGAGAAGAAAATGTATATGCAGTAAAGCAATCTACAACTATTAATAGAATAACATCACATCAATTCCAAGCTTGTAATTCAAGGCGAGTAAAGGTAGTACAACAAGCAGAGTAAGCTTTTTAAACAAAAACATGATAGACACACATCATGAACATGTACTCGCTTGCCTCAAATTCTACTGCAGGTCATCAATTTCATAGTATTGCATAGCATTTACAAGTCCTACTGCAGGTCTCGTCAGGTTTAGTTTGCTACATGAGAGCTGTTCCAAAAGGAACCACCAAAGGTTACAAACAGAAACATACCTTCAGATTTGCACAGCTGTTTGCAACTGCATACAATGATTCGTCTGTGATAAATGTTCTTGAAATCTGCGGCGGCGGTGTGGGGTGGGAGGGGAGGAGGAGGCGGCGCGGGGTGGGGGAGGAGGAGGGGGGCGGCGGGGGGATGAGCGAGGGGGAGCGGATCGGGGCGATTAGGACGGCGGGGGGAGCGCAAGGCAGGGGGCGGCGGTTAGAGTGCGAGAGGAAATCTGCGGAGGGGGAGGAGGGCGGTGGGATGAGGGGGGATTTTTATGGCCGGGAGGGGAGAGAGATCCGACAGTCCAGATCGGATGGAGGTTTCGGCAACCACCAACTCCTTCTTTTATAATAGTAAAGATTATTATTATAACAAATTAAACGTGTTCGTGGCAGTGTAGATTAAACTGTCAAAGTTTTTTTTTGCAGATAAACCTGCTGGAGGATGCGGCGGCACGTGGGTGGCGGTGGAGTGGCGGTGGCACAAGGTAGGGCCGAGGGGGTGAGGGCGGGAGCGCGGGCTGGTGAGGAGGGTGGGGGCACGGAGAGTGGCGGCGCGCGCTGGGGGAGGGCGGAGGAGGGGAGGATGCAGCGGCGGAGGAGGGAGAGGGGTGATGATATGGGGACGGACTGCGCGCTTATGTCGCAAGGCGGAGCGCGAGCCCAGAGACGGGGAGCGCGTCGAGCGAAGGCGTGGTTGATGCACTCGGAGCGGAGGAATCGAGAGAGGACGCGGCCGTCGGCGGTGAAGCCGGCGAGAGCGACCCCGGCATGGTCGGCGACGTGGAAGACCGTGCGCTGGTGGGAGGAGAGCTCGGAGGCGGCCCTGTTGGCGGCGGCGAGGACGGCGTGGGTGCGGGAGCGGAGGCCGACGCAGGCGGCGGCGGTGTGGGGTGGGAGGGAGGGGAGGAGGCGGCGGCGCGGGGTGGGGGGAGGAGGAGGGGGCAGCGGGGGGAGCACGAGAGGAAATCTGCGGAGGGGGAGGAGGGGGGTGGTGGGGAGGAGGGGCTGTGTAGACGAGGGGGAGGCGGGGGGCGGTGGGGGGATGAGAGAGGGGGAGCGGATTGGGGCTATTAGGACGGCGGGGGGAGCGGAGGCAGGGGGCGGCGGTTAGAGCGCGAGAGGAAATATGCGGAGGGGGAGGAGGGCGGTGGGATGAGGGGGGGATTTTTATGGCCGAGAGGGGAGGGAGATCCGACGGTCCAGATCGGATGGAGGCTTCGGCAACCACCAACTCCTTCTTTTATAATAGTAAAGATACAAGGGCAGTGTAGCTTCTGGACTGCTCACCAAAATGCAGCCAAACCGACAATATAAAATTAAAAATAATTAGGCAAAATAACTTTGAATCAAGTAGAAATATGGTCCGAAAGAGATTGTAGCCTGCAAACAACACCAAAGGATTGCCTTACAATCTCTCAAGCTACAAGCATCACAAGAAGGCCAGGAGCTTTGTTCTGTTGTCGTTGTTGGCAGTGCTTAGCAGAGGAGGTAACAATAAATTGGTCTTTATTTGGTTCAAAAAGTCAACCCTAAATCCCCAAAACACTTAATCACAGCCCTTATTAATCTGCTTTAAAATAAAGAATGGATATCTTGAGCTTCTAGTTCCAACCAAGGCAACAAAATGCTTAACATTAGGTGGCGTTACTTTCAAATTAAAGCTTCAGGTTGACATGAATGAAATAAAATCTAAGAGCAAGGCAAAGGCAAACAATACTCTAGGAAAAAGACAAGCGGTAGCTACAACACTAATCTACACATGTTCCATTAGCAGTGCTGTAACAAATTAAGTTGAATAATGAACAGTTGAGAACAATGATGAAAAAATACAGATTATCTCTGTGTAAAATTATTGGAACGGGTGCTATTTAAAAAGTAAGAACAGACTTTTTCCTTGGCCTTTTTCCTTTGACGATGACGATCAGCGTCAAACTTCTTTCATTGGCCTTTTTCCTTTGATTGAGGGGATATGTTGCGAGAAAACGACGTGTGATAGGAAAACGACGTGTGATACGAAACTTCTAATTTTCCTTGCCTTTTCTAATTTTTTAATTGTCATATGAACCTTGATCCTTTTTTTCTTCGTTTCCTTCTATCTTCATTATGGGCTTAGTGTTCTTCGCCGGATTTTGTTTGTGGGATGAAAAGTTTGATATGGGCTGAGTGCTCTTCACGAAGTTGTGTTCGGTTTGTACAGCCATTGAAAGTTTTTGATTTTTCGTGCTCCGGACCTGAACACCTATGCTGTAAAAAACAAAAGTGAACAGACCCATATCAAAGATCCCTAAAAAATGTAATACATTTGACTATGCAAAACTCAAAAACTGTAATACATTCCGTGCACAGGGTGATTTGAGCTTTGGAGCAGGCCTGACAGCTGTACAAGAAATTAATATTGAAGAAGGGGCAACAAATTCATCATTATTTTTGTATGATGAAGGGGGTGTTAGAATCGCATTGGTTTATGGTTTTTTATTGTAGTCGGTTTATGTTTTTACTGTAGTTGAGTTAGTTTATTTGGCATAATTAAATTTAAAAATAAAAAATATGTTAACCATCACGGATAATACAAAGGAATACATAAAAAAAGTAAAAGCAAAAAAGCCTAAAAAATAAAAAAACAGAAAAAGACAAAATTAATAAATAGTGAGAAAACAGAAGCCAGAAGCTAAATTGAGCCGTGCCTAAGTGTCTATGTACAATGCATCTGGCTGCAGTGTAAAACTTCGTTGGACTTTGTATAGTATGCAGCTATTATTTTCTTATCGAACTAATACATCTCATACAGAATCATATGCAGTCCTTTGTGTCTCCTGCTACTAGTGACAACCTAAATAACTTTTTTTTCCTTCTGAAGCTCCCTGCTACTAGTGGAAGATTAACGTACACTACAAAAGGTAGCATTTCAAGTTTCCAGGTCCAGCATGCAGCATATCACTTGGAGGCTGGAAATAGACGATGAAGCTTCAAACCTCTCAGTTGATTTTCCTTCTCAAGCTCTTGCTGCATCGTCGGTAGGTACAATGGGAAGGTAACCAACAAGATCTGTTCAAAGTCATCTGCGGTGTACTTTAATGGATCTAAAGTTAAGGATTTTTCAATGGATAATGTAGCTCTAATACCTAACCAAAGAGCTACCGCAGTACCGATTAAAAAAACTGTCGTAGCTACTGGGCGACGAAATGGATTTTGGAGTTTATTGACATTCTCTAGAAAGGGTATGTGTTCCGGTAGTACTCCAGAAATTCCATAGTTCCGTTCCTGGGATCATATTTTCTGAACTTGAATGACTCCTCAAGCAGACTGTTGCCTTTCAATCTTGTTTCCCAATCATCACCATATGGCAAGGCATTCATGATGCGTTGTTGCACTGTGGGACTCACCATATAATTGATCTGTTCATACATCAGGAGAAAGAACTGGTACCTGTTCCCGATAGGCACCAGAGAAGCGTGCGTTCTTATGACATACTCCATTTTGATGGCACTATCGGACCTCATCAATTCTAGCAGATCCTTCATGTCTTCAGGAACAGCACCCCAATGGTGCTCTCGGAACACTGTCATCTCAAGTATCTGCTAAATAACTGTAAAACAGTCCACCCAGCGCCCGCGTCCTCTCTCCTCCGACTTTTCTCCCTCCAGCAACCAGGGCCGGCCCTTGGGGGGGGGGGGCGGCCGCTCCGGGCCCCCAAAATCCAGGGGCCCCCAAAACATGCAGCGACGCGTGAGCCCTTTCGCCTGCCGCTCGGAACCTCGGAAACATCAAACATGCACTCGTCCTTTCGCTTGCCACAAGCCCACAACGGTTCGCCTGCCAAGTGCCAAGCTGTCAGCTCTGCGCGCGGCGCGCCCTGCCATTCTCCCCTCCACGACTGCTCGGTCGCTCGCTTCGTCAGTCTCTTTCTCCAGTCCTCGGGCCGACGGGCCGGTTCCACTGGTCGGCGTTGTTCGCGAGGTACCAGGCGTTAACGAGGATCTTGCTCTCGGCGGGGATGTCGTAGGCGTCGCCGAGCTTGGCGTCATGGAGGTTGAGATAACTTTTCATGTTACTATTCCTCATATTGCATCACCAACTCTATTTAACTTGTGTACCTTTTGATTTTAAAGGTGCCAAAAAGGAGTACCAGCTAACATACGATATTATCAAAGCTGGATTTTCCATCAATCCGGATGAAATGTTGAAAATGTAGGCAATATTTTAATTTCAAGTTTTAGTAGCAGACAAAAGCAATATACTAGTGATGCACAACTAACTAGTGACAGTAGGCTACTCATCATACTTCAGAATATACGCAAGAATAATATTGTATCAAAGTAAATTTAACACACGAACGACTTACTTTTGGGTTTGATGTAGAGCAGAAGCGGCCGCAGCTTGATGCAAAGATAGGCTTGACGCGATGCGGTGACGAGATAAAGCAGAGCAGGAGCGGTCGCGCAGATATGCGCTGCCCAGAAACCTTATTGCCGCCCCCGTGCAGGTCTTCACGACAGCAATGGTTCGGAGATACCGCTCACCTTCCTTCCAGGTGCACGCCGGGAAGAAAGGTCGGCGAAGTTCAGACAGCACAGTACTACCGCACAATATTACGAGAGAGGAAGAAAACAATGGGAGAGAAGAATGGAGAAAATCAGTCACAAACCTGGACGTCTCCAGGCCTTTTATAGACGTGCTAATTACTCTCTAGTAACTGACACCATTAGACTGAAATAATGCTCAAGTAACTGACTCCATTATTCATTAGTAACTGCCGATATTCAAACCAAATATTTACGCAGTCTCATTACCAGTCAAAGAAGTAACCGACTCTATTATTCACTGGTAACTGCTAAAATTTAAAACCAAATAATGGTAATTAAACAGTCTCGTGACCAGTTAAAAGGAGAGAGAGATGATGCGCGGTTCAGCAAAATAAGGTAGACATGGACTGCCAAGTGGCACGCCTGCTGCACCAAAAGATAATGATCACCGCATGGTAGGTCTACCAAAGTAGAGTGCCATCGGTTATCATCATCATTTGGGGTAGATGTCGGACATCTACATGCGGAAGCATTTGGTTTACTTAACAAGGTTATCAAAATAGTTTTGGACCTTGGGGCATAGATTGGGGCCTAGGCATACTAATGTCACCCAAAGTAGAGTCACATAGGGATGTGATTAGCAAAGTGTTGCTTACCCATGTCACTAGTTTTCTAGCCGTGATGCCAAAGCTCACTAGGAATTAGTGAAATGAGGATCTTTACCCACTATGTAACTTAGAGGGAGTTTTTGTTGCAAAACTCATAGTGGGAGTCTTTTGCTAAATAGTTTAATAAAAGATGAACATAAACGTAGTGCTAAATTTTGCATATTCTTATGTTGTAGATCATGTCAGCTAACGCCGCATCCAGTACTTTTAATTTGCGATCTGTTCTTGAGAAAGAAAAACTCAATGGAACAAACTTTTTGGATTGGTATCGCAACTTGAGAATTGTTCTCAAGCAAGAGCGCAAGGAGTATGTCCTTGAGTCTCCTTACCCCGAAGATTTGCTTCTCATAAGCTCTCCGTGCAGCCACAGTAGCATTGGTATCAGCCGAATGATGTGAATGATGTGAATAGTATGGCCCTATAGCTTATTTGAATGTATGAGATGTATGTGATGCATGTAACATTCGTTCATGGCCTGCGTGTCATGATTATTTCAGCTATTGTTAGCTGTATATATTGTATTTAACGACCTGCGTGTCGACCTTAATGCTTGAATCTATCTTTGTAATCTTCAATTTCTAGCTATTAGTGGTAGTAGCCTAGTTTTAAGGTTACAAGTTTTTAAGCATGGTGGCCTAAAGGAGTGATGTGGAGGATGGAGATCGTCTACACCTACTTGGAGATGGATATCACCATTTTTGGGCCATACTACTTCGGCTGATACCAATGCTATTGTGGCTGCACGGAGAGCTTATGAGAAGCAAATCTTCGGGGTAAGGAGACTCAAGGACATACTCCTTGCGCTCTTGCTTGAGAACAATTCTCAAGTTGCGATACCAATCCAAAAAGTTTGCTCCATTGAGTTTTTCTTTCTCAAGAACAGATCGCAAATTAAAAGTCTTTGGATGCGGCGTTAGTGACATGATCTACAACATAAGAATATGCAAAGTTTAGCACTACGCTTATGTTCATCTTTATTAAACTATTTAGCAAAAGACTCCACTATGAGTTTTGCAACAAAACTCCTCTAAGTTACATAGTGGGTAAAGATCCTCATTTCACTAATTCCTAGTGAGCTTTGGCATCACGGCTAGAAAACTAGTGACATGGGTAAGCAACACTTTGCTAATCACATCCCTATGTGACTCTACTTTGGGTGACATTAGTATGCCTAGGCCCCAATCTATGCCCCAAGGTCCAAAACTATTTTGATAACCTTGTTAAGTAAACCAAATGCTTCCGCATGTAGATGTCCGACATTTACCCCAAATGATGATGATAACCGATGGCACTCTACTTTGGTAGATCTACCATGCGGTGATCATTATCTTTTGGTGCAGCATATGGAAGGACCGCGCGTCGCAAGTCACAAGTCACGCGATTTTCACGTGAAAATACGCGAACACGCTGTGGCAAGGCGTGCGTGCGCGTGTGTGTTTAGCCAAAGCCACCATCCACTTCCATAACTCAAGGAGTGGCATGGACTCCACCTTATAAATTGATCTCCCCCACTTTGCCTAAGCAATATGGTACTAAACCTCATATGCTTTGGAATTTAAGAAAACATGCGACAAATAATGGGCCAATTTCTAACATGAACTGGTATCAATCACAAGCAAGCATGATGTCAAAGCTTTGAAGATGCATGGTAGGGTAGATGGGATATCCAAAAAAATCCGTTCAACATTTGACCATGGCATATGTGCTAGTGACTTAGATACAAGACAGAACATATATGGTGTCAATCGTTAATCGTTATGTGGAAAAACCTTCAAGAAGTTTCTGGATGTTTCTTTGGGATGCATTGCAGGACATGACCCTTATCATTCTTATGGTATGTGCTTTGTTATCTGCTGTAGTTGGTCTGGCATCTGAAGGTTGGCCAAAGGGCATGTATGATGGCTTGGGAATAATACTCAGCATTTTCTTAGTTGTGATAGTTACTGCTATCAGTGACTATAAGCAGTCACTCCAGTTTAAGGAGCTAGACAATGAAAAGAAAAAGATATTTATCCATGTCACTAGAGATGGCTGCCGACAAAAGATCTCTATATATGACTTAGTAGTTGGCGATATAGTGCATCTATCAATTGGAGCTCAAGTACCTGCTGATGGACTATTTATACATGGATACTCCCTTTTGATTGCTGAATCCAGCTTATCGGGTGAGAGTAATCCAGTGTATATTTCTCAAGAAAAGCCATTCATCCTGGCAGGAACTAAAGTGCAAGATGGATCTGCTAAGATGATAGTAACTGCCATTGGTATGCGCACTGAATGGGGAAGGTTGATGAGCACGTTGAGTGAGGGAGGAGAGGACGAGACACCATTGCAGGTTAAGCTAAATGGAGTTGCAACCATTATAGGGAAGATTGGTCTAGTATTTGCTGCATTAACATTTGTAGTCCTGCTGGTTAGATTCCTTATTGAAAAAGGTTTAACAGTTGGTTTTTTCAAATGCCATTGGCTGTTACTTTGAGTCTTGCATTTGCAATGAAAAAGTTAATGAATGATAAAGCTCTTGTTAGACATCTCTCAGCATGTGAAACAATGGGATCTGCTGGTACCATCTGCACAGGTAAAACGGGAACTTTGACTACTAATCATATGGTGGTTGACAAAATATGGATAGCTGAGGTTTCAAAGTCAGTTGCCAGTAACAATAGTTTGGAAGATCTGAATTCTGTGATTTCTTCAAGCACATTGAGCCTACTTTTGCAGGGCATTTTTTAGAACACTAGCGCGGAGGTGGTCAAAGAAAAGGATGGTAAACAAACTGTTTTAGGAACTCCAACAGAAAGAGCGATATTAGAATTTGGCTTGAGATTGGAAGGAGATCGTGATGCTGAGGACAGGACCTGCATAAGGTCAACAATGTCTCAAGAGAGGTTAAACGGTTTGGCAACTTTATGTATTGAGAAGAAATTATTGGATGAGATTGATATCAATACCATCATCAATGACTTCGCATCTAGAAATGTTAGAAGAAATTTTTAAGGTAATATATATAAACTCTTTGATATGAATTTTTCTTTAATACATAACGCATTTTAAGTGTTTATTGGTAAAATTAGATATATATATGTGTGTGTATGTAGATTTATATTTAGATATTTATACTAGGACTTCTATTTCTAGTTTCGCCCCGGGCCTCTAAAATCCCAGGACCGGCCCTGCCAGCAGCCCACCCAACGCCTTTCTTTCTCCTCATTCTCTCCTCCCCCCTCTCTCTCTCTTCATCTGTCTGCACCGGCCACCAGACCCCACAGATGATAGTGACGGCCCGAGCGCAAGCCACCACGTCCCCATCGCCACTGGATCCAGACGCCGGTAGATCTGGCAGTCCCTGTTTGCGCCACCTCCGTTGTCTTTATCTCCGGCCGTCCCTGGCCCTCGTGTCACTATCTATGGTTGCCATCGTCCCCGGGCACGTTACCGACTTCTCTGGCTATCCCCGGGTGTGGCACTGCCGTCGTATTCCTCTCCGGCCATCCCCGGCGCCCGCTGCGCCGGATCTAGCGCCCTTGAGCGTCGTTGCCACTGGATCCGGTGATGCACCGTGCTCTCCTCGTCCGACGGCACCGCGGATGTGTGCGGGGACATGATGGCGCATCGTGGGACGCGACAGAGCTGCGTGTAGGGGAGCGGCGCGCGGGGAGGTAGGCACAACTGGCGTGGCACCGCCTACCTCGTCCTGCGCACCCTGTGGCCGCCGCCGTCACCCCCGACCGACTCGAGGCGGAGCGACGACGTCGCCAACCTCGTCCCCAATCTCTGCGACCGCCGTCCTTGGAGATGATGTTGTCTTCATGATCTCTCTTCGGGGGTTATACAACTCATAGTTTAAATTGTGTCACCAATTATCCGATTGACTACCAATTAGAGTTTTTTCTATTATCTTTAAATCGAATTTCTCTATTTTTTTATCATAAATCGATTTGCGCCACCCTGTTGACCCGTCGACATTCCTTTTCACTATCTTGGTTTCGACCTCTTCGACCTTCCTCTTCTCCGATGATGTCGTGGCGTAACGCGGCACACTCGTCGATATGACCCTCCCTCCACAGCCTTTCGAGTGCTCCATCTATCGTCGTCATCACACCAGATTATCATCGTTGGCCCGTCGTTCGCGAGCACGAGCCATCACACCACTAGGAGCTCGTACTTATGGTCATACCATCGATATGCACGGGCTGCCACTGTATCACCCCTTTGAGCTGTAATGCCGCTGTCCGTGGTCACCATTGCCATCGTCAATGCCACCATCTTCGTCAATGTTGATTAGGTCCTTTTCCGCCTTCCTCGAGCATCGCCGGCGTAGCCTCTCTAGTCTTCATCTTGTCCACCGCAAGTGTCACATTTATTTTCCTATTTCATCCACTCCGGCGACAGTCGTTGTGTTGCGCTGCCCTCTCGCTCCCCGCACTGCACCGTCATGAGCCCCCTTTGCTGTTGCTGGTGTAACCCTTTAGACATTGGCAGTAGACAATTTGTGTTGGTCCCTTTTCTTGGTGCACAGGTTCTGGCAAAATCGGAGTGTCCTTTCTTCCCCATCACACACCCAGTCTTAGCACCACCGGTGTGGCATTTTGTTTACGATGGCTTTAACTGCATCATCCTTGGCATCGCTCTCTTCCTCGACGACTGCCCGATTGCATCACCGTCTTCATCCTGGCACTTCTTTGCGCCGACGACTCTCCTTGTGGTCACTCGATGTCAGCTACCTTGATCATAACGACGATCTCGACACCAGCTACCTCGACATGGCTCCCTTCTCCATGGCTACAACCATGGTCATCCAGTTCTCGGCTATCTCAGCAACAAAGGGCTGTCTATTTCTATTTTCACCGAGTTCTGGTCCAGTTTGAATGTCTGCTCCGCCGACGCTCTACTCCGCTGACGCTCCAACTACCGGGTGGGGGGTAGATGCCTCGGTTCCTAGCCCATACTTAAGGTATGGCATGTTTTCACATACCTGTCTGCCATGGTTTTACATTTGACGTGGTTTTACATTTGCTCCTTTACCTGCCTAGCATGATTTTATATTTATCCCTTCATGAGTCTGACATAGCCTATATATAGGGCCTGTTTGGTACAGCTCCTGCTCCCAGCTTCTCAGTAGATTCTCAGGGAGCTGTACCAAACACCCCGATTCTCTAAATGGCTAGATTCTGCTTCTCGCGAGAAGCACTCTCTAAAATGAACTAGAGAGGAGAAGCAGCAATTTTGTGAATTCTCGTGGGGAGCTGTAGTCCTTAAAATAAATTTACCCATTGAAGTTCGGATTAATTACCCGCAAAATGCCACTCGTATAAAAACAAAACCAACCCCTCCTCCCTCCCGCGCGCCGCCCACCCCCAACACCCGAGCGCGTCGCCCACCCCCACACCCGAGCGCGTCGCCTCGCTTCCCCCATCGCGCCGCTGCCCTTCCCCTCCTCTCGCGCGCCCCGTCCCCTCCCTCCTCGGCCGCCGTCGACGCCGGCCCCTTCCTCCTCCCGGCCGCCCGACGCCGCCCCGCACCCTCCCTCCTCGCCGCGCGCCGCCCCCTTCCCCTCCCTCCCGGCCGCCCGACGCCGCCCCGTCCCCTCCCTCCCGGCCGCCCGACGCCGCCCCCGTCCCCTCCCTCCCGGCGCCGCCGCGCCCCCGGTCCCCTCCCTCCTCTGCGCGCCGACGCCGCCTTCTTCCCCCCTCCCGCCGCCGGACGCGCCCCGTCCCCTCCCTCCCGGCCGCCCGGACGCCGCCCCCCGTCCCCCCTCCCGGCGCGACGCTCCCCAGTCCCCTCCTCCTCGGCCGCCGCCGACGCCCGTCCCCTCCTCCTCGGCCGCCGACGCCGCCCCGTCCTCTCCCTCGGCCGCCGCGCCGCCCCCCTTCCCCTCCCTCCCGGCCGACCCCGACGCCGCTCCCCCTTCCCCTCCCTCCTGGCCACCCCCGACGCCCCTTCTCCTCCCTCCTCGGCCGAATTTTTGAGGTGAAGTTCACTGGAATTGATCTACTAGTTTTCTTTGTATTCTTTGTATGTTTGATGGTTGTATGCATGTATGCCAATTTATTCCCTCCTGCTGAAGCAACATGGCAAGTATGAGTGAATGTATGAGTTTGAATGTATGGTTGTATGAGTTTTCCTCCTGCATGTATGAGTTTGAATGTATGTTCATATGTTTGAATTACTAGAGTTTGAATGTATGACCTACTAGAGTTTTCCTCCTGCATGTATGAGTTTTCCTCCTGCTGCATGTATGAGTTTGAATACAGTTCATATGTTTGATGGCAACAGTTCATATACTAGAGTTTGCATTGTATGATGAATGTATGATGCATGTATGTACGTATACTAGAGTTCATATGTTGTCGCAATGATTCATGCATGTATGTATGTATACTAGAGTTCATATGTTGATGGCAACAGTTCATATACTAGAGTTTGCAGTGTATGATGAATGTAGTGTGTAGTTACTAGAGTTTGTACGTATGTATGATAAATTTTCAGTTTATAGCAGATGGGTGACAATGCCGAGTGGACTGATGAACACACTAGGATAGTATGTGAACTATTTCTTTGAACAAGTAGCACTGTAATCGCCCAAGTACACATCTGAATATTCCTGGTTATGCGTTAGTAATTGCTAAATTTGAGGAGAAGACTGGTATAAAATACACAAAAAGGCAATTTAAAAACAAATGGGACAAACTGAAGAATGACTACAACATTTGGAAGAAATTGACGACAAAAGAGACAGGCTTAGGTTGGGATCCCGAGAAGAAAACAATTAAGACCATCGCCAACGATGGAAGGAATTAAAAAAGTAAGTCAAGACACATTCAATTATGTATGAACAATCTCGTCTATGTTTATTATTAAGTTATATCATTGTTGTTGATAGGAATATAAAGGATGTGCTAAGTTTGAAAAGGGTGGACTTCAAAATGAGGACATGTTGCTAACGATGTTTGAAGATATTCGCAACATGGTGAAGATCATTGGTCCCCAAAGAATGGGAAACTTGCCACGAAGCCCGATTCGTGCATCCACACCTATTGAAGTTGAAGAACATGAAGGCGACAATGATGACAACGATAATAGTGAACAAGAAGATGAGTCACCAATTAGTGTTAAAGGGAAGAGAACATGTGGTCCTAGCAATGTGAAAGGGAAGAAATCAAGAGTGGATCTGCAATCATGCAAAATCAATTAAAACGTATTGTTGAGTTGAGCGAGATGTCTCATGCGTCTTTTGCAGCATTTGCACAAAAAGAGAGGAAACCTCGGTGTGTACCATCAAGGATGTGATGGAGTTGGTCAAGAGTGCGGTCTTTGTAGAGGGGACTAATGAGCATTTCATTGCATCTGAACTTTTATAAAAAGGAGCAAAGGGAAATGTTTCTTACATTGCGTAGTAGCGAAGGACGGTTTGAATGGTTGAAAAGAAAATATGATGCCAAGTATGGCAAGTAGAAGTTGGTTTGTAAGACTTTATTTAAATTGTGAGACATTATTTAAATTGGTTTGTAAGACTTTATTTAAATTGTAAGACTTTATTTAAATTGTGAGACATTATTTTGCTTCTATTGATATGTACAAATTGTTTGCCTTCATATGGGTTTTGTCTAATTTAAGTTGGTTTTTCTTGGTATTTTCATGTACAGATGTCCTCATCAGAAAATGAAAGTGAAGTGAGTGATGTCTCTGATGAAGAATATGAGTGTGATGTCCAAATGATGCAACTACAACAAGACATATTAGGGCACTTAGCTGCTACTGCAATTATTGTGGAGAAGTACCATTCAACTTATCTTGATAAGAATGAGGCTAGGACTTCACGCCTTAGTGGTATGGGTTGGGTAATAGAAACCCTAAACACCCCAGGGGAAAGTCACCATATGTTTCGTATGAATGCTACAATCTTTCAGAGTCTACATGATCTTTTAGTTACATCTTACAACTTGAAATCAACTACCCATATAAGTTCCATTGAAGCTTTGGCTATTTTTACAGATACATGTGGTGGCTCAATCAAATCAAGAGCGCAGAATCGGTTCAAGCATTCCGTGAGACAATTAGCGTAAAATTTGATGAGGTTTTGGAGTGTGTGGTCAAAATGTCTCATGATATTGTGCAACCAAAAGATCCTAATTTCTCACTGCTCATAGTAGAATTACAAATGATAGGAGGATGTGGCCACATTTCAAAGATTGCATTGGAGCTCTCGATGGTACACATATCCTTGCAATGAGTTCCATTAGAAGATCAGATTAGATATATTGGTAGATCAGGAAAACAACTCAAAATGTGATGGCTATATGTGATTTTGATATGCGCTTCACATACGCATCTATTGGTCACCAGAGCAATGCATGATACTAGTGTGCTTTATCATGCATTGAATGTAGACAAAGATATCTTTCCGCATCCTCCACAGGGTAAGTTTTATCTTTCAAATTATTTGTGAATTTATTTATATTAATATTCATGCATTTGGTGTTAATAAATGATAATTTGTACCTTAATTTTTAGGAAAATATTATCTTGTCGATGCTGGGTTATCCGAATAGGCGGGTATCTAGCACCATACAAGGGACAAAGGTATCATATTCCTGAATTTCAAGAGGTGATGCCCCAAGTGGTGAGAAAGAAAATTTAACAAAGTACACTCAAGTGGTCGTAATATTATTGAGAGGACACTTGGTGTCCGGAAGATGAAATGGAGAATTCTTTTGAAGATGCCGAGCTTTCCTTTGTCCAAGCAAAAGATGATTGTTGCAGCTACTATGGGACTTCACAACTTCATACGTGATCATGCTTCGCTGCACAAGCATTTTCAGAGGTTCGAGCGGAATCTAATTATGTGCCAACCATACCATCAAGATATGCAAAATATGCCATTTCTCGGGATGCATCGATGTGTCAACATCACAATCGAGTGATAGGGCTATGGATAGGTTTCGTGATGACCTTGCAAAGGCAATTGATGAAAGTTGGTGAAATTTGCTATATGAGCAGTGAAATTTACTTGTAATAGTATGGACGAATGGATTGCTTTTTATGAAAAGATGGATGCATGAGTGTTCTGTTTTGTTGTCATTGCAGCGACAATATCATTTCATATCACATTTCAATCGACTTGGCTCTAATATTTGTAGATAAATTTCATGAATTTGTGTACACGTAGAAAGGAGTAAGAAAGAAAAAACTTCAAGTGCTAAAACTAAGGGTAACATAGTCTTTTCCTCAAATCTTCTCTTTTGTGAATCTGGAGCCAACCCACTAGCCAAACGCTTTTGAGGTAGCTCAGTTCTCGAGAAGTGGATTCTTCAGTAACTGGAGCAGAGTGAAAAATGAGAATCTGAGTGTACCAAACAAAGCATATATATATATATATATATATATATATACATATATATATATATACATATATATATATACATATATATATATATATACATATATATATATATACATATATATATATATATATATACATATGTATATATATATATACATATGTACATATATATATATACATATATATATACATATGTACATATATATACACATACATATATACATATATATATATACACACATATATATATACACATATATATACACATATATATATATATATACACATATATATATACACATATATACATATATATACACATATATATATACATATATTTATCCTTCATCGATCGACATAGCCTATATATATATATATGTATATATATATATATATATATATATATATATATATATATATGTATATATATATATGTGTATATATATATATATATATATATATATATATGTGTCGTGATCTAGTCACTACAATGGAGGATAGAATGGCTTCGGGAGTGCAGATGAAGGTCGAGTTAGGATGCTATGCAGGATACGGAATGATATGGACAATGATTTGCATAATAAACAGAATGATATGCAGATAATATTATACAGAATGATATACAGATGATATTATACAATATGAAAACATAAATAGTAAATAAGAACTTAAACAGTAAATAAGAACATGAATAGTAAAAGTAAGAACATATGCAGAACTGAATAGAATGATAGATGCACAAACTAAAGCACAAAAACAAACTGAAAGTAAAGAACAGAATGTAAGAACATAAGTAAAGAACTTATATTATATATACAGAAATAAAGAACATAAAGGAAATAAAGAAGAACATAAAGAAAGAACTGAATCGTAAGAACACAAAGGAAATAAAACTTAGAATATATACTTATAACTTAGAACAGAATGTAAAGAACTGGAAGTAAAAGATGAATATAGAAGACATAATGAAATTAAAGAGTAAAGTAAAGAGATCTCGAGAAGAAAATCGCTAAGCGCTCATTCATATACCTTTGATAAACAGAAGGTGAAACCTTCTGATAAGTACACCAGAAACTACATACAAATTTTAGCTTTTACAAGCCTACACACTTATATTATACAAGATTACACACTCTTGACTCAAGATTGAGTCTTTATTTGGCTACTACTACTACCTATTTACAAGTTTTAGTGGAGTAGTTGGTGGAGATGAGGCCTTGAAGGCCACAACTATGGTGCCACTAGGCTAGAGTGGAGGAAGGCTAATGCCACTAGGCTTGAGTGAGCTTGGCTTCGCTCCTGTGTTGTTGTGTTCCTCTCTTCTTCAGGCTTCATGCCCCTTTTATAGGGGTGGCAGGTCTTCAGGATAAGGATGGACGTGGCCTCTCTTCGGGATAAGGATGGACGTGGCCGCTCTCTGGATAAGCATGGGTAAGGGCCCCCATGATGACGCCTTCTGGCCGTCGATATTATGCTTCATGATGGCTCTTTAGACTCTGAGAAGAATATTCGCCATGATGACCAGACTTTATTCTGTCTGCAATAGTTCAGATTCCATCTGCAATAGTAGATAGTACTTCCATTATTGTCCGGTGAATACTTTCTGTCAGGGAATATTCGGGACGAACAATTATGGGTCTTCATAGTCATCATCTACTATCATTGGTGCAGAGGATGTGCCTTCAACTTCGTTTGGTTGAATTGATTCATACCAATCCAGCCTTCTTCGGTACTCTTGACGAATTACCGAGTCTTCACCATAATCTGGCTTTATTAGGCGTCCAACACCTTTGTGTAGGATTCCATAATTTCCTCCGCAGAATATTTTCATGATCTTATTTTGAAAAACCATCTGGCAGGTGGTGTCTAGATAAATGCTGTCTTCGATTTCCATAGCTTCTTTAAACCATCGCCATTTATCATGGTTCATGTTGTGGGAGAAGAGTTCTTTTGTTCTTCATTAGAATGCCGGTTCTTCCGGATGGGAAGAAGAAGCTTCCTTTAAGAATATAGACATCATGTGTTGCCGGCCTGACTGGCTGCTCAAATCTTGGAGGGGTAGAATAGAAGATAATCTTGTATCTTCCTCCGAGAAATGCCAATCTTTACAAGCTTCTTTTATTGCAATCTCGAGATCGATAGAAGAATTTGATCTAGTGTGCCATATATGACATAGACTAATCCTTGGTCTATAATACTTTGGAGAGAAATGTTTTTATGGGTATGTGTCTGTAAGTCTTTGAAGAGTTTGAGGTCTATTTCTGCCCTCAATATCATATATTTGTGGTGTGGCTGGATAATTATTCTCTCATCAAAGTGGAGGAGTGGAAATGTGTGAACATTGATTCGATGCTAGGATTAATCTCTCTTCCTCATATAGGTCAAGGAAATATTTTGGAGTTCGTGAATATTCTCATTTGTCTCTCTTGGTATTTTTTCCAAATTAATTCTAAAATATCTGGCCCTAGGCAAGACAATGTCTGCTGGGTTTTGAAACTTAATCTGAAAGTGAGGATCTCATGAGTAATATTGCTGAAGGGAACTCTCATCATATTTTCTCTCTTCTCTTTTGTTTTTGTGGCTACATGCGTGATCGTGGTGCAGTTACGATAATGCATTGGTTTTGATTTGTAGAAATGCTTTGAGCAGCTCTCTTATGTTTATGCAGTTTGTGGATGCATATATTTGTTTCTTGATGGAGTCATTGTTTGGTAAGCTTGTATTCAAGCTTGATATATTTGGTGATCTAATATCTAGATCTGATCTTTTTGGATAATCTGATGGTCTTATTTCAAGACCTAATATCTTTGAATCATCTGATGATGCTCCAATATTTGGGCATGATACTTTTGAATCTATTGACGATCCCATACCAGGATCCAATATTTTTGAAGTATCCGTGGCACGATATTCAGACGATATTATTGATGATCTCAATGATCATTATCGAGATCCAATATCTTTGCTGATTTTTCTTTCATATGATAATCTGGATATATCGGTCCAGGAGCTCCTTTCGAGAGCTTATAATCTGATGATCTTGCCCATTGTCCTTCGGGCATCATATGATTGAAGTAATAGGCCAACCCATTTAATGCATGAGCCTTTTCTTTATTACTCTTCGCTTGCCAGAGTAAATTGAGCAAGCCTTGTTGTAATTCTGTAGACGGGAAATTATGATTGAAGCGCTCGGGATTCCCCTCCCGTAGTTGGGGTAATTTCCAAGAGCTCATCTGTGTGAACCAGTCATATCTTATTTGGGACATTGTTTTCCTGTAATGTGACAAAGCAGCTGGCCAAGTTAGTTGATAATCATGAGATAAAACTTTACATATGACCTTACCAATGTGATGTCGGGCATCTTTTACATGGATGAACGTGTAGCAAGATGTTTTAAAGTGTAAACGATAGTCATATGTATTGTCTAACCAGCATCTTATTTCTTTGAATGATACTTTGTCAATGCTTTCAAAGTTTATGGCTTTTTGACCATGATATTCATGTAACTTCCATCCATTTTCAGAATGGAGTAGACACTCATGCATGCACTTTCTTAGCTTTTTCATGCACTTTCTTGGTTTTGGATGGTGCATTGCTTTATCCCCAAGTAGTGCTTTGAATACTAGCCTATAATGCCATGAGTACCTAGACTTTGGAAGATCAAAGAATCTGAAAATATGAGCATGTGTATACCAATATGACATAGAGTGACTCATATTATTGATGGCAAAGTGTTCATGGCAGCTTGTAGCATAACTTTGAGCATGTGTGTGCCAAGGTGTCATGGAATGGCTTATATAATTGATGGCAAATGGTTCATGGCAGCTTATAGCATGCCTTTGATGGCTCCAACGTGTATGATGGTGGCTTACAAGTTGAAACTTGTCATGACCTTGAATTTTGGCTGATATACTTTCAACCGATATATTATTAACAACACTCTTTTTACCCGAGACGATATCAATAAGCTGACTTACCAAGGTTTCTTCGGGTTTAGAGCAGAAATTCAATTCTATCTCATCTCCCATAATATTGAATTTGATACTATCTTTTGTTACAAGAAAAGGACGAATTATTGATAAAAATGGTGTTCCTAAAATGACTCCTTGGTTTAGATTTTTTACTAGCAAGAAGGAAGTCTTGATGCAAACACCAGAAATACAAATATCTATTTCAGGAATTTTGTAGTTTACCGCGAGAGGGTTTCCATCAGCACCATGGATTTTATGAGTGGATTTTTGGAAATATTTGAAAGGGATGATTCCTTCCCGAATACAATTTACATCAGCTCCTGAGTCAATCAAAGTTTTGTATTTGAAACAAAATTCATCAGGAAGCTTATATGTAATATCCACGTACCATTTTTGCTTGAAATATGTTTCTATTGAGTCTACAACTCCTTCTTGATTATTTTGAGAGAATGATTCTTCTGCAGATTCATTTGCTTCTTCTTGATTATTTCGAAGGATTGGCTCTGATTTTTGAATTTCCAATATTTGAATTCTTTTTCTGAGATCTCGCAATTCTTCTTTCATATAATTTTGTTCTTGAAGTAGATCATTTAATTCTAATTGTTTGTTCATCTCTTATAATTTTCTACTCTCCGAAAGACTTCATTTATGGAGAAGTACTTCTTGTGTTGGATATCTTTGACTAGCTTGTCCTTATTGGTTTTGATCCTTGACAGGAATTTTTCCAAGATGGCTTCCTTTTCTCTTGGATTTTGCACCGTATCAAAGGTGTCTAATACAAATTGTTCTAAGTCTGTGAGGACTAGTACACTTTCATCAGAGATATCTTCAGAGGTATCTTGCTCACAACAAGAACATACATTATTCTCACAATGATTTACTTCTGATTCGGATTCATTTTCAGAGCTAGATTCATTGTCAATATTGTTTAGGATTTCTCCTAATCTTTCTCTGATATCTTCAGTTTCTGATTCTAATAAGGTTTGGATTTCTTTTTTAACTTTAGCTTTCAAGCATCTGCTTGCTATATGTCCTTTTAGACCACATTTATAGCATACGATTTCTTTTGACTGATTTTCCTTTTTAAGAGGTTTTTTGTGTCTTTTCCTCTTAATATAGTATGCCTCCTTCTTATTATGAACATGACTTTTCCTAAGTCTTTTGACATACTTTGCTTTATTTTTTTTTCATGTGGGTCTTCAAAGCCAAATTGATAGCAAAAGTCTCCCATTTCCTTTTTTCCAATGGCCTTTTGTTTTTTAAGTTGTTCTTTAATTTTAAGGTCATTACACAGTTCAGCTCCTACCAACTGTATTTTTTGGGTGATTTTGCCTATATCTAGATATTGATAATTTATACTCCCTTGTCCTTCTTTTCTCAAATAGTTTCTAACTTTCTCAGCAAATAAGGGAGGTAGACCAGATATGTACTTTTCTTTCCAGAATTCTTGATTAGGATCAGGTAGTGTATATAATTTTGAAAGAAAAGTATCCTTGTACCACCTAAAATCTGACATAGTCTTACACCTTAAATTTATCAATTATTCTCTATTTTTCTCATAGATATCTTGATAATTTCCAGCAAAATGATAGACTATGTTATAAATCAAAGTAGTCAGGGCATCCGAAATGTTACCGATAGGATTTTCATGCGCATCTACCCGGACTATGGGGCTTCCATTTTCATCAATCTTGACTGCATCAATAATTGCTTGCTTCTGATCAGTATCCAAGTAGTGATCCCACCAGCCTCTCAATTGACCAGAGAATCCTACAACAATCATTGAGGTGCTTCTCTTTCGGATTACCACTAGCTATGCAAGCATTAGCATACATAATCATTTGATGGCAAAGTGTAAATATTTGATATTCTGTATCCATCTAAATTCCATTCCACAATTTCTTTGCCATTGAAATAAGCCATGTTACTGATCTGAGGTCTTTCTTCAAATTGTAGATCAGCAAAGGTTGGTCTAGGATAATAATTTCTTGTCCAAGCAGTATAAGTTGCAGGTTTGAAGATCTTATTGATCTCATCATTATTTTCTTCATCGAAATTTGATTGATATTTTTGCCTACCTTCAAACTATTCAGTTTGTTGGTTAACTCACTAACGGATCTTTGGATATGGATGAACCTATTGCCTTTTGTTTCCCAAGTTTTATGTTGGAACCAATTATATGTGGGGTGAACAAAGGAACAATGGATTGAGAACTAGATGATTCATATTGTGAATTGAAGGGATAATTTATCTTTACCTCAAAGCTTGGCGGTCTTGACACCTTCAAGAGGATGTTCTCGATGCGATCCGCTTGTTTGACCAAGAGTCAGTAAAGATATGTTTGCATAATTTGTCTGTTCCACGGGTGACTCACATGTTCTACTAGAACAGGCTCACCAAAAGTGTTTTTGGAAATACTTTTATTGGAGATGCTTTACACTTTCTCCTTAGCATTTTTCGGAAGTTGGATAGACTCGAAGGGCGGATGGACAGATTCCTCAATCTTTCCACCGTAAGTCTTCCAATCTTTTGAAACCTTTTGATGACATTCAAATTTTCTTGATCTGATTTGAGAGCTTGTAATTCAGATTTCAGATCAGACATTAATTGCTTTTCTGATTTGAGAGTTTCTAGTTCGGATTTTAGCTTTTCTAACTCAGCTCTTAACTCTTCCAAATCAGACTGTGGTTTTTTCTTAGGTTTGAAGAATTCTTCAAGATATTTGATCGACTCTTCTCATACCAATCAAAGAAGAAGATATGTCCTTTTGCTCTTTCATTTCTTTGTACCAAACTTCTCTTATCCTTTTGATATAAGGATTGTCTACATTTTTGTAATATCTTTCAAGTTTTCCTTATTTTTGGGAAGATCAAGTTCTTTCTTAAGGAGGTCCTTATCTATTTCAAATTCTTGATCTTCTTCATGTCATAGACAAATTGATCTCGAATCCTTGATTTTCCTCTACTTCCTCTATAACATTGATCTCAAAATCGAGATTGAGGTTCATATGAATTATCCTCATAGGTTGCATAGACAATTTTGTTTGGCTTTAAAACAGGTCTATTATCAAGACTAACAGAGGATCTAGACTGAATGAAGGTCATTCTTTTTGAGGAAAATGTTATCTCAACATCTCCATCAGGTGTTTCAGCCAAGGATTCATTATTTTGGGTGATCTTTGGTTCTATTGCTTGGGAAGAATCCACTTCTCGGAAGGGTTATCTTGTCCCAATTCAAGGTTTTTGGAGTGATAATATGATTTCTAGGATTGGCTTGGAGGAGAGTGGATAATCCTTTTGGTGTATTTTGCTTTGCACAAGGAGCTAAGGTGGTCATGGCTTTGAAACAGATCCTATAGGTTACTGAAATGTTTTCACTTCCAGGTTCGAGATCAAAGCCAGATGTTTGTAAGCTTAGAGACAGGACCTTGTGGATATTTGGATCAGAAAGAGATCAGAAAGTGCGGGAATGTGTTAAAGAACATTTGGACCATTACTAAGACTGGCCTCAACCATTCCTAGTAGGGAATCATTAAATCTTTTATTTCGCAATCTCTTAGACAAGCCAACACGAAGTATTTAAACATTTTCTAGATAAAGATCGGATAGCAACTTGAACCAAACCAAAATGTAGATAATGATACTGAGGTTTTGCTTTTATATGATTGATTTCCCTTTCAGAAAGGAGATGCAAAGTTTCATGCAAGGAGCTAATAGAAAGAGATTTTTCTATAGTTTTAATATAGTAATCAGACCTTAAAGCAAATGTGCCTATATGATATATATCCTTAATATTTACTTTTGGTACTTTCCGATTTGCAATACTTTGCTCTAAATCTTCAAAGCAAACAGACGAAGCATTCTTAACTGACATCGTTTTGATAGACCTATTGTTACCGCTAGAGGCTTCTGATTTATCAGTTACACCTAGAGACCTTGCTAACCAAGACATCTTATACGTAGATAAAGGAGAATGGATAGGTAGGAACTCTTTTGGACCAACGGCAGGGCAAATCCCACAATTAAGATCAGCCTTAGAAAGACGGTTTCCAGACAACGACAGGGTAAACCCTTAATTCCGATCAACCTAGAACTTTTAGCAAGCTAGCCCAGATAACGATTTATACCACTTACTGCGCTCTCTTGACGACTTACTCGGCCACGCGACTTCGGGTTCACTTGCTATCGGCTTTCGGGATCTACGCGTCTCGGCGCATCGCTCCTCGGGATCTCCGCGGCCTCGGCTACGACCACGCACTCTCCCCCTTCGGAGAAGATGGCTTGGGAGCTCGGCCCACCGGATGGCTCGATACCGGAGAGGACCCAAAGCGGCGACTCGGGGATCTGTCGCTACAATGGAGGATAGAATGGCTGGTGTCTTAGATGAAGAACGAGTTAGGATGATATGCGAGGATGCGGAATGATATTGACAATGATGCGAGTATGATATTATGCAAGATGATATTATACAAGGTGATATGCAAATAATATAAAGAACATAAATAGTAAATAAGAACTTAAACAAGAATAAGAACATAAATAGTAAAAGTAAGAACATATGTAGAGCTGAATATAATACAGAATGATAGATGCACAAATTAAAACAAACTAAAAGTAAAGAACAGAATGTAAGAACACAAAGAAAATAAAAATATAGAACTTAGAACATTTATGTTCTTCTTTATTTCCTTTCTGTTCTTTATTTCCGTTCTATAAGTATACATATATGTTCTAAGTTCTATATTTTTATTTTCTTTGTGTTCTTACATTACATTCTTTACTTTTAGTTTGTTTTAATTTGTGCATCTATCATTTCAGATTATATTCAGCTCTGCATATGTTCTTACTTTTACTATTTATGTTCTTATTCTTGTTTAAGTTCTTATTTACTATTTATGTTCTTTATATTATTTGCATATCACCTTGTATAATATCATCTTGCATAATATCATCTTTGCATCATTGTCAATATCATTCCGCATCCGCATATCATCCTAACTCTGTTCTTCATCTAAGACACCCGAAGCCATTCTATCCTCCATTGTAGCGCTCCCCAAGCCATCTTCTCCGAAGGGGGGGGGAGAGGGGTGCGGTGGTCGTAGCTGAGGGCCGCGGAGATCCCGAGGAGCGGCAGTACGCTGAGACGCGTAGATCCCGAAAGCC
Source organism: Melocanna baccifera (assembly GCA_036346265.1). NCBI lineage: Eukaryota > Viridiplantae > Streptophyta > Magnoliopsida > Poales > Poaceae > Melocanna > Melocanna baccifera. Next base: position 34,627,907 of record CM070693.1, read on the forward strand.
GATAGCAAGTGAACCCGAAGTCGCGTGGCCGAGTAAGTCGTCAAGAGAGCGCAGTAAGTGGCATAAATCGTTGTCTGGGCTAGCTTGCTAAAAGTTCTAGGTTGATCGGAGAAACCAACTTTCTAAGGCCGATCTTAATTGTGGGATTTGCCCTGCCGTTGGTCCAAAAGAGTTCCTACCTATCCATTCTCCTTTATCTACGTATAAGATGTCTTGGTTAGCAAGGTCTCTAGGTGTAATCGATAAATCGAAGCCTCTAGCGGTAACAATAGGTCTATCAAAACGATGTCAGTTAAGAATGCTTCGTCTGTTTGCTTTGAAGATTTAGAGCAAAGTATTGCAAACTGGAAAGTACCTAAAGTAAATATTAAGGATATATATCATATAAGCACATTTGCTTTAAGGTCTGATTACTATATTAAAACTATAGAAAAATCTCTTTCTATTAGCTCCTTGCATGAAACTTTGCATCTCCTTTCTGAAAGGGAAATCAATCGTATAAAAGCAAAACCTCAGTATCATTATCTACATTTTGGTTTGGTTCAAGTTGCTATCCGATCTTTATCTAGAAAATGTTTAAATACTTCTGTGTTGGCTTGTCTAAGAGATTGCAGAAATAAAAGATTTAATGATTCCCTACTAGGAATGGTCGAGGCCAGTCTTAGTAATGGTCCAGTGTTCTTTAACACATTCCTGCACTTTTTCAGATCTCTTCTCGATCCAAATATCCACAAGGTCCTGTCTCTAAGCTTACAAACATCTGGCTTTGATCTTGAACCTGCAAGTGAAAACATTTCAGTAACCTATAGGATCTGTTTCAAAGCCATGACCACCTTAGCTCCTTGTGCAAAGCAAAATACACCAAAAGGATTATCCACTCTCCTCCAAGCCAATCCTAGAAATCATATTATCACTCCAAAAACCTTGAATTGGGACAAGATAACCCTTCCTGAGAAGTGGATTCTTCCCCAAGCAATAGAACCAAAGATCACCCAAAATAATGAATCCTTGGCTGAAACACCTGATGGAGATGTTGAGATAACATTTTCCTCAAAAAGAATGACCTTCATTCAGTCTAGATCCTCTGTTAGTCTTGATAATAGATCTGTTTTAAAGCCAAACAAAATTGTCTATGCAACCTATGAGGATAATTCGTATGAACCCTCAATCTCAGATTTTGAGATCAATGTTATAGAGGAAGTAGAGGAAAATCAAGGATTCGAGATCAATTCTGTCTATGACACAGAAGAAGATCAAGAATTTGAAATAGATAAGGACCTCCTTAAGAAAGAACTTGATCTTCCCAAAAATAAGGAAAAACTTGAAAGATATTACAAAAATGTAGACAATCCTTATATCAAAAGAATAAGAGAAGTTTGGTACAAAGAAATGAAAGAGCAAAAAAGACATATCTTCTTCTTTGATTGGTATGAAAAGAGCCACATCAAATATTTTGAAGAGTTATTCAAACCTAAGAAAAAACCACAGTCTGATTTTGAAGAGTTAAGAGCTGAGTTAGAAAAGCTAAAATCCGAACTAGAAACTCTCAAATCAGAAAAGCAATTAAGGTCTGATCTGAAATCTGAATTACAAGCTCTCAAATCAGATCAAGAAAATTTGAATGTCATCAAAAAGGTTTCAAAAGATTGGAAGACTTCTGGTGGAAAGATTGAGGAATCTGTCCATCCGCCCTTCGTGTCTATCCAACTTCCAGAAAATGCTAAGGGAGAAAGTGTAAAAGCATCTCCAATAAAAAGAATTTCCAAAAACACTTTTGGTGAGCCTGTTCTAGTAGAACATGTGAGTCACCTGGTGGAACAGCAAAATTATGCAAACATATCTTTACAGACTCTTGGACAGCAAACGGATCGCATCGAGAACATCCTCTTGGAAGGTGTCAAGACTGCCAAGCCTGAGGTAAAGATAAATTATCCCTTCAATTCACAATATGAATCATCTAGTTCTCAATCCATTGTTCCTTTGTTCACCCCACATATAATTGGTTCCAACATAAAACTTGGGAAACAAAAGGCAATAGGTTCATCCATATCCAAAGATCTGGTTAGTGAGTTAACCAACAAACTGAATAGTTTGAAGGTAGGCAAAAATATCAATCAAATTTCTGATGAAGAAAATAATGATGAGATCAATAAGATCTTCAAACCTGCAACTTATACTGCTAGGACAAGAAATTATTATCCTAGACCAACCTTTGCTGATCTACAGTTTGAAGAAATGCCTCAGATCAGTAACATGACATACTTTAATGGCAAAGAAATTGTGGAATGGAATTTAGATGGATACACAGAATATCAAATATTTACCCTTTGCCATCAAATGATTATGTATGCTAATGCTTGCATAGCTAGTGGTAATCCAGAAAGAGAAGCAGCCTCAATGATTGTTGTAGGATTCTCTGGTCAATTGAGAGGCTGGTGGGATCACTACTTGGATACTGATCAGAAGCAAGCAATTATTGATGCAGTCAAGATTGATGAAAATGGAAGCCCCATAGTCCGGGTAGATGCGCATGGAAATCCTATCGGTAACATTTCGGATGCCCTGACTACTTTGATTTATAACATAGTCTATCATTTTGCTGGAAATTATCAAGATATCTATGAGAAAAATAGAGAACAATTGATAAATTTAAGGTGTAAGACTATGTCAGATTTTAGGTGGTACAAGCATACTTTTCTTTCAAAATTATATACACTACCTGATCCTAATCAAGAATTCTGGAAAGAAAAGTACATATCTGGTCTACCTCCCTTATTTGCTGAGAAAGTTAGAAACTATTTGAGAAAAGAAGGACAAGGGAGTATAAATTATCAATATCTAGATATAGGCAAAATCACCCAAAAAATACAGTTGGTAGGAGCTGAACTGTGTAATGACCTTAAAATCAAAGAACAACTTAAAAAACAAAAGGCCATTGGAAAAAAGGAAATGGGAGACTTTTGCTATCAATTTGGCTTTGAAGACCCACATGAAAGAAAAATAAAGCAAAGTATGTCAAAAGACTTAGGAAAAGTCATGTTCATAATAAGAAGGAGGCATACTATATTAAGAGGAAAAGACATAAAAAACCTCTTAAAAAGGAAAATCAGTCAAAAGAAATCGTATACTATAAATGTGGTCTAAAAGGACATATAGCAAGCAGATGCTTGAAAGCTAAAGTTAAAAAAGAAATCCAAACCTTATTAGAATCAGAAACTGAAGATATCAGAGAAAGATTAGGAGAAATCCTAAACAATATTGACAATGAATCTAGCTCAAAATGAATCGAATCGAAGTAAATCATTGTGAGAATAATGTATGTTCTTGTTGTGAGCAAGATGCCTCAAGATATCTCGATGAAAGTGTACTAGTCCTCACAGACTTAGAACAATTTGTATTAGACACCTTTGATACGGTGCAAAGTCCAAGAGAAAAGGAAGCCATCTTGTAAAAATTCCTGTCAAGGATCAAAACCAATAAGGACAAGCTAGTCAAAGATATCCAACACAAGAAGTACTTCTCCATAGATGAAGTCTTTCGGAGAGTAGAAAATTATAAGAAGATGAACAAACAATTAGAATTAAATGATCTACTTCAAGAACAAAATTATATGAAAGAAGAATTGCGAGATCTCAGAAAAAGAATTCAAATATTGGAAATTCAAAAATCAGAGCCAATCCTTCGAAATAATCAAGAAGAAGCAAATGAATCTGCAGAAGAATCAATCTCTCAAAATAATCAAGAAGGAGTTGTAGACTCAATAGAAACATATTTCAAGCAAAAATGGTACGTGGATATTACATATAAGCTTCCTGATGAATTTTGTTTCAAATACAAAACTTTGATTGACTCAGGAGCTGATGTAAATTGTATTCGGTAAGGAATCATCCCTTTCAAATATTTCCAAAAATCCACTCATAAAATCCATGGTGCTGATGGAAACCCTCTCGCGGTAAACTACAAAATTCCTGAAATAGATATTTGTATTTCTGGTGTTTGCATCAAGACTTCCTTCTTGCTAGTAAAAAATCTAAACCAAGGAGTCATTTTAGGAACACCATTCTTATCAATAATTCGTCCTTTTCTTGTAACAAAAGATAGTATCAAATTCAATATTATGGGAGATGAGATAGAATTGAATTTCTGCTCTAAACCCGAAGAAACCTTGGTAAGTCAGCTTATTGATATCGTCTCTGTAAAAGAGTGTTGTTAATAATATATCGGTTGAAAGTATATCAGCCAAAATTCAAGGTCATGACAAGTTTCAACTTGTAAGCCACCATCATACACGTTGGAGCCATCAAAGGCATGCTATAAGCTGCCATGAACCATTTGCCATCAATTATATAAGCCATTCCATGACACCTTGGCACACACATGCTCAAAGTTATGCTACAAGCTGCCATGAACACTTTGCCATCAATAATATGAGTCACTCTATGTCATATTGGTATACACATGCTCATATTTTCAGATTCTTTGATCTTCCAAAGTCTAGGTACTCATGGCATTATAGGCTAGTATTCAAAGCACTACTTGGGGATAAAGCAATGCACCATCCAAAACCAAGAAAGTGCATGAAAAAGCTAAGAAAGTGCATGCATGAGTGTCTACTCCATTCTGAAAATGGATGGAAGTTACATGAATATCATGGTCAAAAAGCCATAAACTTTGATAGCATTGACAAAGTATCATTCAAAGAAATAAGATGCTGGTTAGACACTACATATGACTATCGTTTACACTTTAAAACATCTTGCTACACGTTCATCCATGTAAAAGATGCCCGACATCACATTGGTAAGGTCATATGTAAAGTTTTATCTCATGATTATCAACTAACTTGGCCACCGCTTTGTCACATTACAGAAAACAATGTCCCAAATAAGATATGACTGGTTCACACTGGATGAGCTCTTGAAATTACCCCAACTACGGAGGGGAATCCCGAGCGCTTCAATCATAATTTCCCGTCTACAGAATTACAACAAGGCTTGCTCAATTTACTCTAGCAAGCGAAGAGTAATAAAGAAAAGGCTCATGCATTAAATGGGTTGGCCTATTACTTCAATCATATGATGCCCGAAGGACAATGGGCAAGATCATCGATTATAAGCTCGAAAGGAGCTCTGGACCGATATATCCAGATTATCATATGAAAGAAAAATCAGCAAAGATATTGGATCGGATAACAGATCATTGAGATCATCAATAATATCAGTTCGAATATCGTGCCACCGATACTTCAAAAATATTGATCTGGTATGGGATCGTCAATAGATTCAAAAGTATCATGCCCAAATATTGGAGCATCATCGATGATTCAAAGATATTAGGTCTTGAAATAAGACCATCGATTATCCAAAAGATCGATCTAGATATTAGATCACCAAATATATCAAGCTTGAATACAAGCTTACCAAACAATGACTCCATCAAGAAACAAATATATGCATCCACAAACCGCATAAACATAAGAGAGCTGCTCAAAGCATTTCCACAAATCAAAACCAATGCATTATCGTAACTGCACTAACGACATCGCATGTAGCCACAAAAACAAAAGAGAAGAGAGGAAAATATGATGAGAGTTCCTTCACAATATTACTCATGAGATCCTCACTTTCAGATTAAGTTTCAAAACCAGCAGACATTGTCTTACCTAGGGCGGATATTTTAGAATTAATTTGGAAAAATACCAAGAGAGACAAATGAGAATATTCACGAACTCCAAAAATATTTCCTTGACCTATATGAGGGAAGAGAGATTAATCCTAGCATCAGAATCAATGTTCACACATTTCCACTCCTCCACTTTGATGAGAGAATAATTATCCAGCCACACCACAAATATATGATATTGAGGGCAGAAATAGACCTCAAACTCTTCAAAGACTTACAGACACATACCCATAAAAACATTTCTCTCCAAAGTATTATAGACCAAGGATTAGTCTATGTCATATATGGCACACTAGATCAGATTCTTCTATCTGATCTCGGTATTGCAATAAAAGAAGCTTGTAAAAGATTGGCATTTCTCGGAGGAAGATACAAGATTATCTTCTATTCTACCCCTCCAAGATTTGAGCAGCCAGTCAGGCCGGCAACACATGATGTCTATATTCTTAAAGGAAGCTTCTTCTTCCCATCCGGAAGAACCGGCATTCTAACAGAAGAACAAAAAGAACTCTTCTCCCACAACATGAACCATGATAAATGGCGATGGTTTAAAGAAGCTATGGAAATCGAAGACAGCATTTATCTAGACACCACCTGCCAGATGGTTTTTCAAAATAAGATCATGAAAATATTCTGCGGAGGAAATTATGGAATCCTACACAAAGGTGTTGGACGCCTAATAAAGCCAGATTATGGTGAAGACTCGGTAATTCGTCAAGAGTACCGAAGAATGCTGGATTGGTATGAATCAATTCAACCAAACGAAGTTGAAGGCACATCCTCTGCACCAATGATAGTAGATGATGACTATGAAGACCCATAATTGTTCGTCCCGAATATTCCCGATGAAAGTATTCTGGGACAATAATGGAAGTACTATCTACTATTGCAGATGGAATCTGAACTATTGCAGACAGAATAAAGTCTGGTCATCATGGCGAATATTCTTCTCAGAGTCTTAAGAGCCATCATGAAGCATAATATCGACGGCCAGAAGGCGTCATCATGGGGGCCCTTACCCATGCTTATCCAGAGAGCGGCCACGTCCATCCTTATCCCGAAGAGAGACCACGTCCATCCTTATCCTGAAGACCTGCCACCCCTATAAAAGGGGCATGAAGCCTGAAGAAGAGAGGAACACACAACACACGAGTGAAGCTCACAAGCACTCAAGCTCTAGCCAAGTGCTTCCACCACTCTAGCCTAGTGGCACATGCTTTGAGGCCTTCAAGGCCTCATCTCCATCAAATACTCCACTACAACTTGTAGGTAGTAGTAGTAGCTAAATAAAGACTCAATCTTGAGTCAAGAGTGTGTAATCTTGTAAAATATAAGTGTGTAAGCTTGTAAAAACTAAAACTTGTATCTAGTTTCTGGTGTACTTATCAGAAGGTTCATCCTTCTGTTTATCAAGGAATATGAATGAACGCCAGAACGACTTTCTTCTCAGATCTCTTTACTTTCTGTCTTTAATTCTGTTATGTCTTCTATATTCTGTCCTTACTTTCTGTTCTAAGTTATAAGTATATATTCTAAGTTTTATTTCCTTTGTGTTCTTACGATTCAGTTCTTTCTTTATGTTCTTCTTTATTTCCTTTCTGTTCTTTATTTCTGTTCTATAAGTATATATAATATAAGTTCTTTACTTATGTTCCTACATTCTGTTCTTTACTTTCAGTTTGTTTTTGTGCTTTAGTTTGTGCATCTATCATTCTGTATTATATTCAGTTCTGCATATGTTCTTACTTTTACTATTCATGTTCTTATTTACTATTTAAGTTCTTATTTACTATTTATGTTTTTTATACTATTTGCATATCATATTGTATAATATCATACTGCAAATCATTCTGTTTAATATATCTGCATATCATTCTGCATATCATTGTCAATATCATTCCGCATCCCTGCATTTCATCCTAACTCTGACCTTCATCTGCACTCCCGAAGCCATTCTATCCTCCATTGTAGCGACCAGATCCCTGAGTCGCCGCCTGGGTCCCCTGCTGGTATCAGAGCCATCCGGTGGGCCGAGCTCCCCAAGCCATCTTCTCCGAAGGGGGGGAGAGGGGTGCGGTGGTCGAGCCGAGGCCGCGGAGATCCCGAGGAGCGGCGGTCTGCCGAGACGCCAGATCCCAAAGCCGATAGCAAGTGAACCCGGTCGCGTGGCCGAGTAAGTCGTCAAGAGAGCGCGATAAGTGGCATAAATCGTTGTCCGGCTAGCTTGCTAAAAGTTCTAGGTTGATCGGAATTAAGGGTTTACCACATCGTTGTCCGAAACCGTCTTTCTAAGGCTGATCTTAATTGTGGGATTTGCCCTGCCGTTAGTCCAAAAGAGTTCCTACCTATCCATTCTCCTTTATCTACGTATAAGATGTCTTGGTTAGCAAGGTCTCTAGGTGTAACTGATAAATCAGAAGCCTCTAGCGGTAACAATAGGTCTATCAAAACGATGTCAGTTAAGAATGCTTCGTCTGTTTACTTTGAAGATTTAGAGCAAAGTATTGCAAACTGGAAAGTACCTAAAGTAAATATTAAGGATATATATCATATAGGCACATTTGCTTTAAGGTCTGATTACTATATTAAAACTATAGAAAAATCTCTTTCTATTAGCTCCTTGCATGAAACTTTGCATCTCCTTTCTGAAAGGGAAATCAATCGTATAAAAGCAAAACCTCAGTATCATTATCTACATTTTGGTTTGGTTCAAGTTGCTATCCGATCTTTATCTAGAAAATGTTTAAATACTTCTGTGTTGGCTTGTCTAAGAGATTGCAGAAATAAAAGATTTAATGATTCCCTACTAGGAATGGTCGAGGCCAGTCTTAGTAATGGTCCAGTGTTCTTTAACACATTCCCAGACTTTTCTGTATCTCTTTCTGATCCAAATATCCACAAGGTCCTGTCTCTAAGCTTACAAACATCTGGCTTTGATCTTGAACCTGCAAGTGAAAACATTTCAGTAACCTATAGGATCTGTTTCAAAGCCATGACCACCTTAGCTCCTTGTGCAAAGCAAAATACACCAAAAGGATTATCCACTCTCCTCCAAGCCAATCCTAGAAATCATATTATCACTCCAAAAACCTTGAATTGGGACAAGATAACCCTTCCTGAGAAGTGGATTCTTCCCCAAGCAATAGAACCAAAGATCACCCAAAATAATGAATCCTTGGCTGAAACACCTGATGGAGATGTTGAGATAACATTTTCCTCAAAAAGAATGACCTTCATTCAGTCTAGATCCTCTGTTAGTCTTGATAATAGACCTGTTTTAAAGCCAAACAAAATTGTCTATGCAACCTATGAGGATAATTCGTATGAACCCTCAATCTCAGATTTTGAGATCAATGTTATAGAGGAAGTAGAAGAAAATCAAGGATTCGAGATCAATTCTGTCTATGACACAGAAGAAGATCAAGAATTTGAAATAGATAAGGACCTCCTTAAGAAAGAACTTGATCTTCCCAAAAATAAGGAAAAACTTGAAAGATATTACAAAAATGTAGACAATCCTTATATCAAAAGGATAAGAGAAGTTTGGTACAAAGAAATGAAAGAGCAAAAAAGACATATCTTCTTCTTTGATTGGTATGAGAAGAGTCAGATCAAATATCTTGAAGAATTCTTCAAACCTAAGAAAAAACCACAGTCTGATTTGGAAGAGTTAAGAGCTGAGTTAGAAAAGCTAAAATCCGAACTAGAAACTCTCAAATCAGAAAAGCAATTAAGGTCTGATCTGAAATCTGAATTACAAGCTCTCAAATCAGATCAAGAAAATTTGAATGTCATCAAAAAGGTTTCAAAAGATTGGAAGACTTCTGGTGGAAAGATTGAGGAATCTGTCCATCCGCCCTTCGAGTCTATCCAACTTCCAGAAAATGCTAAGGGAGAAAGTGTAAAAGCATCTCCAATAAAAAGAATTTCCAAAAACACTTTTGGTGAGCCTGTTCTAGTAGAACATGTGAGTCACCTGGTGGAACAGCAAAATTATGCAAACATATCTTCTGAGACTCTTGACAGACAAACGGATCGCATCGAGAACATCCTCTTGGAAGGTGTCAAGACGCCAAGCCCGAGGTAAAGATAAATTATCCCTTCAATTCACAATATGAATCATCTAGTTCTCAATCCATTGTTCCTTTGTTCACCCCACATATAATTGGTTCCAACATAAAACTTGGGAAACAAAAGGCAATAGGTTCATCCATATCCAAAGATCTGGTTAGTGAGTTAACCAACAAACTGAATAGTTTGAAGGTAGGCAAAAATATTAAACAAATTTCTGATGAAGAAAATAATGATGAGATCAATAAGATCTTCAAACCTGCAACTTATACTGCTAGGACAAGAAATTATTATCCTAGACCAACCTTTGCTGATCTACAGTTTGAAGAAATGCCTCAGATCAGTAACATGACATACTTTAATGGCAAAGAAATTGTGGAATGGAATTTAGATGGATACACAGAATATCAAATATTTACCCTTTGCCATCAAATGATTATGTATGCTAATGCTTGCATAGCTAGTGGTAATCCGAAAGAGAAGCGACCTCAATGATTGTTGTGGGATTCTCGGTCAAATGAGAGGTGGTGGGATCACTACTTGATCTCGATCGAATCAAGCAATTATTGATGCATCAAGATTGATGAAAATGGAAGCCCCATAGTCCGGGTAGATGTGCATGGAAATCCTATCGGTAACATTTCGGATGCCCTGACTACTTTGATTTACAACATAGTCTATCATTTTGCTGGAAATTATCAAGATATCTATGAGAAAAATAGAGAACAATTGATAAATCTAAGGTGTAAGACTATGTCAGATTTTAGGTGGTACAAGGATACTTTTCTTTCAAAATTATATACACTACCTGATCCTAATCAAGAATTCTGGAAAGAAAAGTACATATCTGGTCTTCCTCCCTTATTTGCTGAGAAAGTTAGAAACTCTTTGAGAAAAGAAGGACAAGGGAGTATAAATTATCAATATCTAGATATAGGCAAAATCACCCAAAAAATACAGTTGGTAGGAGCTGAACTGTGTAATGACCTTAAAATCAAGGAACAACTTAAAAAACAAAAGGCCATTGGAAAAAAGGAAATGGGAGATTTTTGCTATCAATTTGGCTTTGAAGACCCACATGAAAGAAAAAATAAAGCAAAGTATGTCAAAAGACTTAGGAAAAGTCATGTTCATAATAAGAAGGAGGCATACTACATCAAGAGAAAGAGACATAAAAAACCTCTTAAAAAGGAAAATCAGTCAAAAGAAATCGTATGCTTTAAATGTGGCCTAAAAGGACATATAGCAAGCAGATGCTTGAAAGCTAAAGTTAAAAAAGAAATCCAAACCTTATTAGAATCAGAAACTGAAGATATCAGAGAAAGATTAGGAGAAATCCTAAACAATATTGACAATGAATCTAGCTCAAAATGAATCCAATCAAGTAAATCATTGTGAGAATAATGTATGTTCTTGTTGTGAGCAAGATGCCTCAAGATATCTCGATGAAAGTGTACTAGTCCTCACAGACTTAGAACAATTTGTATTAGACACCTTTGATACGGTGCAAAATCCAAGAGAAAAGGAAGCCATCTTGGAAAAATTCCTGTCAAGGATCAAAACCAATAAGGACAAGCTAGTCAAAGATATCCAACACAAGAAGTACTTCTCCATAGATGAAGTCTTTCGGAGAGTAGAAAATCATAAGAAGATGAACGAACAATTAGAATTAAATGATCTACTTCAAAAACAAAATTATATGAAAGAAGAATTGCGAGATCTCAGAAAAAGAATTCAAATATTGGAAATTCAAAAATCAGAGCCAATCCTTCGAAATAATCAAGAAGAAGCAAATGAATCTGCAGAAGAATCAATCTCTCAAAATAATCAAGAAGGAGTTGTAGACTCAATAGAAACATATTTCAAGCAAAAATGGTACGTGAATATTACGTACAAACTTCCTGATGAATTTTGTTTCAAATACAAAACTTTGATTGACTCAGGAGCCGATGTAAATTGTATTCGGGAAGGAATCATCCCTTTCAAATATTTTCAAAAATCCACTCATAAAATCCATGGTGCTGATGGAAACCCTCTCATGGTAAACTATAAAATTCCTGCAATAGATATTTGCATTTCTCGTGTTTGCATCAAGACTTTCTTTTTGCTTGTGAAAAATCTAAAACAAGGAGTCATTTTAGGCACACCATTCTTATCAACAATTCATCCTTTTCTTGTAACAAAAGATAGTATCAAATTCAATATTATGGGAGATGAGATAGAATTGAATTTCTGCTCTAAACCCGAAGAAACCTTGGTAAGTCAGCTTATTGATATCGTCTCGGGTAAAAAGAGTGTTGTTAATAATATATCGGTTGAAAGTATATCAGCCAAAATTCAAGGTCATGACAAGTTTCAACTTGTAAGCCACCATCATACACGTTGGAGCCATCAAAGGCATGCTATAAGCTGCCATGAACCATTTGCCATCAATTATATAAGCCATTCCATGACACCTTGGCACACACATGCTCAAAGTTATGCTACAAGCTGCCATGAACACTTTGCTATCAATAATATGAGTCACTCTATGTCATATTGGTATACACATGCTCATATTTTCAGATTCTTTGACCTTCCAAAGTCTAGGTACTCATGGCATTATAGGCTAGTATTCAAAGCACTACTTGGGGATAAAGCAATGCACCATCCAAGACCAAGAAAGTGCATGAAAAAGCTAAGAAAGTGCATGCATGAGTGTCTACTCCATTCTGAAAATGGATGGAAGTTACATGAATATCATGGTCAAAAAGCCACAAACTTTGATAGCATTGACAAAGTATCATCCAAAGAAATAAGATGCTGGTTAGACAGCACATATGACTGTTGTTTACACTTTAAAACATCTTGCTACACGTTCATCCATGTAAAAGATGCCCGACATCACATTGGTAAGGTCATATGTAAAGTTTTATCTCATGATTATCAACTAACTTGGCCAGCTGCTTTGTCACATTACAGGAAAACAATGTCCCAAATAAGATATGACTGGTTCACACAGATGAGCTCTTGAAATTACCCCAACTACGGAGGGGAATCCGAGTGCTTCAATCATAATTTCCGTCTCTGAATTACAACAAGGCTTGCTCAATTTACTCGCAAGCGAAGAGTAATAAAGAAAAGGCTCATGCATTAAATGGGTTGGCCTATTACTTCAATCATATGATGCCCGAAGGACAATGGGCAAGATCATCGATTATAAGCTCGAAAGGAGCTCTGGACCGATATATCCAGATTATCATATGAAAGAAAAATCAGCAAAGATATTGGATCTGGATAACAGATCATTGAGATCATCAATAATATCAGGTCTGAATATCAGGCCACCAGATACTTCAAAAAGATTGGATCCTGGTATGGGATCGTCAATAGATTCTAAAGTATCATGCCCAAATATTGGAGCATCATCAGATGATTCAAAGATATTAGGTCTTGAAATAAGACCATCAAATTATTCAAAAAGATCAGATCTAGATATTAGATCACCAAATATATCAAGCTTGAATACAAGCTTACCAAACAATGACTCCATCAAGAAACAAATATAT